>CM046657.1:23532333-23857441 GCA_025594165.1 Tamias sibiricus | reverse complement strand
TGTGTATTCTAGAACAGAGGAGAGAGAATGGTGTAAGCTGTAGCAACCACCCAAGCCAGGGCCAAACTCATCCCTGCTCATATTACTGATGGACCCAGATGAGCCCAGGAGCTCAGTTTATTCCACATGGAGCCCATGGTGGGCACATGGGGTCAGTCCTCCTATGCCTGGAGCACAGCGAGGTGGCAGTAACTTACAGTCAAGGATGCTCTGCATTTCACCCATCTGCCGTGTGGCCCTGGTAGGTGGCTTCTGGGATCGTACACTGTGGTCACTAAATACTCACGTTCAGGAGCCATCCTCCAACCCTCTCACTTTCAACCCAGTCAGCCACCCACCTGAGGCCTTGAGTTATGTAAACAGGGACGTCTTCAAGCTATGTGGTCCAAGGCGGGTCCAAGGCAGACCCTCGCCTTACCCCAGTGCTCCCTGGGATGAGGCCATGGAGCTCCACCCACCTGGTTTCTCCAGAAACCCAGACCATCCTGACACTATCTTCTCTCTGCATCAAGCCCTTCTATACGATTCCGCCTGCTTCCAATCATCTCCCAGTTGTTCTTCCACTTCCTTCTCTACCTGCCGCCACCACCACCTTGTCCAGGTGGCCTCCATCTCTCTTGGCATCCTTAAAACGGCTTTAGCCTTTCCACAGCAGCTGGGTCTCAGCCCTTCAGTAGCAGCACTAAAAAAATGCCTGCTGTTCCAGCCCCACTGGCAGGCACTGCTCGGTAACTGCTCAGGCTTGCCAACATTTTGGAGAGGCTGTGACCTCACCAGCCCACGCCCTGTCATCACCTGCCCCTTCTCCACGTCCATCCTCGAGCCCTCTCTTCACCAAGGCTTCCTACCATTGCTGCCTCTTGCTCTTGGTCTGTATACCATGCGCTATTCCTCTTCCTCCAAAGCTTGCTTTTTTTTTTTTTTTTTTTTTTTTAAAGAAGTGATTCTAGACTTCACATCCCTCTGGTCTGCTGTAGGAACCTCTCAATTTGGCTACACCAACCATTTTTTAAGATTAAGGCCTATGTGTCTCTGCCATGCTGAAAGCTAAGACTTTGGTGGTTGACAGAGGACAATTTAAATATATGCTAAATGAGTGTTACCTAAAGTCACCCGTGGGCTCCCCAGAGTGGTCAGGCTGTGTAACTCAAAAGCAGCCCTGCTTCAGCTTCTGCTGTGGGAGCCCATTTTGTGGTGAGGGCTTGAGAACTAGTCTCAGGGCACATGAATATTTCCATGGGGCCGTGACTTACTGCAGCGACTCAGTAGAATCAGCTAGCCTTGCTTCCTGCAAAGAGCCCAACGTGTCTCCCACACAAGCTTCTCCACAGCCCAGAGGGGACAGACAGAAGCTGAGACACATGCGGGTGAGTGACGAATGGTAAGCAGACCTAGGATTCCCACGGTCAGTTGGCAGGGCCGCGTAGGCTGCCCAGACCCAGAGCTTTTTACTCTACATTCTCAGTCTACAGTAGAAGAGACTTTCTTCCAATAAAGGAGAACTACATTTTAAAATTATCTTTCTTCCAAAGACCCCCCAAATAACTACCGATTGAAGTCCACTGCTAAGGTAGAATCACATGTCTGATCCGAGTCTCCTGCTGAGACTCTGGCCCAACCATCTAGGCAAGGCCAGCCTCTCAGTCAGCACCATTAGCCCCCATTCTTCTGCCTGGGGCCAGGGCCTGCACGGAGGTTAGATGCTTGCTATGCATCATCACGTGGAGCCTTTGCAACACCCACACACGAAATCTCGCTAGGAGCCGAGATTCCCAGACATGGAATGCAGAGGTGGAATAGCAGAGACCTACCCAAGTTCACACCAGTGAGAAGAGTAACCTAGCGCACTTACCACTTGAGTCCTCTTAAACTCAACCAAGTTCTGCCTGGGTGGAGGTGCTGTCCACTGCTTCTCCCTGTGCCAAGTTCCAGCTGCTGAGGATACAGTGGCTTCTCACCGTTCAGTCTCCCATGGCAGAGGGGATGATGATGACCCTGTCCCCATCCTGAACTCGCCCCGTCTTACCTTTCATCTTTTCCCGTGCTTTGTTTGCGAGCGTGAACAGGCTCATCTCTTCAAGGATGTTAACGAAGACAACCCAGGCTAGGGACTCTGCATGGTACTCATGCAGGAGGGCGGCCAGACCCTCTGGGCCAGCGGCGTCCACTTCTGCCCAAGGGATGGAGCACGAGGTCAGCTTCGAGTACTTCTCCTTCAGCAGTCTCTTGAAGGTGTGGAACTCTTCCTTGTCTAGCTCCTTGAGGCTCCACTGCAGCCCGTAGTTGGTGAATACATGCAACTGATCCTCTTCCATTGTGGAGGGCTGACCCAGGGCCTTTCAGGGAAGATGGACTCTCTTGTTATGCAGAGCAAGTGGGACCTGGGGAGAGAGGGCCAGGCTCAGCCCACAGCACCAACTCAGTAACCTTGCAGGTGAGAAAGGGTCTCTGTCCTTCCTGGGAAATATTGGACACACACAACATACAGGTGACAACTTTTCAAAGAGCCAGCATGACAGCTGGGAATGGTGGCACATGCCTGTAATCCCAGTGGCTTCAGAGGCTGAGCCAGGAGGACTGCAGATTCAAAGCCAGCCTCAGCAATTTAGCAAGACTTAAGCAACCTAGTGAGACCCTGTCTGAAAATTAAAAAATCCAGCATCAATGGCCACTGTCCATCCTATTACCAGGAGTTCTGGTGAACTGCCAACCCTGCAGTCCCTCAAACTTCCCCTGGCACAGATAAGGGTCAACATGCCTATCTGAGGCTCCTGGCTCATGGATATTCAGGGAAGAGCAGTTGGGTTCCCAGCAGTTGCCACCAGCCTGCCCCACGATGTCCAATCAGCCGAGGGCTACTGTGTGCTTAGCAGGAATCACACAAACACGGGAAATAGTCCTGAAACAAGAAACTACTGAAACGTCTAAAAGTCCTACTGATAAGGAACTCACACCTGGGTAATATAAAAATTCAAACACGCAATCTGAAGTGAGCCAAGGATCTGGGAAGGCAGTTCCCCAGAAGGAGGTAGAGGGCTGAGCAGTGGTCCTCAGGCTAGACTCCCCACCGTCCAGTGGACCTGCGACAGGTGTGGGCAGGATCTCTGCTGCAGGCTGCCTTGCCAGCCCTGGAGGGCTGGTCCTGACAGACACTTAGCAGGGTTAGTGGCACCTGGGAGTCATTCTCAGTGCTGCCAGCCCCTCCTCTTGCAGGGGGGGATGTCACCCTTGCTTGATGTCTGTGCCTGCACAACGCTCTCTGCTTTGACTTGCTGATATGCTAGGGTCCTGACTAGGCCATGCCAGCCCAGGAGGTGCCACCAGCCTGCAGCCATGCTGTCTCCACTTGCTTCCACAGACTGGGTGCCTGCTGCAGCTCCTTGATCTAGGAGACCAGCTCTCTCCTGATGGTTAGTGTCCTCAGTCCTGCTTGCCATCCTCCAATTAGGGAGGCTCAGGAGGGGTTTGCCAAGGTCACTTCCATACAAGGGCTGGAGGATGCTGTGGTACTGGTGTGTCCCCCAGAGCTCACTGGAAACAGACCTCATGCAGCTGTGCTGGGAAAGGGGAAGCCATGAGGGCCCTGCCCTCCCTCCCGAGTGGCCTGACACGGCCTCAGGGAGGGGCAACTACCATCTCAGCCTCCCTTGCCCCTCGGCCTCCACCATGGGAGGTTCTGTGCCTCACAGCCTCTGGAACATGAGCCAAATGACCATCCCTTGTAGGTTACTTGGTCTTGGTTATAACAGCAGAAAATGGACTCAGAAGATTAAAACAAAGATTATAAAACACGTGGAAGAAAACGGGCACGAGGCCTGGAGACCCATGGAAAAGCCTACCTCGCAGGCTCATTTCCAACGCTGCTCTGCCCAGAGCTGCATCGTGAGCTTCCCTGGGGTTCAGGGATGGGTCAACAGCGAGACCCTCCTGGGGTGGTGTCTACCAGCAGGGCAAGGGTCTTCCCCAGATGAGGGTCATGGAGCAGTGCTGCTGTTATTTTGCTGGCTTTTTTTTGGTACTGGGGATTGAACCCGGGGATGCTTAACCTCTGAGCCACATCCCCAGCCCTTTTTAAAAATATATATATTTTTTGTTGATAGACCTTTAATTATATGTGGTGCTGAGAACAGAACCCAGCACCTCACACATGCCAGGCAAGTGCGCTACTGCTGAGCCCCAGCCTGAGCCACCCCAGCCCTTTTTCATATTTTATTTAGAGAGGGTCTTGCCGAGTTGCTTAGAGTCTCACTAAGCTGCTGAGGCTGCCTTTGAACTCGTGATCCTTTTGCCTCAGCCTCCCCAGCCATTGGGATTATTGGCGTGAGCCAGGGTGCTCGGCTGGTCTATGTCTTTTGATGCACATGAGACCACCAGTGACAATGTGTTCGCCAAGGACCACTGTGATGTGCTGCGCTTGATGTGCCCAGCTGACCTGTCCTGCATGCCCGACTGTACACGCTTCCCTACGGATGAGGGAAGAGGGCCCGCCCTGGTGCAAGAGCAAACAAGTGATGTCTGTTCGGGGATACCGCCCTCCTTAAGCCCTGGCATCATTAGACACAGGCTTGTTCAAAACAGCAGAACTGGAGACAGCCTGGAGCCCATCAGCCGCAGGTGGGCTGGCTCAAGCACGCACCCTCAACCCTCCCATCAGCACAACAGGCCTCACTGAGGCTGGCACCCACACAGGTGCAGAGGATCAGGGCAAGAAGACACCCGATGGGGTACTGGAGAGACCAGCTACCCTCTCAGTGAACACTGAGGGGCACCCCCTACTTAGAAATCACGAGAGTGGAGGCCCACAGAGCCCATCTCACCCAGACAACCAGGACCACCTCACCATCGCCTCACTACAAGAGAAAACAGGTGCAGAGGGACATCAAAGATCACCACTGGTCAAACCCTGGATGGCTCAGAACAGAGGCCGGCAGGGAGCCATCCCGTTGGTGCCTTCCTAGGGGAACGCAGCCAAGACTGACCGTGGTGTGATAGAGGAGAAATATGTATTTATCAGTTAAAAAGGTCACATCATAACGGCAGATCAAAATTCCCAAGTTGTCCCCCTCCCTCTCATTCAATGTGAGAACCACCTGGATGCCTGGGCGTTGGAAAACAAAGCACTCTCAACTGCTGGGTTGAGCGGCTAGGCTAGGGAGGAAGGCTGCTCGAGACTGGGCTTCAGCTCTCCTAAACACTTCTTCCTTCATGCTCGGAGCCGCAGCACGCACCCCAAGTGCAGGGCTGAAGAGACCCAGCACTGAGCCTCAGCAGAGGGTATCAGTGCCCCCTCAACATCAGGGAGAGGTGCAGTCCCCAGGCAGAGCCCAGGGAGGGAAGCACACAGAACAAGGCACTTCCTCTTCCCTCCCGGCCTTTCTTAGGGGATTCATGACATCTCTATTAGCTCTAGGTAAGCACGTCAACTTGGAGTTGTCACTGTCCTCACGCCAGAGCCACAGCTCAGCTAGGGAGTAGAGCAGGTGGCGCTCAGGAAGAGGCTTTCATGCACACCTGATCAAGATGCTCCACCCTTCCAGTGCAGGGGCGTGGGAGCTCTTAAACCCAGACAGGAGAGGGTGGGACAAGGGCTCAGAACCCACCAGAGACCTCGGACCCCTTTCTCCCTAGAGCCCCCGGCCTGGAGGGCCTGGGGAGCAGGGAGGACGCCATTCCAGTCCTCACAGGTCCATAGGTGGGAGGGACGGAACAAGACCAGCTGCGCTGCCTGCAGGCAGGCGGCCTCCCAGAGCTCCGCTGCCCTGCTGCCCAGCTTCGCTTATAGAAGCAGTGGAGACAGGGCTCAATGCCCAGCAGTCCCAGCCTCGAGCACTTACTACCTGTGACCCAGGGGAGCGCTTACCTGCCTGCAGCTTACCCATGGAGAACAGACCCGCCCCCAGCAATATGTGACCTTTCCACCAACCTGTCCTTAGCAAGTCAACGTCCAGTCCTACCCTCACTTTAGGCCTCAAACTTGGGAGGGGACCCGCCCAAGTGCCTTAAATACACATCTAGAGGAGGACTGTGCAGAAAACCGGGTGTCCACTCTGCTCTCCACGGGGCCTTCGGTCCTGGGCTCTGTGTAGCCCGTAAAGAACTAGGGCACACTGCGGGCCATAAAACAGGCTCTCCGCAGTGATGGAGAGAAGGCTGGGAACAGAGGAGAAAGCACTCACCAGTCGCTCACCTCTGGGATCAGGGCCAACTTGCACGAAGGCCAGTCTGGAGGAAAAAGGCGAAGCCACTCCCACGCGGGGGTCCCTCCACAGCTCGCCTCGCTGCCCATTGGCTGCAAGGGCTCAAATGGCCAGCCCAGAGCAAAGGGAGAGCTGCACCTGCTGGTGGTGGGAGCTTTGGTTCATCTGGCTCATCGGCATCACCTGCTCAGCACCACGGGCGGCGGGCAGAGCGCACAGGCAGGTGCACGTGTGTTGGGTGTCCTTATTTCCACAACCTGGAAACTGCAGTTGGGTATTTTTAAAAATTTTTATTATAAATCAAAAATTTCTAAGTGTAGTCATAAATATAGGGTCTAATGTGAAGTTATGTATATTCATTGTGGAATGACTGAATCAAGCTAATTCATATATCAGGCACCTCCAATGCTTATTGTTTGTGCTGACAGGCACAGCAATTTTGGAATACGCAGGACATTATTATTAGCTGTGGTCATTGCAGATCTCTATGGTGCAGATCTGTATCTGAAGCTCCCTTTCCTTTCTTCCCCACCCTGTGGCCTGAGGTAACCCCACCCTTCTACTCTCTGCTGCTGTGAGCTCAACTGAGAGATTTTGTGTAGGAGTGACCAGGACCAGCCGTTTTTCTAGACCTAGCTTATTTCATTTAGGTAATGTCTTCCAGTTCATCCATGTTGTTGCAAATAGCAGGATTTCCTTCTTTTTGAAGACCAAATACTATTCCATTATATATATATATATATATATATATATATATATATATATATATATATATCTCACAACTTCTCTATGCATTCCTCCACCATGGACAGGTTATTTCTGTATCTTAGCTGTTGTGAATAGTGCTTCAGTGAACCTGGGATTGCAGCTGTCTCTCAGATAAACTGATTTTATAGAGACAGAAAGCAGGAAGGTAGTTGCCTGCAGCTGAAGGGACGGGAAAGTGGAGATGGTGTTTAATGGGGACAGAGTTTCAGTTGTGCACGATGAAAAAGTTCTACAAATTGATTACACACAAGATGAGTACACTTAACACTACTGATATAAACACTTCGAAGCAGATAAGATGGTGAATTTTGTGTTGTGTATTTTATCAAAACTGGAAATAAAAAAAAAGATTTTGTGCTCATTGTAGAAGTTGGAGAAGGCAGAAAGAAACACACTTAACATGTCATCACCCTGATAGGAACCTTTGAACATTGTAAAACAAACTTATTGCTGAATAAATGCAAGGTATAGTCTTTTGTTTCACATGAAGATTTACAACATGCTTGAAATTGACTTTGTATATGTATCACGAGTTGTCCTACAACAAATAAATTGCCTGTGTGTTCTCCTCGGGTGGATTTCTAGAGGAGGGACTTCCAGGTGGGAGGATAAGAGGGTGGCGTATCTTCCTAGGTACGGCACATTTCCCCACAGGGATGCACCGTTCTGCATCCCCAGCAGACACATCTGACAGTATGTGTTTCCTCAAAAACCCACTAACAGAGTGAAAGGGCAGACAGTTTCTCCCCTATCATATAATTAAGAAATGGGACCTCTGTGAATTTTTAATTTGCATTTCAAGGAGCTCCAGCGTCTTTGAAGGTTAAGGGCCATGGCATTTCTTTGCAATGAACTGAAAGAAGGAGCGAAGAAGAAGGCAGCTATTCCCCCTGCTCTATTCATTACTTAATCAATTTCTCTATTCCATTTCAGGATTTCCTCAACATTTAGAAGCTCCTTGCAAATTAGGCATAGAAATATAGTTCCCAGCTTGTTGTTTGTCCTGTTACTTTGCCTAATGTATTTTTTTAAAAACACAAATGCTCTAAAAAATTTTTATAATTTATCTTTTCTCTGATTGCTTTTGAACTTTGAATCTTAGTTAAGGATGTTTTCTCCAGTGCCTGGTTGTAGAGACACTAAGCTGTTTTCTTCTAGTGCTCCTATGGTTTATTACTCATTTATGCATTTGAGTCTCTGATCCATTTGGAAATCATCCTGTGGGGTGGTGTGAGAAACAGACCTGTGCCACACCACTTATTAAAAATCCTTTCTACCACCTGTTATAGACGCCCTCTTTGTTCCACTTGCATGGGACTTAATCCTACGTCTGAGCTCCTAGTCTGTTTGCTCAGTCTGTGCATCTGTCAGTACTCTGTTGTAAGGATGAGGCTTTATTGTGTACCCCGGTGTCTGCAGGGTTTTTCCTCCTCTGTCCTCTTATTTTCCAGGATTTCCCCATTTATCTGTCAAATTGCCTTCTATAATGTGCGTCTCCAGCTCCAGGGTTTGTGCTGGAGAGAAGTGACCCACCTTGGTGCTTGCCTGGCTGTCTTTCCTTAAGGGTTAAGTCTACTTTTAGGTCTTTTGAGAATGTACTTTGTGGTTTTACTCATTTAAGTTTTGATTATTGTTAAGCTTAAAGTAGGCATTTTTTTTTTTTCTTTCTTTTTTTTTTTTTTTTTTTCCTGTGGTAAGGGATTCTTTTCCATCGTTTATTCTCATTTCCATGTGCATTTTGAAGTCGTCTGTTGATTTTCACATGCTTATCTGGCCAGCTGCTGTGTTGTTACCCAATTCTCTTTTTGTCAGTAGTGGCTTTTCTATGGAGTCTTTTGGGTTTTCCAGATCTGTAATCAGATCATCTGTGATTGCAGTTTTACCTGTTCCTTTCCAGTACTTATGCCTTTCTCTGCTGGCTTTCTGATTGCCAATTTAAAGCCATTACTTAAGCAGGAAGTTGCTGCGTAACATTGCTAACTTAATCTCTACCACCTCCTCTAGGTGCGGAGCAGGAGTGGGAGGGGCTGCCATGTCTGGTTCCTGCAACCCTGTGTCTGTGGTGGGCGGCTTCACTGGTGTTCTCCTGCAGTAGGGGAGGGTGGTGTCGAAGCTGCTGGGCTGCACTGGGCTAGGAGAACTGAGTCTCCTGGGGAGCAGGGGGAATATCTGCCTTCTTTACTCTCACTCTGGCCCACAAATGAGTTCAAGCATCCACTCAGATGCTTCCCCGACACAATCCCTACTACCCATCAACTCCCTCGCCAGAGGAACAAGAGGGGTCTCATGCTTAGCTCACCCCAAAGTTTCCATTTAAAATGGGTATTTTGTTTCAAGGAGGCCTATGTGTAAAATAAAAAATCCCAGCAGTACACCTTGCAACCAAGCCTGCAGATGTTAAATGTGAAAACCTACAGGGTAATCTTAACCATAAAAGAACTCATTATTGCATAAAGGAAAAAAGATATTTTTTTCGGGGGTGGGGGTCACTGAGAAAATAATTTTTGATTTGTGATCAAGAAAAAGTCAGGAAAATGGCGATTGTTTTACATGATCTTAGACAAATCAATAAAACCATGCAAGTTATGGGGCCTACTCAACCTGGACTTCCTAGTCCCGTAGCTATTCCAAAAAATTTCCATCTTATTACTCTTGATATAAAGGATTGCTTCTTTTCTATTCCCCTACATCCTCTGGATGCCCCCAGGTTTGTTGCTGCCCCTGTAATAAAAAATCAACCTATCCTAAGGCATTTAATGTATTTACAGATGGGTCCTCAAATGGTACTGCTACAGTAGTCACCCACTCTCGGAGTTAACCCTAGAGGATTAATGCCCAATCATTTGTGGCAGATGGATGTTACTCATGAGCCAAGTTTTGGAAAATTGCTGCGATTTATTCATGTGACCATAGATACATGCTCAGGCATGATTTTTGCTTCCTTACATTCTGGAGAAAAAGTTAAAGATGTTACATCTCATTGTTTGCAAGCTTTTGCTGCATTGGGCATCCCCAAAATGCTTAAAACAGATAATGGCCCCGCATATACGTCCTCATCTTTCAAAAAGTTTTTGCGCAAAATTCATCCCATAAAACAGGCATCCCATACAATCCTCAGGGTCAGGGCATTATTGAAAGAGCAAAACCGAACACTGAAAATTGTATTTTAAAACAAAAAGAAGGAAACTGGAAAAGTCCTAAGGACAGATTGGCAGTTGCCCTGTTTACCTTAAATTTTTTTAACTTTAGACTCTAATGGTTATTCTGTGGAGACAGACATTGGAATCCACACCAACAACATAAACCCTTGGTTTACTGGAAGGATGTTCTTTCAGTACATGGAAGGGTCCCAGATCCAGTATTAATTTGGGGAAGAGGATCTGTTTGTGTTTTTCCAAAAGACGAATCCTCTCCATGGTACCATCTAGATTAATAAAACAGGTACCACATCAAAATGTCAAGATGAAGTTATTGAAGAATCAAGATTAATAAAAAAGGTACAAAAATCAAGAGGACCAAGATGAAGGTATAGAATGATTCCCTCAAAAGAGTCCTTCAAAATATTTCACAACTTAAGTGTCATTCCTCCCGGGGACGAGGGATCTCTCTTTAGTGTGCACACAATTGTATTTTTTTTTTTCCTTTTTATACATGTCTTTATGTCTGTACATTTGTCTACATTTCATGTTAATGAGAAAACATTTCCTTCCAAGGGTCTATTTAGTGCCCACATTCTGCCTAGACTGATGTCATGGGGCTTCCCCCTGTGTTTCCTTCTAGTAGTTTCTTAGCTTTGGGCCTTACATTTATGTCTTTCGTCCACATTGAGCTGATTTCTCTACATGGTGTGAGTTCAGGGTCTCATTTCCTTTTGTTTCCCCAGCAGCATTGCTTGAAGTTGCTGCCCCTGCCCCACTCTGTTCTTGACTTCTTTGAAACCTGGTTGTGCATGGGCACCATGTCTCCGGGGCCTCTCTTCTGTTCCCTCAGTACTTGGGTCTGTTCCCTGCAGTACCAGCACTTTGACTACCACTGCTTTGCGGTACTCTGAGGCCAGGTACAGGCTGCCGCAGCTTCTTTCCTTCTGCTCAGCATGGCTTTGGCTGTTCTTTTGTGGTGCCATGTGAATTATAGGATTGTTTTTTTCTACTTCTATTTCTATGAAGAATGTCATTGGAATTTGATAGGATTGCTATCTTTTGAATAAATGCCATATTTTCTGTTATTCGATTTTTTCTTCCCTTTTAAAATTTTGTTGTGCAGAGTTCTGGTTAGAAACCTCGAGGTGGAATTCCAGGATAACAGAAGAGCTGGGCTGGGGAAGAGAAGTCCAAGGTGTCACCCATAAGAGCCACAGCTCCTGAGCTTGGGACCAGTCACCTGTGCCCTTTAAGCTGATCTTCTCTTTACAACCTCAGATCTTGCAGGAATTAAATAACACACGATGCCCTGCATGTGGCAGGCACCCATGGACGTAGCTCCCATGGTGAGAATCTCCATCACTCCATCCTCTTGGGATTTGCTGCTGGTAGGGTGGATTTTTGATGCTCAGAACCTTCTTGGTCAGCACTGTCCTCCTGCTGTCCTGCCTGACCTCCACCCAGGGAAGGGCCTGTTGGGGCAGGTGTCTCACTGTGCCCCAGGGTAGGAACTGGCACTCCAGGAACAGTTAAGGGAGCTGGGAGAACACGTTCCTAGTGGCTCAGCTGCTCTTACGTCCTGTCACCTGTCAACCTGCTTGGGGGAGGGTGTCCTTGCTGTTTTCCACTTAAGTGGGAGATTCTACAATTTTCCCAATCTTCCTCTTTCATGATCTTTAGCCCCCTACTTATTGTGGTAAAATATGCAGAACACAAAACTCATTATTTTTTTCATACTAGGGATTGAACCCAGGGGTGCTTTAACACTAGCCACATCCCTTTCTTTTATTGTTATTGGGTTAGGGTCTTGCTAATTTGCTGAGGCTGGTCTCGAACTCATGATCTTCCTGCCTCAGCTTCCTGAGTTGCTGGGATTACAGGTGTGCAACACTGTGCCCAGCTAAAATCCACCATTTTAAAGTGTGCAGTTCTGTGGCTTGTGGGCTAGACTAACAGTGAAGACGTTTTGCAGAATAATGTACACAGCGTGATATTGGTAATGTATTAAAAGCTCAATGCTATCACTGATAGACACAGATGAGCACACGAATGGTTTTGGAAGGCTGTCCACTAACCTCATGACAGAGTTGCCTATGGGGTTTAGGGACAGGAGAATGGCACAGGCTTTGGTTTGCTTTTACTGGTAGTGGTAGGTAGAAGGAGTGGGTGATTGTACAAAAAAGTGTTTTTTAGAATGTCTTTGTCAGGAGAGTGAAGAAAGGAGTCCCTTAGACCCCCTAGTAGGACTCTCAGAAGGGCAGTCAAGCTGGCCCAGACTCTCTAGTGCCTCAATGTGGCCAGCAACTTCCCAAGTCAACCTAGACAGGCGGCCACAGTGTCTCCAAGCATGCGCCTGCTTGTCATTTACCAGCGGTAAATTCCATCTTGGGATTTTCCTAAGTGTTTTAAAATACATACTTTATTGGATGTTTAAATGTCTTTGGAGACAGGGTAGAAAGTTTAGCGAGAGGGTCTTTCAGCAGCTTCTCCAAGGCCACAGAACAAATTAAAAACCATGCCCTACAAAACACATCTGAAGGGGGAGAAAAGTCACAGCCCCCAGAGCTCAGTGCCTCCATCAGTGGACAGCTCTGCGCCAGGCCCCGCTGTCCCCTGCAGGTGTCCCCAGGAGGCGGCAGTGAATCTGGGCAGCGGGGACTGGACTTGTAGCCTCGCTCCCTGTGGGTGCTGCGTCAGTCCTCCATGGTGACCACACGGGAGACGTGCTCTCAGCTCTCAGAAGCACCCAGGAAGCATCATCCAGTGAAGCTTTGCTCATTCTGCAAACGAAAGAGCCCTGTGCCAGTCACATTTAAAAATCTTGTCTTTCTCCATTAGTTCTTCCAGGACAAGCCTAGGACCCTCTAATGATGTTCCAAGGGACGGACCTTTCCATTATGAGCAGAGGTGGGCTGGTGAGTGTTCAACACCTGGACTCTACCCCCCCAAAAACCCCATTTGTTGCTTGGCCGATTTCTGTGGTGTAAATGCTCCAATTGGACCACAGCTGATCTCAATCTGCCAGTTAGACACCACTGACCAGAGTTGCTGTTAGAAGTTCCAGGTCTGTACACACACACACACACACACACACACACACACACACACACACACACTGGGGTTGGAGGTTTGAAGCCAGTGGAAGATATGGAGAAAGCCTGGAGCTATTTTTTAAAGAGACAAAACAGTAATAATTTCCATGATCTGAGTGTCCCCCGTCCTCTGCCAAGGGTGTCTCACCACATCGTGTTCCATTTTCAGAGCCACCTCAAGGGAGACCACATCCCCCTGACTGGTGAGGAAGATGCTGAACCTCGTTAGTGCTGACAAAGTGACCAGACAGGGTGTAGGCAGGACACAAGGCCCCCCACCTGCACCCTTGGACACACTGACTCAGATCTGATGGGCTCGGGACGGCTGTGTCCTGATTCTTCTGTGGATACACGTTTCCCCTGATGAGATGTGTTTATGTGCAACTCCCTGGAGTGAACCATGTCCCCACGAACCGTCCCCTCAATGCACATCTTGGTAAAATACTCCAGGGTGTGGGAAGAGATGAAAGCTGGCTATTTAGTTCCAACATCCTCCCTGCAGGCACTGAGAAGGAACCAGCCCCGCCTCACCTTGAGCTTGGACTTCCAGCCTCCAGAACCCAGAGACGTGCACTTAGGGTGTCTAGGTCTCTTGGTCTGTGGCACTTTGCGCAAGATGCTGTGGCAAAAGCTGGACTGACCATTAAATGAGATGTGGGCTTGTTGCGGGTTGGTATGGGTCCCACTCAACGCTGGAGTAAGTAGCTACGGGGCCAGCACGCGAACCACACGTGAAGGGAATGACCGGTCAAAAACCTCTGACCCCGGGGGTCCAGTGAGGCAAAGGCAGTGGTCGAGCTGCTTGCGGACTCGTTTGTTATGGAAATGCCAAGTGGTTATAAAGCATTATTAGCCAATCAACGTTTACATGTTTAGCATAGAATCCAGTCACTTGATGCCATGGGGCACAGACACCCAGACCCCCCAAATTCTCTTAGGCAACAGCAAGTCTGCCTGGAGATTGTAAGGTTCAATCGCTTCTGTGCTAGCCTGAAAAAGTGCAGACCCAGTCTCTGACCAAGTCTGCCCAAGCTGACAGCCTGCACCAGCTGTCAC
Source organism: Tamias sibiricus (assembly GCA_025594165.1). Taxonomy (NCBI): domain Eukaryota; kingdom Metazoa; phylum Chordata; class Mammalia; order Rodentia; family Sciuridae; genus Tamias; species Tamias sibiricus. The sequence goes on along the minus strand of CM046657.1, from coordinate 23,843,188 downwards.
CTTGGCTGCTGCCAGCTTGAGGAAGAGGGTTTTCTCACCTAGCCTGGCCACAAAGCTGAACACAGCACCATCCGTTCAGGCTTTCCTGAAGGCTTGTGCATACATAGGTTTTCCTAATGTATTTGAGCTGTTCACAGCCTGTTAGGCCAAGGGCTGGGAGTCTATCCCACCTGGGCTGTCTCTCCTGTCATCCCCAGCTGCCAGCCAGTCTGCAAGTCTACTCCATGGTGGGACCAACCAGTCCCAGCTGGGATCAGCCCTGTGGCTGGGCCCACCGTCAGTCAGTCAGCAGTGAGCGCTCAGGCAGCCTCACCTTGGTGGCATGGTTTGACGTGCAAGTAGCAGCTAGCTGCGGCTGCCCTGACAATTTCCTCCCTGCCCACTGGCCCCCATGTTTTGCCACCATGGGGACGTACCTATGGCTTGCCAGCACCCACCTGAGGTTGTTAAAGCCACGGCGGGGGGTGTAGCAGAGCGCTGCTCAGCAGCTCCACACTGGCATCTCCTATGTCATTGTCCCCGATCTCTAGGCTTCTCAGGTTTGGGTTGCTGGTGAGAACGAAGCCAGGTTTTGACAGCCCCCCCAGGAGTAATCGAGCACCTCTGCAAACTGCAAGGCAACAGCCAACACAGAGGACCTGTTATCCTGGGGGGAACATCCCAAGGCCTGGTGGAGCCCCAAACTGCTGAGTATAAACTAGGCGCAGTGAGAGCATAGCCAGGGCTGAAAACAATTACGATGATAAACTGTAAAGAAAGTGCGCGATGGTCCCTCTCTTGGAAGAGTCAGGACAGATACTAGGTTTGGAGGTGACTGGGGTCAAGGGGACAGCTGTGCTGCTCTCAGGGGTTGCGTTGCTACATTTCGGTGGTATCAGGACAGGGGCAAAGTACTGCAGCCTGTGCCACAAGGACCTCCATGGTTAGATTTTATGAACCTGTTCTTCACTGGGTCAAGGAAGTTCCTAAATGTTAGTAATTTGCCAAGAGTTATAGTGAACGGATATGTTTCGATTCAGACTTTCTCTGTATTTTAGAGATATTTTTATTTTTAACCAGTTAGTTTACAGAGTTACACTCACTGACCTTTTTGCAAGTGTCTCTCTTTTTGGTGCTGGGGATGGAGCCCAGGGCCCTACAGGGCTATCAACTTGCTGAGCCACACCCTACCCTGAACTTTCTGATGCTAAAGCAGCTTCGCATTCGTGGGGCAAAGTCAGGTGTTTATTCTTTCAACACAGTTTTGGAATTTGCTTGCTTCCAGTCTATTTAGTGCTTCTGCACTTCACAGAGGACACTAGACTGCAGTTTTCCTTTCTCGCACGGTCCTCTAGGTCTCTGGTATCAAGATTATGGAGTCCTCAGAAGTCAGTGTCGGGGGGTCTCTTCTCTTTCCAGTTAAGAAAGACTCTGTAAAAGAGAACTGGTCTTCTGTGAGTGTCTAGCTAGCCTCACTGGCGCAGGCTTCTAAGCCTGGGATTCCACGTGGCCAGATTTGATGGTTGATCTCATTCTGTCAGTGGTTTGGAACTGTTCATGATTTTCTTCTTGAGTTACTTTTTTTTTTTTTTTTTTTTTAAGAAATGTTATTCTATAAGCTGTCTGAGCCTGGGAACAATCTTTCAGTTTTTTTTTTTTTTTTTTTTTTTTTTTTTTTGTTTGTGTGTGTGTGTTAAGGTGCTATAATACCTTATCTCAGAACACCCACGGCAGCTGTAGCCTCTCTTCCCCTGGGTATAGACCTGCACCGCTCACTACAGCCACAGTTATCCCTGAGCACTGGGCTGAGGCACGTCTGTACTGAGATGAGCCAGAGTGTAAAAGATGTAATGAATCTCAGGACAGAAATAGAAAGTGCCTCATTAATCATTTTTTGTGGGTTGGGGTTGTGGCTCGGTGGAAGAGCACTTGCCTAGCATGTGTGAAGCACTGGGTTCAATTCTCAGCACTACATAAAAAAAAATAAAGATAGTGTAAAACAAAAATTTTGCATGGATTACATATTGGAGTGATAATACTTCATATATAGTTAAGCAAATTGTATTATTATTATTTTGTTTGCTACTGGGAACTGAACCCAGGGGTGCTTAACCTTTGAGTCACATACCCAGTCCTTTTTATTTATTTAGAGACAGAGTCTCGCTGAGTTGCTTAGGACCTTGCTAATTGCTGAGGCTGGCTTTGAATTCGTGATCCTCCTGCCTCAGCCTCTCAAGCTGCTGGGTTTATAGGAGTGCACCACCATAACCAGCTAGTAAATTGCGTTATTAAAATTCCCTGCTCAATTTCACATTTGTATACTGTAATTAGAACATTTAAAACAGCATGCGTGGCTGGCATCACCTTCTACTGGATAATCCACTTGTATTTTTTCTGGCCTTTTCTGCTGTTTTTGCCATCTGTTTCATTCACTTCTGTCCTTGTTTCCTTGCATCTTTGGAGAGTTTATTTTGTCATTAAGAAAACTTTGAGCTGGGTACAGTGGTGCATGCCTGTAATCCTAGTGGCTCGGAAGACTAAGGCAGGAGGATCTCAAGTTCGAGGCCAGCCTTTGCAATTTACTGAGTCCCTAATCAATTTATCAAGACCCTGTCTCAAAATTTAAAAAAAAAAATTTTTTTAAAAAAATGATCATGAGTTCAAAGGCCTCAGCAATGGTGAGGCACTTAGCAACTCAGTACCCTGTCTCTCAGTGGGGGTTAAGCACCCCTGAGGGTACCACAAAAAAAAAAAAAAAAAAAAAAAAAAAAATCAATCCATGGGTTCAATCCATGATAACTTGTAGACAAGTATGCCCTGTCTTTAGTGTCATTCATTTTTCTTTAATTAGTTCTAACCTACTGTTAAACTCATTTATTAGGTTAATATTAGTCATAATCTCTCGATGTTCTATTATCTACTGATTTTATGGATTCCTTTTACATTAGGGTTTAAATGTGTTCTTTTGTTTAAGCAGTACATGTAATTATTTTATAGATAAGCCTGGTTGCTCAGAGTCTGAGGTTGGGGTGCCGCAACTGCTGCGTTACTTATTAATGGGGCCGAGGTCCAAAGCTACCCCCATTTTTGGGCCCTAAAGGAGTTTCTTTCTGCCAGCAGAAAGAATTAAAGTAGCCTACCTGGCGAATATAGGCTTAGCGGGCAAAAGTCGCCGGAGTGTCTTTTCCCCCCCCCCGCCTGATTGACAGACACCAAGTCATACCCGGGGAGTTCAGTAGGAAGTGATGCCAGAACTCATTTATTGAAAGGCGAACTGTACTTATAAAGGCCTAAACATAACCAATCATTGACCAGCAGGGCGGTTCCGACTCTCACAATACGTCATAGTCACATCCCCTGCTTAGCCCCGGTCCTCCACAGGGCGTGGTAAGCAACCAGAGCCCATCCCCTTGGCAGACAGCGTCTGGAAAGTCCCAACATTGGGGGTCCTCTCTGTTTTGTCTTGGTCTTGCTCACTGCTCCTTATTCCTTGGAGCTTAGGTTCTTTTGACTGTGTGGAATTTATTGTCCTTGGGAGATCATTTTAGAGTATGTCAAGGTCAAGGCTCCTGTCATCCATCATCTACCACCATAGAGGATTCTTCAATGGCTTTTTCCAGGGTTCTAGACTGAAGGAGCCCTAATTGGGAAGGGCTGTTGTAGCTAGCTGGAAGCCATGGGTTCCACCTGATATGTATGTGACGCACCTGTAGGCACCCGCAAACCTGAAGGTATATAACCGGGTGAAAGCGGTCCGAGTTAGGAGAACGGAGAATTCAGTCAGCCGGGCAGTCACTCGGTCGGTCAGAAGAATCAGAGCGGCCAGAACGTAGGCAGAGCGGTTACAGAAGAGAAACCAGATAGAAGAAGTAATGACTGGCCAGAGTTAGGCCGAGGCTCCAGAGGACTGGTCAGAGTAAGGCCGAGGCTCCCGAGGAAGACAGAAGACAGAAGACAGAAGAAGGAAGAAAGAAGAGAGAAGAAAGAAGCTCTAATCTTTCTCTAAGCTAAGCTCTATATCTTTCTTAAAAGCTCGTTCTAATCTTTCTCTCTAAAAATCTTTCTTTCCCTCTCTAAGCTCTAAGAAAGTAGAAGTAAAAGTAGTAAAAGCTTAACTCTGCCTCCGAGAGTTTTTCCTCCCGTTTTCGGTACCAGGCAGCTTACACTAGACAGTACTAGTTTTGAGGTTACTGTTTTTTTTTAATTTAGTCTGAAGGATTTTGGACAACCTCAAGTGATCTACACTTAGCCTACTACTTAGGTTTATTACTGTTCAGCCTCTAGATGCTTTGATTTTTAAAATATTGTATCTGACATTTTAGTGGCTTTATTTCAGAGACTGACCAGCAGCTTAATCCACCACCACAGTTAGGAGAATGCACGTTATGCTCTTCCACGATGGGAGTTAATGTATCTGCAGCAAGGACTATGGGGTTCACACTCAGATATCCTAACGGATTAGGTAAAATCATCCCCCTAAATCCCTTAAACTGGGATTTCTTGGGAGCTCATGATCACAAAGTGCTTACCCTCTGGCTTCCCTGGATTTTTTCAGAAAGTTCCCTTGCTTTATCAGCCTTAATCCTCACACGGATTTTGGGTCCCCCACTTCCAAGTTTTCCCTGGAATGTGGTCTCTGTTTTCTTTCCTGATGAAATGTGTTCATCTTGGAGCACACATGCCAATCATGCCAATCATCTTGGTCGATGCTCCACCTACCACGCTGTCCCTCCCTCAGCCCCCACCCCTGCTCCCCTGAAGGACCTTTCACAACATACTGAATCTGGTTGTTCACAGGAACATCTCCACCAGAACTTTAGCTGAATAGCTTTCAGTCTCCCCGAAAAAGGCACAGATACTGTCCTTCCCAAGGCTGGTGCCTTCTCATCTTGGGGCAGGCAGGGTCTGGCCCCCAGGTCACCCTCCAAGACCTACTGTAGTGCCTGCAGGCTGCAAGTGGGCTGTGGCAGGGCCTTACAGAGCACCACCACGCCCACGTCCTTCGGGGTGTTTCTGAGGTCCAGATGGCTCAGGTTTGGGTTTATGTGAAAAAAAAACTGACAGTAATTCATAAGAGAGACTATGGGGTGAAATAGCACAGCTCATATTCGGAGAATACCTAAATATCAGCTCTAATTCTGCATCTCATACCGTCCTCAGATAAGACTTTTGCCTTCTGAGACTGTTCCCTAGTGGATTGGTAAAGTGCATGGATTATCTCAGGTATGAAATCCTCAACTCTTTCTGCATTCTCTTTAGAATCATAATAGGTTCATGGCTTCTTAGAAATAAGAATGGCTTCTTAAAAAGAATGCACTTTCACTTTGGGACATCGAGGAGGTACAGAAAAGAACAGAGCAGAGATTGCAACTGGAGATGAGCAAGCCACAGGTGGCCCACAGTGATTCAAGTTTTCTGGCAGCTTATATTTAACAAATAGAAGACTGCCAACATCTAGGTATAAATAAAATTTTATCTGAAATCCAAGTTTAGAGCTTGCCCCACAGGGGCTGCTTCTCCTCTGCGTTCACGGAGGAGAAAAGCTCTGTGACAAGGTCTCCAAGTCACTGTCCCAAGTTTGTCCTCCTTCCACCTCCAGCCCCACTTAGGGCTTGGCGTTGCTCAGGGAGAATGGAACGCTCCCTCCCTGGCATAGGCGAGTGCTCAGGTGAGACCTCCTCAAAGAGCGTTCGTTCCTGGGGACGTGCTGAGCCTGAGGTGGTCTCTCTGCCCTTACTTGTGACTTCCTCCCCTCTCAGTGGCTGTACCTCTGGTGTGGACACACATACACACACACACACACACACACACACACACACACGCTAAGTCCTCAGATGACAGAATGAAGATATTAACAATCACCACAGTTGTTGTTGATAAATGCAGGAATGATTGGCAAGTCTCCCGTCCACAGCCCTAACATTTCTCTAGGGTGATTCTGCAGCAGCTCATGGGTCTAAAGGTGTCTGTAGCTTCAAGATTTTTCCAAGAAGTGAAAAAAGAGGATCTGGCCCACTTCATATCAAACCCCCAATTTAATTCAAAGTGGATCACAGATTTAAATAAGAGTCCAAACAATAGGGTTGGGGCTGTAGCTCAGTGGTAGAGCACATGTTTGGCGTATCAAGGGTTTTCTCAGTGTTTTTCTTTATTTTTTTCTTTCTTTAGTTGTAGATGGCCACAACACCTTTATTTATTTATTTATTTATTTATTTTATTTATATTTATTTCAGTGTGTTTCTGAGGATCGAAACGGGTGCCTCACATGTGCTAGGTAAGTGTTCTACCACTCAGCCCAAACCTCTCAGCAGGTTTTCACCTTGTATTTTTCTTCAGATTTTCACTAGGGGAGAAACTGAGGAAGTGCATATGTAATATATTTTTAGGATAGAAGCACATGGAAGAACAAAAATTCAGAGCAGTAAGAGACACTTCAAAGTAGTTTTAAAAAATGATTCAGAAATTTTCAAAAATTTTTATTGGTTCTTTTTAGTTTTCCATAACATTAGGATTCATTTTCACATAATTACACATGCATGAAATATAATTTGCTGTCATTCAGTTCCCAACATTTCTCCTTCCCTCCCCTCCTACCTCCCCCTGTTCCCTTCCATCTATTACTGATCTTTCTGCTATTTACTTTTAGTTCTTTTCATTTTTTAGTTAGTGTCCTGTGGATATGCATGATGTGAGATTCACTGTGGTATACGCTTATGTACATAGGAAAGGTAGGTCCACTTTTCTTCCCTTATCCTCACCCTCCTTTTCTCACCATCGCATTCCCTTCATCTGTTCCACTGGTATTTCTTCTATTTGGATGGTTTTTTCCCTTTCCCCCTTTTTCTCTTTCTCTTTTCCCCCTTATTTTGGACTAGCTTCTGCCTATCAGAGAAAACTTTCAACCTTTGACTTTCCGAGTCTGGCCTATTTCATTTACCACGATGTTCTCCAGTCCCATCCTTTTACAGGCAAATGCTGTAATTTCATTCTTCTTTATGAGGGAGTAATACTTCAGTGAGTGTGTGTGTGTGTGTGTGTGTGTGTGTATATAAATGTGAGATATATGTATATATATGTGTGTATATACATATATATATCTCACATTTTCTTTATCCATTCATCTGTAATCAAAGTAGTTTTAAGAGCAGAGAAAATCTTAAGGGTTTTTTCTCCTTCATCGTATCAATGTGCTTTTTTTTTGGTACTGGGGATTGAACTCAAAATTTTGAACTTGGGGGATTGGACAAGTTCAAACTCAGGGGCACTCCACAACTGGGCCACATCCCCAGCCCTTTTTTGTATTTTATTAAAGACAGGGTCTCACTGAGTTACTAAGTGCCTCACCATTGCTGAGGCTGGCTTTGAGCTCGTGATCCTCCTTCCTCAGCCTCCCAAGTGCTGGGATTACAGGCGAGTGCCACCACGCCCAGCTCAGTGTGCCTTTTAATCACATGAATTTGCAAGCTTCCTGAGGGTGGAGCCTCATTTCCTTCTCTTTTCCTATGTCCTGAGTTATCTAGGTATGTGGGAGTTGCTTAACACAAACTTTGGTTCAGAAAAATTGTATTAAAACAAATCCTCACCTGCTGCTGACAAGAATGTGTGCCAGGAGGGCAAACTTGGACACAGACACAGCAAAGTAGTGAATGCCCATGTTACATCTGAACTGCTGTTTGATAGTGAGCTATGTATCCTATTGTCTGGTGCTCAGGTGACAAAATTTTCAAAATATATTACAATTTCATGAAGCTGTGGGAGTGGTAAAAAACCACAGGGCCTGATAGAATTCAGAGGCTATGTCCTTAGGACTGTATTTCCTTTGTCACAGGGCTCTTCTCTGAGGTCCATCTTCTCCAAATCCAATCCATGACAAGTTCAAACAGTGTGACTGAGTTAATCGTTGCTGGCCTTTTCCAGGATCCAGAGGTGCAGAGAGTGTGCTTTGTGTTGTTTCTCCCCGTGTACCTGGCCACCATGGTGGGCAATGGCATCATTGTTGTGATGGTCAGTGTCAGTAAGAGTCTGCGCTCCCCCATGTACTTCTTCCTTGGCTACCTGTCCCTGGTGGAGATCTATTACTCCTCTACTGTGGTCCCTAAATTCATCACTGACTTCCTTGCCAAGGTTAAAACCATCTCTATAAAGGGCTGTCTGGCCCAGATCTTCTTCTTCCACTTCATTGGGATCACTGAGATCCTCCTGCTTGTGGTGATGGCCTATGACCACTATGTGGCCATCTGCAAGCCTCTTCATTATATGAACGTTATGAGTCGTCAACTGTGTCACATGCTGGTGGCTGGTTCCTGGCTGGGGAGCTTCATTCACTCTATAATGCAGGTTCTCATCACTGTCCCTTGTCCTTCTGTAGTCCCAATGTGATTGACCACTATTTCTGTGACCTCCATCCCTTATTCAAGCTAGCTTGCAAGGACACCTTTGTGGAGGGGGTTGTTGTGTTGGCCAACGGTGGATTATTCTCCATCTTCTCCCTCACCATCTTGGTGTCCTCCTATGTGGTCATCCTGTTCAACCTGAAGAACTGCTCTGCAGAGGGGAGGCGCAAAGCCCTCTCCACCTGTGCCTCTCACATCACGGTGGTCATCTTGTTTTTTGGACCTGCCATCTTCAGCTACATGTGGCCCTCATCCACCTTCACTGGGAACAAACTGGTGGCTGTGTTCTACACGGTCATCACCCCCATGCTGAACCCCACACGTACATACTCAGAAACGCAGAGGTGAAAATTGCCATGAGGAAGCTGTGGGGCAGAAGGGAGAACTCAGGGATGGGAACATGAAAGAAAGATGTCTGTCTGATTATTGCGTGTTTTTAAAATGGATTTTTATGAAATGGATTTTTAGTGGGGTATTTCAGAATGGCAGCCACAAATATAGGACTTAATGTTACTGCTGCTATGGTTCTCCTTGGTAACCAGGATACCCTGGTGTAACATTTGAGGGTAGAGGTGAGGAATTCTCTCTGAAGCTTATGGAACATGACTGGCTCCATGATATCCAATAATATAATGGGTTTGGGAAATTGGAAGGCTCAAATGAAGTGCAAATGCAAAGTGGAGAATTTTGACAAATGTTTTGTAGGTTAAAATCGCTTCCTTGCCAATCGTCAAGAATATAGGCAACAATAAATGTTGGCAAGGATGTGGGAAAAAAGGTACACTCATATTGCTGGTGGCACTGAAAACTGGGGCAACCAATATGGAAAGCAGTATGGAGACTCCTCAGAAAACTGGGAAATGGAACCACCATTTGACCCAGCTACCCCACTCCTTGGTTTATACCAAAAGGACTTAAAATCAGCATACTATAGTGACACAGCCACATCAATGTTTATAGCAGCTCAATTCACAATAGCTAGATTATGGAACCAACCTAGGTGTCCCTCAATAGATGAATGAATAAAGAAAATGTGGTATATATACTCAATGGAATATTACTCAGCTTTAAAGCAGTGTGAAATTATGGCATTTTCCAGTAAATGGTTGGAGTTGGAGAATATCATGCTAAGCGAAATCAGCCAATCCTACAAAACCAAAGGCTGAACGTTTTCTCTAATATGTGGATGCTAATTCACAATAAGGTGGTGGGCACTAGTGAAAAATAGCGTTAGCTTAGATTAGGTAGAGGGAAGTGAAGGGAGGAGAGGGAAGGGATGTGGGGATGGGAAAGATAGTGGAATGAAATAGACATTATTACTGTATGTATATATGTGACTACATGACCAATATGATTCTGCAACATGTACACTTAGAAAAATGAGAAATTATATCCCGTCTATGTATGATATATATATCACAGTGCATAAATGCATTCTGTTGTCATGTATAACTAATTAAGACAAATTAAAAAATTAAAAAAAGAAAGGAAAGAATGATGAAAGAAGAAAGAAAAATAGATGAGGGGAGAAATTCTATGGAAATAGAATAGAGGTCAGTGGAGTAGATGAAGGGGGTTGAGGGGGAGGTAGGAGGGACAGGAAAAGGAAAAGTGGGCATGAATCTAATCAAACTTTTGTGTTTTTTTTTTTTTTGTGTGCGTATATAGGTGTATATGTATATATACTGTGGTGTATACTGACATGTATACACCACAGTGAATTTCGCCTTTATGTATATCCATGATGCACTAATTGAAAATAAAATTGTGAATAAAAGGAAAAAAATCACTTCCTTGCTTTCTTCCTCTCTCTCTAGTAATTTATATGTTTATGGGGATACAATGTTTGATGTTTCAGTACATGTGTGAAATGTGTAATGATCTGATCAGATCAGATCACATACCTATCACCATGTACAGTTATCCTGTGTTTGTGTTGGGAACATTCAAAATTCTCTCCACCAATTATTAGAAATATTAATTAATTACTGGCACCCATAGTTGTTGCACTATGCTATCCCAAAGTACTGTCTACTTGCATCTCTTTACAGAGGACATTTTGATAAGTGTTTTGTAAATTGAAATCACTTATCCTTCTTTCCTTTCTCCTTTTATCCCTTCCTTTTTTCCCTATATCAAATTTTGATGTGTTGTAAAATTCAGTTTGCTGCTATTTTGTTGAAAAAAAAATTTTTTTTTGCAATACTGGAAATTGAATCTAGGACTTCACATATGTTAAAGCAAGTGATCTACTGGGCTGTGTGTGGACTGTTGTGCATAGTAGCCTCCCGAGGGGATAAGTCTGGCATTGGGAACTCCCTGTGGTACCCCTGACAGGAACTGATCAGGTGAACTTCTCCCTCATGCTCTGCCAAAGATCCCACCTAGCACCTGAGAGGGGTGTGACCCACCAAGATGTCAATCAACCTGCTGACTGCAAGACATCAGGAAGCAAGACTCCACCCTTGAATCCTTATCCCTGCCTTTGATATACCCCCTAAAATAAACCACTGGAGCCATTTTTTTTTTTTTTTTTTTTTTTTTTTTTTGGTACCGGGGATTGAACTCAGAGGCACTCAACCACTGGGCCACATCCCCAGCCCTTTTTTTGTATTTTATTTAGAGACAGGGTCTCACTGAGTTGCTAAGTGCCTCACCATTGCTGAGGCTGGCTTTGAACTCGTGATCTTCTTGCCTCAGCCTCCCAAGTGCTGGGATTCCATTTTGTTTTTGTCTAGTTCCAGAACCCACGTGGACTAGATCTATCAGGGGCTTCATTGTCTGTAAATATTTCTGAGTATTTGTGCTTTGTTATTTACTAATTATTTGAGATTGTGAGTCTTAGGGTGGTTTGGACTATCTTGGGCAGGAAGAAAGACCCCTTAATGAGACGCTGGCCATTGTCTCCCCCTACTCTACCATCAAGGTATATCCCCAACCCTAAATTAAATGTAGTTTATTTTTACCTCAGCATGTTTTATATGGCTACTAACAAATGAGTCAATCAAAAACTTCCTGGGCAAAAGGAAGAACAGAAGAACAGTGGAATGAATTTGACCCAACTTTCCTATGTGCATGTATGAATGTACTACAGTGAATCTCACCATCATGTACATCCACAAGATAAAAACTCTAAGTAGGAAAAAGATCAGTAGAGCAGAAGAAAGGAAATACAGGGAGGGAAGAGGGGAGGGATAGGAGGAGTTCTGGGACTAAATTAGAGCAAATTACATTTCATGCTTTCATGATTATGTTAACATGAATCCTAATGCTGTATATAACTAAAAAAAAAAATAAGAAAAACTTATTCTGTTGAAGTTTCCCTCTCTTTCCTTCCTTCCTTTTTTCTTTCTCGCTTTCTCTCTACCTCCCTTCCCCACCCCCTCTCTTTCTTGCAGTACTGAGGACCAAACCCAAGGCCTCAGGTAAACCAGGCAAGAACTAACTCTACCCCTGAGCTATATCTCTGGTCTTGATGAAAATTTTTGAATGTGTGTTTGTCAGGAATATTGGTCAGTAGTTTTTTCTTTTTTATTGACTTTTTGTCTGGATTTGATATAAAGATGATGCTGGTCTTGGAGAAGAAATCTAAAGAGTTCCCTTCTTTTCAATATTTTTGAATGAGTAAAATTACTCTTTAAAGAGAGTAAACTCACTATAGGAAATGAGTCCAAACATCAAAAGTTAACTTAAGATTTCTGTTCAAGGATATTTGAAAGAATATTACTTATAGTACTAAAAATGAGAAGCAACTGAAAATGGCAAGGTATATGCAGTACATTCATAAGAGGAAACATTTTACAAGTGATTAAAAGGACATTTTTATAGGCAGACACCGATAAGGGAACTCTTGAATTAATCTCCTTCTACTCATTTTACTCCTTGAGTTTGGACTAGCATCACTAAAATACAAGATAAATACCAAAACTCAGCCTCTATTTCTCATCTAATTTCATTGTCTTGATCCACAGCCTCTTCATGGCCTTCTTCACCTCAGCATTTCTCAGGGAGTAGATGACAGGGTTGAGGAGTGGGGTCACCACTGTGTAGAACACGGCTACCAACTTGTCTACAGGCAGAGTGGTAGAAGGCCTCAGATAGATGAAGACACAGGGAACAAAGAACAACATAACCACAGTGATGTGGGAGCCACAGGTGGAGAGGGCTTTGCGCCTCCCCTCAGAGCTCCGAGTTCTCAGATGCAGCAGAATGACCACATAGGACACCAAGAGGACCACAAAGCTGATCACAGTCAAGGTCCCCCCCATTAGCAACAATTAGCACACCAATGAGGAAAGTGTCTGAGCAGGCCAGTTGGAGCAAGGGGAGCACATCACAGAAATAGTGGTCAATCACATTGGGGCCACAGAAGGGCAGGTGGAAGACGAGAAGGATCTGGGAAAGGGAATGCACAAAAGCTCCCACCCATGCCATTCCCACCAGGACTGTACACACCTGCTGGTTCATGATGGTGGTGTAGTTGAGGGGCTTGCAGATGGCCACATAGCGGTCATAGGCCATCACTGTGAGCAGGAAAATCTCAGTGCCTGCAAAGAAGTGCATGAAGAAAAATTGTGCTAAGCAGCCCCACAGAGATATGGTTTTCTTTTCAGCCAGAAGATCTAAGAGGAGTTTGGGGACTGTAGTAGAAGAGTAGCAGATCTCCACGAAGGACAGGAAGCTGAGGAAGAAGTACATGGGGGATCCCAGACTTCTGCTGGTCATGACAGTGAGCACAATGAGGGAATTGCCCAGCACGATCGCCATGTACAAGAGCAGAAAAATCACAAAGCAAACTCTCTGCACCTCCTGATTGGGAGACAGTCCCAGAAAAATGAATTCAGTCATGTTGTATGTATTAGCCATGAGGACACCACCAAGAGGCAGCTATGTGGGTGCTGTGACCTAAAATCATACAAAAACAAGACTTCTGCTTGAACTGGGTGAGTTACATAGAGACACTTGCCTATCTGAGATCTTGTGAACCAGATATAGGAAGATAAGTCCTCTTTATAGAAGAAGGGAAGAGCATTCCAAGAAAGGAGACAGCAACTATAGATGTATTGTTTGTGGTTGGATTAAAGTGAGAACAACAAATAAAACTGTTCAGAGAGACTGGTACCAGTATATGAAGGACTGTTACTGCTGAAAATGAAAAGTTATCAAGAATGTTTGTCAATTGGAAAGTGAAATCATTTTGTATGCAGAGGTTGGACTGTAAGCTGCCTGGTACCGAAAACCGGGAGGAAAAACTCTCGGAGGCAGAGTATAGCTTTTGCTACTTTAGAGCTTAGCTTAGAGCTTAGAGTTAGAGTTAGAGTTAGAAAGATAGAGCTTAGCTTTTCTTCTTAGCTTAGAGTAAAGAAAGATAGAGCTTAGCTTAGAGAAAGATTAGAGCTTCTTTCTTCTCTCTTCTTTCTTCCTTCTTCTTTCTTCTGTCTTCTTAGAGCTTAGAGAGGGAAAGAAAGATTTTTCTTAGAGAGGGAAAGAAAGATTTTTCTTAGCTTAGAGTTAGAGTAAAGAAAGATAGAGCTTAGCTTAGAGAAAGATTAGAGCTTCTTTCTTCTCTCTTCTTTCTTCCTTCTTCTTTCTTCTGTCTTCTGTCTTCTGTCTTCTGTCTTCCTCGGGAGCCTCGGCCTAACTCTGACCAATCATTACTTCTTCTATCTGGTTTCTCTTCTGTAACCGCTCTGCCTATGTTCTGGCCGCTCTGATTCTTCTGACGACCGAGTGGCTGCCCGACTGACCGAATGAATTCGTTCTCCTAACTCGGACCGCTTTCACCCGGTTATATACCTTCAGGTTTGCAGGTGTCTACAGGTGCGTCACATACATATCAGGTGGAACCCATGGCTTCCAGCTAGCTACAACAGCCCTTCCTAATTAGGGCTCCTTCATTGGACTAGGGGAAACAGAGCAGAAGAGGGGTGACCTATTAAAAATTTAGCACGTCCCCTCACTGGACAATGTGGGCAGACAGGATAGTGTTGTTGTAATAACATCTTTCTATTGCCTTTGCTTATTGTATTATCTTTAACTGCAGCTTCCCTCATTAAACTTATATTTACTTGCTTTGTAAAACTGGTTTTCCAAACAATGTTTTCAACCTGTCCACATGCCCTTCAGAGTCTTCAGAAGAGATGTCCTGTGGTGCACCTCTCTGGACTCAGCACCACCAAGAGGACCACGAGGCTTTGCCTGAGTCCTTGTTTCTACTTCACCCCCTATTTCTTATCCTCTAAACTTGGTCTCTGTGTGACCTTATTGCTGTCTAAGGATCCATTCAATCCATGCACGATTCTTCTCATGGGCACTTTTCATTTCCTCCAAGCATTATGTATCCAATGCCACCAAATTTCCCACACCCCTCCCCAGTTTCCACTCAGTATCTGACTCATCCCTCTCTACCTCCTAGTCTCTCATCACCTTGTTATCACCAGGATTCTCCACTGACTGATACGCAGGTAGTCCTGCTCCATTCTGGACTGTGTCTGAGCTAGCTGAGGTCAACATCTATGAACTGTGGACTCACATAATGAGACTCCAGAGCACCTCAGACTGGGCACCAGAGGACTTGCCTTCATTTCACAAAGCTTCCTTTCTTCAGTGATAGAGACAGGCTGAGGAGGTTAAGCACCATCAGGACCCAGAAGAAACTCACAGAGAGAATTTACAATACAGAAACAAAGAGAAGGCAAGGTTCATAGTAAGTTCTTAGATCCCTGGGCTATTTGACCAAGCCATTCATGGAAGAAAGCTTAGGTCTGCTAACAGTCTGGTCTCCTAGGCTCATATTCATGTTTTTTTTTTTTTTCTTTTCAGATAGTATCTATATATATTTTGAAAGTAATTCTCTCCGTCCCTTTCTAGACTAACCGCCCGGGTGTTCCATAGAGAACGAAGAATGCTTGCAGCTCAGCTGTTAGTTCATGCTGTTTAAAAAGGACACTTAGGGGGAAGACACTCTTCTTCCCTTCCTTTGTGTGTGTCTCTCTCCCTTCCTCCCTCCTCTGCTGGATTGAACTAAAGGCAAAGAACATGCTAGGTTAGCATTTTAACACTGATCTATACCTCCAGTCTTTCATTATTATTATTATTATTATTATTAAAATATTTATTTATTTGCTTTAGTTGTACACAATGCAATGCATTTATGTTTATGTGGTGCTGAGGATCGAACCCGGGCCGCGCATGTGCTAGGCGAGCACTACCACTGATCCACAACCCCAGCCCCTCATTATTATTATTTTTTGAGACAGGATCTCTCTGCATTCCCTAGGGAGACCTCCAACTTGGGATTCTCCTGATAGAGATTCAGACTAGCACCACTGCATCCACCTAGAAAGTTATTTAACCTCTTCCCCACTCGCAGCTCAATTAACATTCAGATCTTACCTATCTTAGAGATAGACGCCATGACTCCCACTCCCTGGTCCATCCCAGGCTAAGTTCTGTTCCTGTTTTCTGTGCTGCCTTGGATTTCTCTCAGAAATTAGAAAATTAGAAAATCCATATTGTCAGGCCAGAGTCCCTCACAGCTGGTGGCCCCCTTCCCTTGGATATTTTGGAATCACAGGGCTTCACCTTGGATTATATTGTTTTGCATGGCTACCTATCTAGTGCAGTGTGGGCCTCCTAAGGGAGAGACTGCTTCTTCTCACCATGCCATCTCCAACATGTGCTTACTCCTGTGACCACCACCTAATAGCTCTCAGTGCCAGGGGTTGAGTGACCCTAGTGGGTGTCTTCCATGGCCTTCTAAGCACAGTATTTGCTCTATCATAGGTTTTCAGTAAATCTTGAAAGAAGAAAGATCCCCAAGGACCAAGACCGTATCTTCTTCATTCCTGAATCCTAGATCCTGGTACAGAGCTGCCCCCAACACTCACACAAGAAAACTTTGTAAAACACCATATACCTCAGGGCCCCATTCCCTATAGTTTAAGAGTGAAATCAATCATCACATGCTAAAGAAGCCCATGTTCACAAAACCAAACTGACACCAGTGTTTCTGTGACTTTGTTGAGCTCACCACAGTGACCTTTTCTGTTCCGAAGTCAGAGATGCAAATTCCTCCCTGAGAACAGCCCTGGGCTCAGGCAAGTTGCCAGTTAGCCAGCGGAGATGCATTAGGCCAAGCTAGGACCAGAACACCTGCTTGCCAGGAGCCTCAAGATGGGGGGATGTGCTCCCCTTGCAGCTTTAGGCTTCGGAAAGTGGGAACTGCGTCACCAGGTTCTCAGATCCACCTGACACTTAAAACAAGAGCCAAGTAGACTAACCTCCCAGGTGTTCCACAGAGAACTAAGAACTCTGGAAGCTCAGCCTGAAGTTCGTGCTTTTTAAAAAGGACACCTAGGGGGAAGGCACGATCGGGTGAGAGGAGGTCTTCAGGGATCTGTACCCTTTCCCCTTCCTAATCAGGCAGCATGTCTCAGGGGAAGCAGGACCTGCACAAGCCTAGTAGGAAAATAACAATTGGGAAATGTGAACAAATTAAATTCACCCAGAAGTCACAGAAACTCACCTCATGGAGCTGTTCACAAGGCAATGATACCTCTCCTGCTCATCAGGAGCTTGATCCTGGGGCTTGATATAAAATGAGCAGTATTTAAGAGAGAACAAGGCTTAGGAACAAAAAAATAGCAATCTGAAAACCTGTGGTGTAGAAGAGGTATAGCTTCAACCATAGATGAAGCCAGGAGAAGAAGAAATGATGGTGGGAGTAGTCAAAATCTTATGTGGTTTCCAGCCAGGGTTGGTTTTACCCCAGACGACACTGGGTAATGTCGTGAGCCATTGGCTCTTGTCCAAGCTGGCTGGTAAGGGAGGGGCTGCTGATATGAAGCAGGGACAGCCCAGGGAGGCTGTGACACATCCTACAAGGCACAGTACTGTCCACATAGCAGAGAATTACCCAGCCCAGTGTCCATAGGACTGCCCTGGAGATGCCCTGCTCTAGCTGAAGTGGATTTGCTCTGAATTCATAAACATTGAAATGAGGTGTGGAGAACATGGGAATTCCTTACAGTGCTTTGACCACACCTGTGTGTGTTTTAAATTTAGTGTGATAGTATGTTTCAGAGATGTCATAAAAGAACTTTGTAAAACGAATGGGCTCTATGTAAGCATTATTCACTAATGTCAACTCAGCCTTCAATCAAAGTGTCCCAACTGTCAACTAATGACTAAGGAGAAAACTATGATGAGACATTTTATGATTTAGGACAATGTTGACTAGATTGCTTTCCCACCTGTAATAACTGAGTTAACCATTGTCCTTCACAGAGAAAGAAACCTAGGGTAGAAGTTTAGCAGGTAATTATATCAAAGCCTGGATTATTCATGCAAAATCTCTATGTATTCTGCAATACATCCTCATGAAATTCAATTTTCTTTGAAAATCTGTTAGCCAAAGTATCATCATATTGAAATGTTTGGATTTTTAATAAAATCAAGTTAGATCAATTTTTACATGAATCTTTGAGTGTTTGTTATAGGGAAACTACATTTTAAAACTTATTTTTGTTTTTAGACTGTGCCTGTTTACTTAAAACTATAAATTGTTTTTTCTTCAGAGGTTAAATTTATTTTCTATTCTGGTAAAGATTATTAACCCATTGACTGCTGCCTTAGTTTTTTCAATTCCAATTAGATCCCAATTTTTTTTCCTTTCAGAAATAGGAATTTATTGGGGCTGGGGCTGTAGCTCAGTGGCAGAGCACTTGCTTTGCATGTGTGAGGCATTGGGTTCGATCCTCACCACCACATAAAAATAAACAAATAAAATAAAGGCATTCTGTCCATCTACAACTACAAAAAATAATAATAAAAAAGAAATAGGAATATCTTTATTCACACCCTTCATTATGAAACATTATTTGGCATGTATAATAAATGAATGACTATAAGTTCATGCTTTTCTTTAAACAAGTGGGAATGTAAAAAACCCCTTGTTGCAGAGTTTATTTACCACAGTCAAATACTGAAATAATTGAAATGTCTACCAACAAGAGAATTTTTTTTTATTGTGGTGTTTTTGTGAAATGAAATACTACTTACAACTTACCAGGAAGAGCAATTTCTTGGAGGCCACAACACAGATGACTCACTAAAACATCACATTGAGAGAATGGAGCCAGATAGAAGAGTGTACATGCTTCTTGCTTGCATTCATAGGAGGCTAGAGAGAAGCTAATGAAATCCATGATGATAGAAGTTGGATGAGTGGGTGCCAGTTGGCCAGTCAGGATTAGAGATTACCTGGGAGGAGTCATGAGTACTTTCAGGGGTGATAGCAATGGGGGATGTTTTTTCCACAGTATATAAATTTCTCAAAAATTATTGGATTTATTGGACTTTGAAAATTTATTGGACTCAAGGTATTTACATTCCATTTTATCATAGAATTGCAGTTGTTCATGAGGTTTCACTGATACTAAGGGTAGATTTGGACTTTATTCAGTCAGTGAGGCATCAGAGTCAAATCCTCACCTACCTCACTGTGCCCAGGTGCACCACCCTCTAACAAACCACCTCGCCAACACCCCCTGTGGTGAACTCTCCTTCCTCACATCTAAGCATATCATGCAATCCCATTCTCCTTTGCAAATACTCACTTTCCTAGCCTTCTTTGCATGTAGGGGTAGACCCCTGACCTCATTTTGGCCAATGAGAATGAATAAAAAAAAAAGGAATTATGCTGGAGATTTCTCATAATTATTTTTCAAAATATGAGCTGGGACTTTACCACCCTACATATGAAGATATGATGCTTGGAGCAGCTACTGTACTGCATCTTGCAACCGTGAGGACAGCCTAGGGAGCCAAGCAGGTGTCAATCCAGTCTGCCATCATCACAGAATTAAAAATCATCCTGGAACCTCTGACCTCCAAACATCTCTTCAAGTCAGCAATACATGATTCTGTGGCTTCCACCAAGTCCACACAATTTTTCCTATAAAGTGAGACAGTAAGTATTTAGGGTTTTGCAGACTATACAGTCTGTGTCAGTTGCTTGATTTTGCCCATGTAGCATGGAAACAGACACAAATAACATGTAAAATACAGGCATGACTGTCATCCAAAAAAAAAAAAAAAACTATGCTGTGAATATTAGCATTTGAATTTCATACTAACTTTTGTGTGTCACAAAACCTTCTTCTTCATCTGGTTATTTTTTTCTCAACTGTTAAAAAAATGCATCTGTAGCAATTAGAGAAATGTGAATTAAAACTATTGCAAGATTTCATCTCACTCCTGTCAGAATGGCAGCTATTAAGAATATAAACAACAATAAGTGTTGGTGAGGATGTGGGGAAAAAGGCACACTCATACATTGTTGGTGGGATGGCAAATTGGTGCAGCCAATATGGAAAGCAGTATGCAGAATCCTTGGAAAACCGGGAATGGAACCACCATTTGACCCAATTATCCCACTCCTCAGTCAATACCAAAAGACTTAACATCAGCATACTATAGGGATGCAGCCACATCATGTTTATAGCAGCACAATTCACAATAGCTAAACTGTAGAAGCAAACTAGATGCCCTTCAGTAGATGAATGGATAAAGAAAATGTGGTATATCTACACAATGGAATATTATTCAGTATTAAAAGAGAATTAAATCATGGCATTTGCAGGTCAATGGATGGAGTTGGAGAATATAATGCTAAGTGAAGTAAGCCAATCCCCCAAAACCAAATGCCGAATGTTTTCTCTCATTTAAGGTTGCTGATTCATAACGTGGTTGGGGGGATGGGAGGATTAGATGAACTCTAAATAGGGAAAATGGGAGGGAATGGAATGGAGGGGATGTGGGGGTAGGAAAGATGGTGGAATGAGATGGACATCATTACCCTAAGTACATGTATGAAGACACGAATGGTGTGACTCTACTTTGTGTACAACCAGAGATAAGAAAAATTGTGCTCTATATGTGTAATATGAATTGTAATGCATTCTCCTGTCATATGTAACAAATAAAAAATCTAAAAAAAAGGAAACTTGCACCTGCCATTAATACTTAATGGTGAATTATGGAGAACCTTCTCCTAAGATTAGAGAAAAGACCAATATGTCCTCTTTGACATTTCTAGTGAATATTATTTTTGCTGTAACATTTCTATATTTGATTTCTAAATAACTAAATTTCCCAATACCTATTTCTAAACCTAAAAAAAAAATATGTAGGAGCCTTTCTTAGGTAACAGTGCACATAGGAACAAGCAGTGAGATAGGTTTGACTGAAGCCACTTTTCACCAGGTTGAAACAAACGCAGTCCCAGGTACTTCACTTCCTTCCCTGAGACCCCAGATAACCACTGTTTAGAAAGAGAAGAGTCTTTTGAAATTGTTCAGATGTAGATGATAATGATTAATAATGGTTATCTTGCATTATGTACTCCCTGCCCCTGAGATATTTGCCTTCTAAAAAATTCCCATCTGGGTCACTAAATAAAGCTTCTACTGAATTTCAGGCATGAGAATCAGGCTAATGGGAGGAAGGCACCCAAGGAAGGAGAGAATCTGTCCTGGGACTCTCCCAAGATCATACTAGAAAGGAAAACCAGCCAAAGCATGGACCTTTGTCTCCAAGTGCCATGATCCTTCTATCTATCACTACATGCTAACCCCAGGGGTGCATTGAATACAGCCAAGGTCACACAGCTGAGAGGTGACTGGGTGGAATTCCATTTCCATCCCTCTATTCTAAACACTGTGCACTTCTGATTACTGCAGAAGAGAGAGAAAGAATCCCAATGTGAACATTCTGGAAACTACTGAGAATTAGGATGGGACTTGAAGTCATAGTATGAAGTTAAAAATGGCTCATTTAAACAGAGACAGGTGAACTCTGCTCCTTCACAGTTGACTAAACTGATTGCACTTTTAATTACCCTGTTCCTGGTGTTCCTGGTTCATGTTTTCATTTTCATTCCACCCTTGAATTCACCCTCTAGCCCCTCAAGCTCCTCACGGCCGTTTTCACCCTCACGTTTCTCCGTGTGTAAATGATGGGATTCAGGTTGGGAGTGATGATGGTGAAGAACACAGCCACCAGTTTTTTCTTAGAGAAGGTAGAGGAGAGCTGTCGTTAGAGAAAGATGGCAGGCTCAGAAATCGGCTGGGCATGTTGCTCAGAGGTAGCGTGCTTGCCTAGCATGAGTGAGGTCCTGAGTTCAACACCAGGACCACAAAGAAAATAGAACAAAAAACCAAGATGACTGTGTTAGTTACCTTTCCGCTGCTCTGAAAAATTTCCTAATGCGAGCAGCTTCTAGGGAGCAAAATTTTATTTGGCTCATGGTTGTTTGGCCATGTTGTTTTGGGTCTGGGGTAGCCTGGTATTCACGGCAGGAGTACATGATGGAGGAATCCTGCTCACCCCTGGGTAACTGAGAAGAGAGAGACAGGAAGGGGCCAGGGTCCCAATGCCCATGTTGAGGGCATTGCCCTAGTGATCCAAATCCCACCCTCTAGGCTTCCCTTTGTAAAGGTTCTGCCATCTCTCAATGCTGTGTAGACCATTTGTCAACACTTTAATACATGGGTCTTTGGGTCACATTCCTGCTCTAAACTTTAGTAATGACCATTGTTGCAGAAGCCCTAATTGCTCGTGAGACTTGACCCAGAATCTCGCCCGTGAGACTTAGCCCAAAATCTTACGGGACTTGGCACGAGATCTAAAATTACTTACACCGGGACAAATCTCTCGCTGGCGCCATTCTTGCTTGAGCGCGTGAGATTGTGCCGGGAGAAAGTGTACAGCGTAAACACCGTTGTGTGTGTGTGTGTGTGTGTGTGTGTGTGTGGGTGGGTGATTGTAAGACTGTGAGTTGCTAAAGCCAGAGAGAGAAAAATAAATAACCTTTTCTTTTCTATCCTGTCTCCGAGTCTCCTCCCGCAGCCCCGCTGTCCTAAACAGCAGATTGCCCGCTGGCGTTAACACATTGTGATGTGAAAAGATCAGGTGGAGAGAGCTGTTCATCCCTCCTCTTCAGAAGTCTTCCTCAAGTTTGCCAGGATGACAGCATAGCAAGATAGCAAGATGAGGATGGATGTTGATCCAGGACGCAAAGAAAAGACCACCAACTCCAATTTTAAATTAAAGCAAGCTTATATTGTATGCACACAAAGAGAGCTGGCCAGTGGCTGCCCCTCCCAAACATTGGGCTTGGGGTCAGCCCGACTCTCAGGGAAGACAAGGTTTTTATAGTTCAAAGAGTTACAAAAAATCTTGGGAACTTACAGCTAACAAGGTCAGACATGTGTAATTCAAAAGCAGGTAGCAAACTAATAATCTACATGGCATTGCATTCCAAGAAGGGAGTGTAGTCAAACCTCACATCAAAAGTTTATGAGGCACCGTTAGTTTTAGAGAGAGAGAGTTGTTATCTGGTCAAGGAAAGCCAGGCCTGAGTGAGCTCAAGGCCTGGGCATGAATGCCAAACAATTTTAAAACATCAAAATAAGCTCAGGCCAAATAGGAATCCTAGCATTTCATAGAAAACTGAAGTGGGCTTTTCATAACTTTTTGACAGGATGGCTCCCAGTCTTAAGATGGAATTAGGCTGGTTTATCATGGAGAAAACACAGATCTGTTCACTGTTGGTCAACACAGTAACCTCATCAGTAAAGCTCTCAGTCCAGGCAATCTTTAAAAAAAATTATTTATTTATTCTTTTTAGTTATACATGGCAGTAGAATGTATTTTGAGATATCATAGATACATGGAGTATAACTTACCATTCTTGTGGTTGTTCATGATGTGGAGTTACACTGATTGTGTATTCATATATGAACATAGGAACTTTATGTCCATTTCATTCTACACTTTTTGTCTTTCCCATTTCCCACCCTTCCCTCACTCCTCCCCAGTCCATTCGGGTGAACCTCCACTTCTCCCCTCACCCCCCATTTTGTGTTAGCATCTCCATTTCAGAGAGAACATTTGGCCTTTGGATTTTGGGGATTAGCTTATTTCACTTATCATGATTACCTCCAGATCCTTCCACTTACCAGTAAATGCCATAATTTCATTCTTCATTATGGTGAGTAATATTCTATTGTGTATATATACCACATTTTCTTTATCCACTCATCTTTTGAAGGGTACCTCTGTTGGTTCCATATCTTAACTATTGTGAATTGAGCTGCTATAAACATTCATGTGGCCACATCACTATAGTGTGCTGATTTTAAATCCTTTGGATATATACAGAAGGGTGGGATAACTGGGTCAAATGGTTTCCATTCTGTTTTCTGTGAAATCTCCATACTGCTTTCCATAGTGGTTGCACCAATTTGCAGTCCCACCTACAATGTATGAGTGTACCTTTTCCCCCACATTGTCACCAACATTTTTTGTTACTTGTCTTCTATTTTTAATATTTTGTTTTAGTTTGTAGATGAACACAATACCTTTATTATTTATTTATCTTTATGTGGTGCTGAGGATCAAACCCAGTGCCTCACACATGCCAGGCAAGCACTCTGCCACTGATCTACAACCCCAGCCTCTGTTATTTATATTCTTGATAATTGCCTTTCTGACTAGATTGTGATGAAATTTCAGTGTAATTTTAATGTTTATTTCTCTAATTGTTAGTGACATTGAACATTTTTCATATATTTGCTGATTAATGATATTCTTCTGTGAAGTGTCTGTTCAGTTCCTTTGCCCATTTACTGATTGGGTTATTATTATTTTTTTTTGGTGTTAAGTTTTTTTTTTTTTTTTGCGTTCTTTATATATCCTTGAGGTTAATGCTTTATCTGATGTGCAGGTGGAAAAGAGTTTCTCCCATTCTGTAGGTTCTCTGTTCATGTTCTTGATTGTTTCCTTTGCTGTGAAGAAGCTTTTTAGTTTGATAGCATACCATTTATTTTATTCTTGATTTTACTTCTTGCACTTTAGGACTCTTGTTGAGGAATTCAATTCCTATGCTAATATAATGGAAAGTTAGACCTACATTTTCTTCTAGTAGGTTCAGGGTCTCTGGCCTATTCTGAGATTTATAAACACTTATTGGTCGATCAATATGTACTAAATGACACTTACTATTGGCAATCTAACACTTCAAATGATTCAAATTTATTTACTTTTATTATTAGAAAATAAGGCTTAGAGAAATGGTTATTTGCCCAACATCACAGAGAAAATGGTGAATGATCTTACAGAAATTAATTTCTAACAGCTTTCCCTATCATCTTAGTTTATTTATTGTCATAACTGTGACGGTTGGTTACCATCTGACTTACACATCAAGTTTTATTTATTTGTTGTCTGTCTCTCTCTCTCCACGAAGTCTTGGAGGGGATATGAAGGTTTTCACTTCCATGAATCTAGGAGCCTTTTCTTCCCGAATGGCAAAGACCCAGTACTTATAACAGTGCTTGGTACTTCACAGGACACATTACACTTTGTTGAAAAAATGGCTGGATGAATAAATAAATTAATCAGTGAATGAATGACATCTTTGGGAGGAAATTCTTATTATATTCCAAGAACATGATCACTATCATCACTAAGAGAGAGACAGGGCGGCACAGGGAGAATTACTGAATTAAAACATGAGTGTTACACATGACTGCATGACTGCTGGGGTAGGAAGGTGAGTGATGATCTAGGTTAACTCTGTCATCTAATATGGAAATGGACAGACAGGAGAGTGGGAAGAGGAGAGGTGAAAGGGCCTGGGTGAAATTGGAAAGTTAGTCGCCTGCCATACCACAGCTAGCACATAGGTGTCTGTCTCCATGACCACTCCTGTGTTTGTTCAGTAATGGTTCTTGTACTTATTTTCAGTTGACCAGTGTGTGCATGAGAGCTTTCCACATGTCTTACTTTCAACTTTCTTCACTGACTTCCTTGTTTTTGGGTGAAAAAAAAAAAAAAAAAGATTCTGTTAATGTCACTAAAACAATTGAAATAGATTCTGACCTTCCTTCAAGTCACAGTTTATTTGCAAATTTTCCCTCTAGAGAAAAGAAATTCCATGGGGAAGTTGGTCCCTTGATTACAGTGTTGGTGTAATATGTAGTCTAAGGATCTCAGCATTTCATCACAACCCTTGGACTACAAAGGGGTATGTAAATGTGCTCATGAAAAAGGACCTTAAAATCTCTGGTTTTGCTGGTTTGTTTGGCTTTTGATAATTTCTAAAATGTTACAAATCTGAATCTGAATCTTGATACAGATCCTCTGAATTTTCCTTTGTGGTTTACCTTAGACTTACTCTTCTTTGTTTACCATGAACATTGTTCATTTTCCTTTGTGAGATCTTTGAATTGCAATAGCACCTACCACCTACTTCATTAGAAGACAGCCTAATGCTGAGCAAAGAACACTTATATTTGAGTTAGAAATGTGGCAAATATCTAGTGTATGATTTTGGCAGCAAGTGAATGTATCTGTTACCTCCTGTATAATCAGAGGAAATTAGAGTAAAAGCTGAAAAATTTTCCATCATTATTCTTAGAGTGGCTTAGCTGACTGTGACCTGGTCTTTGTCCACTGGGTGTGTTGAGTGAGAAATCTGCTGTGTGGTAACATAGCCCAGGGCACTTTCTTGCTCAGGGACCAGAATTTGCAGGGAGGGAACTAATGCCCCTTGCTATCCTTGTTTTCTCAGACCAGAACATCTCCTTGAGTAATTGTCTATTTCAGTGGAGTGGCCAGCTTCATGCTGAAGTGGAGTCTCCTGAGTGGATCTGAGAGCCATCTGGTCCAATTCTTTGTTCCAAGGCAGCACAAAACCACACCTGCTCTTCTGACTCAAAGGTAGGTGATGTGACTAGAAATAAGGCACAACATTTCTAAGCAGCCATGGGATGTTGGGCAACTTAATTATCTACTTACAGTCACAAGGGCTCATTTGTGCAATGAGTTAATTATATTTGATGAATATTTTTGTGGGAAACTGAGAAATGAATTAAATTGATCATTTTTATTACAAGTAAAAGTACACAGGAAAAAATTGGATGACTTTTAAATAGCTTTATTATTTTGGATTCTGTGAAGTAGCATTTGGGGAATCACCATGTGGGAACCTGTGCTTGGGGTAGAGGTTCCCTTACTGCACTCTAGTGTCAGTCACACTTATCATCTATCTCTGGTCCAAAGACCAGTCAGTTGCTTGACAATGGCCACCTTTACTTTCTATGCTTCTAGGTAAGGCAGTACGGTGGGGGCAGGGGAGGCATTTCTCAACAGGTGAATGGAGATATGGTGGTTACAGGTAGTAGAAAGGGGAATTTGCAGAGAAAAGACAGATGACAGGAAAGGAAGGAAGGATAAGTTTTCAAGGAGGAGGGTTGTCAGTTGTTTCTCTGTTGGAGATAAAGTCTGGAATAATGAGAAGCTACATGATTATCATCTTACCTTGAGTGATTTCTGAGATTGATTTTTTTTAGTATATTTACCTTTATTTCTCCACTGAGTCAAAAACAGATCAAGTTCAAACTCAGATAAGAGGGTATGGGTTTGTATAGGTCAAATGAATGTATCTTTGTGAAGAAAGATTATATTTAATTTTCACAATGTATTATGGTGTGGTTCAGAGACCTACAATTCAGTGGATATAGAGTCTATACTCAAATCCTGATTTTCACTTTTCTGTGCTGGTCCCCTTTGCTATGTGCTGTGCATTTTGTACATACCCTGTCCTTGCTAATGGAACATGGTATTGTGAAAAAGCGCGTGGCCTATGCTTGGGCTGCCTGGTTTCCAGTCCTGGCTCCAATGCTATGGGGCTTTTGGCAAGTTACTTTATTTCTTGGTTTGTCTGTTTTCATATGTGTAAAAAAGGGGTCATAATAAGTAGACCTACCTCACATGTTTCTTGTGAAAAAAATGAATGAATCAATGTCCATAGAGTACTTGTAAATTGTGTGGAAAATAGTAAGTACTATTGAGATACTAGCTATTACTATCTACCAAAAATGTAAATAATAGATTTAAGAAAATATCAAACATATTTTTGAGTGCTAGAATACTGTATTTCTTGGTAAATCATATAGATCAGAAGCTATAATCACAAAACAATTTGTTAATTGCTGTGAAAGGTATATGATAATGTACCCGTGTTAGCTTTTCATAGCTGTGACCAGAATACTTGAAAGAACAACTTAGGTGAAGACAAGTTGCTTTGTTTATGCCAACTGAGATGGAGGGGTTGAGGGTGTGGGGAGAGAGAGAGAAAGAGGGAAAGTAAGGTGCTTAGATATATATAGTCCTCAAGGCCACACCCCTAATGACTTACTTTTTCCAGCCATGCCCCACCCTGCCTTCAGTTACCATTCAGTAGTCCATTTGAATTATTCATCCATTAAATGGATTACTCTACTGATGAGGTTACAGCCCTCATGATCCAGTCATTTCCCCTCTGAACTCTGCTGCATTGTCTAAGGCATGAGCTTTCCAGATCTAAGCTGTAACAGTGCCATAGCAACACAAAGGCTGGAGAACTTTGTTCCTGTAGTAGTGAGTTTCTTCATGCAACCTAGAAAGAAGGAATACTAAACAAAAGGGAGAGAGGGTATCTTGGTCTGGGAAAGAGCTGCATAGCATTCATCTGGGGAAGGACCAAAGGGTACAAGGATAGGCCAAGGTTAGTTCAAGAAGGACCTTGAACTGTCTGTAAAGCATATTTGAAAGTATGCTGTGGGTAATGGGCTGGTAGAATTCATGCAGAGAAATCATAGGATCAGATTTGTTTGTAACAAAATGGCTAAACTATTTTTCCCTGTTCAGAGAAGAGTCCTATAGGTTGAAGTGGTTGTAGACAAGCTTCATTAAGCACACTGGACTAGAACTGGGCCTAGAGGACAGGTAGGATTTGAAGGGACTAGAAGAGGGCATTTCTGGTGAAGGGTAGCTCTGAGGAATAAATGAACAGGGTGGGCTTGTGGGATGAGGAGAGGATCCCAACTTGAGCAGAAGGGAGTTGAAATTTCATGAGGTGGCTCAGACCAGAAAAATCACTGATAGCAAGTTAGAGGAACTCAGGGTGGTCCTGGCTATTTCTAAGCAATAGAGTGGTCTGATGAAAGAAGTGTGCAGGAAGAAATTTTCAGACCACAGATACAGGGTGGATGGAGCAGGTGCATCTGGAAACCCAGCGGCTTTGGTAATTCAGGCATTAGCCTACAGTGTGAGCAGGGCCTGGCAGCCAGAACAGGGACAACAGGGCATGCAGGGATCTGTTGTACAGGTGCAATTAATGGGATCTGATGATGGGATGTGGGAAATGAGGCACAGGCAAGACACAGATTTGACATCAGAACTATGAGTCTGAACAGCTTGGCAGCTGATGGGGTTATGGGAATGCCTTCTGGCTGACTCTTGCCTGGAGGTGATCTGTGGCTTCGTAACTCAATCCCATCAGCTGCAACTGTTGCCTCTGTCCAAGTACTTGCTGGACTTGTGAGTGAGGACACGGAGAGGTGATTTTCAAAGATTCTTATAATCTTACCTTCTACCCCTTCTGCTATTTGATTTTAAAAGGTGCTGAGATATTCCTAATGATTCTGGGTTCCTAGCATCTACATATCTGCCTTTACTGGAAAGAAATACTATGATAAATTTAGCAATACTGCCTGTTTTGGTCATAGGTTTTAATGTAATTTTTTTTTCTCTAATTCATCCTTTTAAAAATCATTACCTCTTGGGTAGGCTGTTTGTTTTTGCTTCACTGGATGATATATTATTTTTCATCATTGTTCATTTCTCTTTTAACCATATAGCAAGTATTCTCCCAAGAAACTAGGAGGCTCTGACTCCTATTTGGGTAGACAGATAATTCTATCACAGCTTTGATGTTTACTTAGGTTGTTTACAGTTTTCTTTCTGTTATAAACCAGTTATGAGATATATTAATTTGGTGTTTTTGAGATACATAATAAATCTCTTTCCTGTATCAATGTAGAACTAATTCTGATAAGTCATTTTGTTGGGGAGAAAACATTATTACTGATAAAAATTAAATGGAGATGAATTAGATCAGTTAGAAGAAAACTTCCTTAAACCCAGTGATTAGGCAAAGACCATCCAGTCATGTAGCATTGGACCCACCCAATAGAGGACCCCATCTATACACCATAGTGACGGAGGTTTCCTTTGAGGCAGAGGAGAAAGTGTGCTCTTGCTGCCTGTCATCTAAGAGAAGGAGAAGGGGGGAAGGGCCACCTGTGTGTGCCCAATGTCTCCTTCCAAATTTACTTTACCTCCCTTGCAGCAGGGTGGGGCTGGGAGTGTTGTGTTTCCATAGTTCTCTCCCCATGGAAGAGACATCAGGTTGGGAAGAAATGCTCTCCCCTTAGCTTGGACCAGGTGGGGTGTTGGTAAATGTTTAACAACTGGCTTTCCTTAAGAAATAACTCTTCTCTGTATTGTTTGCTGATCTCCAATGTTTAAATACTTCCACCTTGGCTGATTTCTCTACCACTGAGTGTGGAGATGGGAAAAGATATATCCAGAGCCAGTGTTTGCTGTCTCCAATAAACCACTGTTTCCTACCCTTGAGCACTATAACCAGATCTCCTGGAAGATGCTGTTGAAGGTAGAGGGGTGTGTGCAAGTTTGCTGCTCTGTATGCTTCTAGTGTTTGAGACTAACCCTAACCCTTGCTAACTTTTTGCTCACTATCTTTCCAAGTAGCAATCCTTTAATTAGAGTTAAAAGGAGTATTTTGTAATGCCCATATTTTGTCGGCATTACTCCATTAGGCTTAAGGTCTCATTGTGTAATGACCCTTTTTATGCACAATTTTTGTTGTTTAAATGTTTGTGTGTGTGTGTGTGTGTGTGTGTGTGTGTAGTCAAAATCCACCATGTATGTCCAAGATCTAAAGGCCTTTCTATCACCAAATTATGATAACATTCACCAATTCTACTTCTCATTCTTTAATAATTTTAATTCCCATTCATAAATGTTTAATTTAGCATTTATTTTGATGGTAGTATATAGTTGGTCATCAAACATACATTTCCCTCAAAGGTTGTACCAATTGTTTTTACATTATCTTTGAACATTCTTTCTTAAATTTACTTGCCTATGGTAAATTCTTATGTTTAGTCATGTCGGTTTTTGAGAATTATATAATTATTTCTTTTTTATCCATTATCAAACTTCTTTAAATACAGCCACCAAAACAAAACAAAATGAAACAAAAACCAACAATATCTGAAGGACAAACACTTCATTAATTTTTTTAGTATGCTTATAGCTGTTATTTTTCCTTGTAGATGAACTTTGGAATAATTTTGTTTAATTATATAGAGAGATTTCATTGGATTATAGTTGAAGATGCATATTTTTGGATTAATTTAAGAAGAACTGAAATTTGGTGAGAATTGAAGCAATTCCTTATCTTGTCTTTTACTATTTAAAAACGCAATTTCGTAAATTATTTTGTGGTGACATGTGTCTTCTCTCACATTAATATACACATTATTTTATGTTCTTCACTAGAGTTTTAGGATTATCTCTCTGAGTACTTCACATTTCTAGTGCTTTATATTTATAAAAAGTTTCTTACCTGTTGTACATGCAATATTTTTCAGTTGTGCTTTCTAATCAGTGATTCTGTTTGAAGTTTCTCATTATTGCTTATAATTTTCTGTTTGATTTTTTTTAATGGGATTTTGCTTATAAAGAACAAAAACCTGTTCAAACTAGCTTAGACAAGAAAAGTATTCATTTGATAGTAAGGGGATTTTCCAGGAACCCATATACAAGAGACTGAATTAAGGATGAAAAAGTCAAGGATTAAGGAGGCTCTGCATCTGAGATGCCATGGTCTCTACTACTTCTCTGTGTTGAGAATACTTGTTTCTCAGCTCCTTAAGGTTCCAGGACTTAACTGAATCCTGAACCTGGACTATATCACTTCTGTGCAATCTGGTGTAGTGTAGATATGTGAGAAGTTCCCAGTAAGTTATTTGGGAACCATCAGAAGCAGCTGGCCAGCCATTAAAATGCTCTCAGAGCACAAGGTCTTTGGAACTCAGTGAATTTCAGCATGTGAGGTGGAAATTATGAAAATAATAGTGGAATGATAGAGAAAACTAGCTAAACTAATTTTGCCCAAAGCTTTTGAATATTTGTCATTGAAACATGCTCATTCAAACTGCAAGATTAGTGAAGGACTGTGATCCAAGTGGGTTGAGGAATGGTGTAACAGAGGAAAGAGGAAAGAGGACAGCACAGAGGACCTTTTGGGAAAGAGGATTATCAGTGAAAAAAATTCCCTGAAGTGGTTTAGCTCAGGATCTCTGGAATTCATCTGTTGGCCAGTCAATGGTATTTAGAGGAGGGACCTTGGGGAGGTGATTATATCATGGGGGCTTTGTGCTCATAAATGGTTTAATCCATTCATGGCTTAATGGATTAATAGACAATTGAGGAAGTGTTTTAAAGGAAGTCTTTGGCATGCTTGCTGTACTCACCATGTGATGCCCTCTACCATACCATGATCCACAGAGAAGGTTACCACCAGGTGCTGAATAGAGACCTAGGCCACGCTTTTGGATTTCACAGCCTGCAGAATTGTGTGCTAATTAACTTCTATTCTTTATGAATTTTCATAAAGGCATCCAGGTGTAGCAACAGAAAATGGACTAAGATATTCCCTGGAGCAAACATGAAAGCAACAAGAACACAGGACCAGAAGTTCATCAAGGAGATTCCCCAAGAGAAAGAGCTATCAAAATGCAGGATAGGTAATATAAATATAGGCTATTAACCTCAATGGCTCCCACATTCAGAATATCTTGTGGTGAATCAGAAAGATGCCTGGGCTCAAGGTCAGAAAGATTGGTTCTGAGTCCCACAATTCACCACTTTTTTTGTGTAACCTTGGGCAAATGACCATACCACTCGAAAGTAGTAAAATTAAATAAATTAAAATAATATAGTGTTAGACTGCTAATATTTAATGATAAATGAGTACTTACTGAACTGATGAGTATATTATAAATTGGTTTGCACTCTCTTATGTGCTTAAATGAGCTGAATCAGTGCTAAAATCATTGCTCTATTGCAGGTTTTTCACTATCTGATGTCCATCATACCTAAATTGGATCTATGGCCAGTACAAATAATGTGACTGAGTTAATCATCACTGGCCTTTTCCAGGATCCAGAGGTGCAGAGAGTGTGCTTTGTGTTGTTTCTCCCTGTGTACCTGGCCACTGTGGTGGGCAATGGCATCATTGTTGTGACAGTCAGTGTCAGTAAGAGTCTGCGCTCCCCCATGTACTTCTTCCTTGGCTACCTGTCCCTGGTAGAGATAACTTACTCCTCTACTATAGTCCCTAAATTCATCACTGACTTACTTTCCAAGGTTAAAACCATCTCCCTGAAGGGCTGTCTGGCCCAGATCTTCTTTTCCCACTTCTTTGGGGTTACTGAGATCCTTTTGCTTATGATGATGGCTTTTGACCGCTACGTGGCCATCTGCAAGCCTCTTCATTACATGAACATTATGAGTTGTCAACTGTGTCACATGCTGGTGGCTGGTTCCTGGCTGGGGGGCTTCATTCACTCCATAATTCAGATTCTCATCACCATCCCACTGCCCTTCTGTGGTCCCAATGTGATTGACCACTATTTCTGTGACCTCCGTCCCTTATTCAAGCTAGCCTGCAAGGACACCTTTGTGGAGGGGGTTATTGTGTTGGCCAACAGTGGATTAATCTCTGTCTTCTCCCTTATCATCTTGGTGTCCTCCTATGTGGTCATCCTGTTCAACCTGAGGAACCGCTCTGCAGAGGGGAGGCGCAAAGCCCTCTCCACCTGTGCCTCTCACATCACGGTGGTCATCTTGTTTTTTGGACCTGCCATCTTCATCTACATGCGGCCCTCATCCACCTTCACTGTGGATAAATTGGTGGCTGTGTTTTACACGGCCATCACCCCCATGCTGAACCCCATCATCTACACACTCAGAAATGCAGAGGTGAAAACTGCCATAAGGAAGTTGTGGGGCAGAAAGAAGAACTCAGGGATGGGAACATGATAAATAATATGTGTCTGATTTTTGTCTTTCTTGGAATGGCTTTTCATTTTTGTGTGGTTTCCAAGAATGGCTGCAACAAATATCAGAACTTCATGTTATTTCTAGATGATTTTCCTTAGTAACTAGGACTCCCTCGTGTCTTGGTGTAATGGTCCAAGGACACAGGTCAAATAGTCTTGCTGAACCTCATGGAACTTGGTGGCTCTCTGATGTCCAATAATAGATGGGTTTGGGTAATTGGATGGGAAAATCAAAAGTAAATGCAAGGATGATGATATTTTGATGAATGTTTTGTAGGCTAAAATCACTTTCTTGCTTCCTTCTTTTCTTTCCTCCTTTCTTCAATAGCAATTTTATATATTTGTGGGGGACAGCATGACATTTCAGTATATGTATACAATGTGTAATGATCAAATTAGGGTAAAATATATGGATCAGATCAAACAATTGTCACTTCTTGTGTTGGGTAATCTGTCATTGTCTCCACTAGTTGTCCATAAAATATTTGTTAATTGTTGTCAACCAAAGCCATCCTACTGTGCAACAGAACTTTAGGAGCTATTTCTTACATCTACCTGTATTGCTAAACAGAGATCATTGCTTAAAATCTGTTTTTCCCTTTTTCCCTCCCATCCTCCCTCCCTTTTTAATCTCCCTCCTTTCTTTCCTTCTCTTTTTGTTCAACATCCTTCATGATAACAACTTGTACTTCATATAGAAGGAGACCATCCACAGGAATTATTAGGGCATATCTAAATATGAGATTATAAGTCTTTTTTTTCCTCTTCCAATATGGATAAGAGTATCTTTAAATTTTTCAAATCTTCTTGCTGGCTCTTGGCATCTAGTGCAATAGCCATGTGATCATGTTCACCATAAAAGTCCCTGGGGCCTTTTCAGTTGTTTTGACATGTGGACACAAAAGACAGAATTGGGCCCTCTCACAGTGCCCAACATTGATAAACAAAAACAATATCCAAATGGCATAGATTGTATCTATCATTCGGGAAAGGGGAAGTCAAATATATTCATAAAGAGGAAATTAGTTTGCCTTATCTAGAAGTAAAAATCATAGAATGTTAGACTATACTTACTGCCCCAATTAGAGCATGAAGGAGGGGGTTATACTGTCCATGTGTCTTTATTCCAGAACCATGTCTCTTATTTTTACTGACCATGGCACATTTATTTCTTTTAATGCTTGTTAGTATTTCTTGGTAAAGGAAGATGAAAGTTGAGGTCTATGCTGTTGTTTGACCTCTCAGGATCTCCATATCACTCACTCTCTCACATCATTGTGAACAATTTAGAGAGTGTCACAGAATTGGCCAATTTTGGAATTCCATGGAGTTGCACTGAGTTTTCGCTGCATCCATCCACCTTTTCTGAGGATGGGGGAAATGCATGCATCCTCCCTGGAAGAGTGATGCAGCATCCTGGGCATGATAGAGGCCTTGAAGATTTTTCCCTTTCTTGTGTAGACACTAGTTGAGAATGTAGTTGAGTAGTTGTTATAAGGGCCCAGAAAAATCTTCATTTTCCTTGGAGTCTCCACTAGTCGTACTCAGGGATGAACATTATTAGTCTGAAGGAGCCTATAATCAAGGAGATAGCTAAAGATTGCGGTTAGCTGAGAGCCATAAAAGATGTTCTAGTTTCCACCTGATAGTAATACATTATCCAAAGAATCTTTGTATGCCCGTGAACACTGCGTGACGCACCTGTAAGCTCGAGCTGTAAGCACGAGCTGTAAGCACGTGTCCTTGTTAAAGCGATATGTATATAACTGGGTGAGTTTAGTTAGTGTGCGCGGGAAGAAGAAGAAGGTGGTGGTTGGAGTTAGAGCGTTTGGAGTGATTGCTGGAGCCGGAGAGAGAAGAAGAATAAAAGACCTTTTTTCATTTTCATCCTGCCTCCGAATTTTCCTGCGGCGTTCGTTGCTCCAAGGTGGTTTCCGCTTCAGGCAGCAACATTAGTCCCTGAAAAAATGCTGCTTATTCTGCCTGAAATGACTTTACCTTCCTTTTCCATGTGCAAAATTCTACACATTTTCCAGTCTGTATCAGTTAGCTTTCCACTGCTGTGATCACAGTGCCTGACAAGAACTTAGAGGAGGAAAATTTATTTTCAGCTCATGGTTTCAGGGTGAGACATCCATGGTCAGCTGACTCATTCCATTGCCCTGGGCCCCAGATGAGGCAGATCATCATGGCAGAAGGGCATGGCAGAGAAAAATTGTTTCCCACATGGTGAACAACAAGAAGAAGAGAGAGACAGAGACATAGAAAAGAAGGAGTCAGGGACAAATATGATTCAGCCCCCAGTGACTTATTTCTTCCAGCTACAACATATGTGCTTATAGTTGCCACCCATTAGTCCATTGAAATTGTAAATCCATACAATGGATTAATCCAGTAGTGAGGTTACAGCTCTCATAATCTAGTCATTTCACCTCTGAACATTGCTGTATCACTTTTTACATCAGCAGAAGATTACTTAAGTAAATAATGGTACACCCACTTAATGAATATCATGACACCGTAAGAAAAAATGAGAACATTTTCCTAGAGTCAATATAGAAAAAATCTCCAATATACTCTGTTAATTCTATAAAGCAAGTTTCATCTCTCTTTATATAGCATGTTATTATTCACATAAAAGGTGGAGATAGAGAAACCACCTATAATACACGTGTTTGCTCAAAGAAACTCTGAAAAGAATATATAGGAAATGAAGAAAAGTAGGACAAGGAAAGGGGAATGGGGAAAAGAACAGAAAGAAACTTTTCACTTGTACCTGTTCATTTTGTTTATTTTTCAAACCTTATGAGTATATTACCTGGGCACTAATTAAATAAAAGTTTAAATAATTTTAAGGTAAAATAGTAATTTGTTAGTGGCATAAGATACTGTAAATGCAAAACTAGTGAAATTAATAGAATATAGATAGTTTATGAAACTGTAAACTTGTAAACATTGAAAATAAGAATCAAAACCAAGGATGAGAAAACCTAATCTCACAAAAAGATCAAAGAATGTAAATTGTACAATAAATGTCCCCTAATTAGCAAAACATTTTAAACTTGTATTGTAAAATAATTTGACTTACAGAAATGTTGAAAAGTAGAAAGAATTCCTGCTTCCCTTAATCCAAATTCCCAAAATATTAGTATTTTTCCATATTTTTATTATCATTCATTCTCAACAAATAAATATATATAAGACAAAGGTATAGATAGAATTTTTCTCATACAATGGAAATAGGGAGAAGAAGGTTAGAGATTACAAATTTGTATCTCTTAAAGATAAATCAGTTTCCAGAGCTAATATATAGTTCCCATGCTATACATTAAAATATCACAATGTTATATTTTCTATTGAGAAATTCCTTAGAGAGTAAATTTTCAGTAAACTTATCACTAAAAAATGTTAACTATGGAAAGTGATGGATATGTTAATTCACTTCACAAAATACAAATCATTTCACTACATATCTGTATATCTAAACAGCATGTAGAATTCCTTAAATATATGCAATAAAGATAATAATATTTTTTCTAAACTTTCTGAAAGCTATCAACAAGATGCCCTTTTCTCTCTAGATAATAAATGAGTCATCCAACAACCAAGGACATTTTCTGACATAAGTTTCAAAATCAGCAAGTTAGGAGAGGATCCAAGATGGAGGATTAGAGGAAGCCGCTCTTCAGGGCTGCTCCGTGGAAAGAATCCAACAAAGCAGATAAATAGCTTTTCAGCATATATATATGCTGAAAAGACTATATATATATATATATATATATATATATGAAAATGACTATATATATATGACTATATATATATGACTATATATATATGAAAATGACTATATATATGACTATATATATATGACTATATATATGACTACATATATATATATATATATATATATATATATATATATATAGACTGAGAATGCTCAACTCCTGGATGGTTTGAATACTGCGACTGGGGAGCGAGCAAGACAAGCTGATGGCAGCACCTAGTACCGCGTGGCTTCAGCAGCACTGCCCGGAGCACAGGCGGTGCGGAGCAAAGCCAGAGCTGGGAGACTGCAGGAGACCGACTGTGCAACTGCAACACCAGATCAAATCCACATCTGGCCTGCCATGACCTTCAGCAGTGAAACCAGTGAAAACAGCGCGATCAGAGCTGGGAGACCGTGGGAG
The DNA here is from genome assembly GCA_025594165.1 of Tamias sibiricus. Taxonomy (NCBI): domain Eukaryota; kingdom Metazoa; phylum Chordata; class Mammalia; order Rodentia; family Sciuridae; genus Tamias; species Tamias sibiricus. Next base: position 23,805,586 of record CM046657.1, on the reverse strand, counting down.
ACCGCAGGGCGACAACGCCAGTTCAAATCCACACTTGGCTGGACAGGACCCTCAGCAGTAAAGCCGGAGAGAAAGAAAGCGGCGTGGAGACCAGCTAACAGGCAAGGAGGAACCCATGACTGGGAGGACCATCAACAGCCAGTGGGGGAATGCGTATCCAAGTCCAGCATGACGACCCCCTGTGACCCTTCAACTGAGGAAGAACACAGAGAGTAGACGCCATGTGGACAGATCGATTTTCAGGGCCAGCCACACAAAGCCCCATCCCCAGCATCATTCCTCACTAACCAGGTATGCAGACTTGACTCTACCCACAAATTCTCCTCACCAGCCAGGGCAGATCTGCCAGACAGCTAATTTAACAAGCTGAGGGAGGAAGAGAAAAGACTGCCTAATTGAGACTTGTGGCTTCAACTTTTTTTTTCTTTTGTTTTGTTTTTCTTTCTTTTTCCTTTTCTTCTTGCTCATTTTCTTTCCATCTTTTCTCTCTTTTCTTCTTCCCCTTATCTTTCTTATCTACACCTTGCCCCTATATTCTCAACAGGGATGAAAACAAGTTGTATACAAGAACTAGGAATTTTAGAACAGCTGAAATATTCATTGGTCTTCACACTGAATTGTTCACTCCAATTCCTTTCCTCTCTCTTCTGCTATTAAACTACTTCCATAGATTTCTATTTTTACACTTCCTAAGGGGGGAATGCAATATCCTTACCTTCTTCCTCCTAAGCATATCACCTTTATACCCAATATCTGAAATTATAAACCCCATTACAATCATTCAGAGTATATTGGAGACAGTATCTAAATTCTCTAACTCTGTACATTGTGACCAAATTGTGATTAACTGAATATAAAATGTCTGGATTTAAGGTGTAAAGTATATATAAGGGGAGCTGATAGCATTGTACAACAGGAGCATCATTAGGCTTTAAGGTAAAAACAAAAAAGTCAAGGTTCCTCAGTGCTAAAAGAAAAGACACATAAGCAATATGAAAAAACAAGGGAAGAAAATGTCCCAAACAAATCAACATACCTCCTTAGCAGATTCCTTGGCAAGCGCAGTAGATCTAATGTCAGAACAGGAATTTCTAAACAGAATGTTTATGGAGCTAACGGACGAATTCAAGAAGGAGGTGAGAGAGCAAATACAGGTAGTAAAAGATCACTTTGACAAAGAACTTCATAAACAAATACAAGAAGCAAAAGACTACTTCAATAGAGAGATAGAGGTTCTAAAGAGAAGCCAAACAGAAATTCTGGAAATGAAAGAAGCAATAAACCAAATTAAATGCTCTACTGAAAACATCACCAATAGATTAGACCACCTGGAAGAAAGGACCTCAGATAATGAAGACAAAATATACAATCTGGAAAAATATGTAGAAAACACAGCAAAAATGGTAAAAAAAAAAAATCAAGAACAGAACATTCAAGAAATATGGGACAACATAAAAAGACCAAATTTAAGAGTGACTGGGGTGGAAGAAGGTGCAGAGTTCCAAGCCAAAGGAATAAGTAATTTATTCAATGAAATAATAGCAGAAGAATTTCCAAACTTGAGGAATGAATGGGAAAACCAAGTTCAAGAGGCTTACTGAACACCAAATGTACAAAATCACAACAGATCCACACCAAGGCACATCATAATGAAAATGCCCAGTATACTGAACAAGGAGAGAATATTAAAAGCCACAGAGAAAGGAAGCAGATTACATATAGGAAGACACCAATTAGACTATGTTCAGATTTTTCAATCCAGATCTTAAAAGGTAGAAGATCCTGGAATAGCATATTTCAAGCTCTGAAAGAAAAGGTGTTGGGGACTTAAGAACAAATCAGCCGAAATAATAGAAAAACTTCACTCCCTGATACGAGACTTGGCCTAATCAGGAGGCATTCCCCTGATGTTTTGTGAGAACTGAAACCACCCTAAGGATAGGCCAGGGGCTCTGCCAATGTGATTTGCCCATGCTCCTTATGTGTTCCTATAATCTTTCTGCTGATTGGCCTATGTCTTCTATAACAGCTGTCCAACTTCCTCAATAAACTTGAGTTCCAGCTCTGATTGGGCTCCCTGCGGTGTCCCTGATTATCTTCCATCGTGAGGGCTGGCATGGGCCTCCAGCCGGCTCCTACAGTTCTCGATCTTGCCCGCGCTGGGGCGTGGTTTTCCCCTAGCTTTCTCTGCTGGCCGGAAGAAGCTAAACCCAGGTCAGGAGGAACTAGAAACCCCAGCAACTAAAAAATAATCCCCCCAAAAAGGGATGTCAACCAAGAATCTTATACCCAGCAAAATTAAGCTTTAGATTTGAAGATGAAATAAAAATCTTCCATGACAAACAAAAGTTCAAAGAGTTCACAACTTGAAAGCCAGCACTTCTGAACATCCTGGGCAAAATATTCCATGAAGAAGAAAAGAAAAATAGCAATGAAAATCAACAAAGGGAGATATTAAACTAAAGGAATTATCAACCAGAGGAGAAACCAAATCAAGCTAAATACCATAAACAAATAAAAATGGATGGGAATACGAATCACATCTCAATAATAACCTTGAATGTTAATGGCCTAAATTCATCATTCAAAAGACACAGATTGTCAGACTGGATTAAAAGAAACAACCCAACAATATGCTGTCTCCAAGAAACCCACCTCATAGAAAAAGACATCAATAGACTGAAGAAATCAATAGACTGGGAAAAATCTTACCACTCACATGGGCCATGGAAGAAAGCAGGGGTTTCCATTCTCATATCAAATAAGGTAGACTTCAAGCCAAAGTTAATCAAAAGGGATAAAGATGGATATTTCTTGCTATTTAAGGGAACCATTCATCAACAAGATATAACAGTTATAAATCTATATGCCCCAAATAATGGAGCACCTACATTCATCAAACAAACCCTTCTCAAGTTCAAGAGTAAAACAGATCACAACACAGTTATCCTAGGGGACTTCAACACACCTCTATCACCACTGGATAGATCATCCAAACAAAAGCTAAATAAAGAAAGTTTAGGCCTCATTAAAACAATTAATAACTTAGACCCAATGGACATATATAGAATATTTCATCCCTCAGTAAGCAAATACACTTTCTTCTCAGCAGCACATGGCTCCTTCTCCAAAATAGACCATATATTATGCCATGGCAACTCTCAGCAAATATAAAAAAGTAGAGATACTACCCTGCATTCCATCAGACCATAATGGGATGAAATTGGAAATCAGTGATAAAACAAGAAATAAAAAAACTACTCCAACAACTGGAAGCTAAACAACATGCTACTGAATGAACAAGGGGTTGAAGAAGACATCAAGGAGGAGATTAAAAAATTCCTAGAGGTAAATGAGAACACAGATACATCATATAGAAATCTCTGGGACACTATGAAGGCAGTATTAAGAGGAAAATTCATTTCACTGAGTTCATTCCTTAAAAGGAAAAAAACCCAACAAATAAATGACTTACATCACACCTCAAAGCACTAGAAAAAGAAGAACAGACCAACACTAAGAGCAGTAGAAGACAGGAAATAATTAAAATCAGAGCTGAAATCAATGAAATTGAGACTAAAGAAACAATTCAAAGAATTGGCAAATCCAAAAGATGGTTCTTTGAAAAAATAAACAAAATTGACAGACCCTTAGCAATGCTAATGAAAAGAAGAGAAAAAACTCAAATCACTAACATCCATGATGAAAAAGGAAATATCACAACAAACACCTCAGATAAACAGAAGATAATTAGAAATTACTTTGAAAACTTGTACTCTAATAAAATAGAAAATATTGAAGACATTCACATATTTCTAGAGTCCTGTGAATTGCCCAAACTGGAACTGGAGGATATACACAATTTAAATAGATCAATTTCAAGTGAGGAAATAGAAGACACCATCAAAAAACTACCAGCTAGAAAAATCCCAGGATCGATGGGTTTACAGCCGAGTTCTACAAGACCTTCAAAGAAGAACTAATACCATTGCTATTCAACTTATTTCAAGAAATAGAAAAAGAGGGAGCTCTCCCAGACTCTTTCTATGAGGCCAATATTACATTAATTCCAAAGCCAGGCAAAGATGCAGCCAAAAAGGAAAACTTCAAGCCAATATCTTTAATGAACATAGATGCAAAAATTCTCAACAAAATCCTGGCAAAATGAATACAAAAACATATAAAAAGATAGTGCACCACGATCAAGTGGGGTTTATCCCAGGGATGCAAGGTTGGTTCAACATATGGAAATCAATAAACATAATACATCACATCAATAGACTTAAAGATAAAAACCATATGATCATCTCAATAGATGCAGAAAGAGCATTTGACAAAATACAACACCCTTTTATGTTCAAAACACTAGAAAAACTAGGAATAACGGGAACATATCTCAACATTATAAAAGCTATTTATGCAAAGCCCCAGGCTAATATTATCTTAAATGGAGAAAAATTGAAAACATTCCCTCTAAAAACTGGAACAAGACAGGGACGCCCCCTTTCACCACTGTTATTTAACATAGTACTTGAAACTCTGGCCAGAGCAATTGGACAGACAAAAGAAACTAAAGGGATCCAGATAGGAAAAGAAGAGCTCAAATTAGCACTATTTGCTGATGACATGATAATATACCTAGAAGACCCAAAAAACTCTACCAGAAAACTTTTACAACTAGTAAATGAATTCGGCAAAGTAGCAGGATACAAAATCAATACCCATAAGTCAAAGGCATTTTTATACATCAGTGACAAAGCCTCTGAAAGGGAAATGATAAAACTACCCCATTTACAATAACATAAAAAAAAAACACAAAATAAAACCTGGGAATCAACAAAAGAGGTGAAAGACCTCTATAAAGAAAATTATAGAACACTAAAGAAAGAAATTATAGAAGACCTCAGAAGATGGAAAGACTTACCTTGTTCTTGGATAGGCAGAATTAATATTGTCAAAATTTCCATACTACCAAAAGTATTATACAGATTTAACACAATTCCAATCAAAATCCCATTGACATTCCTCAAAGAAATAGTAAAAGCAGTCATGAAATTCATCTGGAAAAATAAGAGACCCAGAATTGCTAAAGCAATCCTTAGCAAGAAAAGTGAAGCAGGTGGCATCACCATACCAGACTTTAAATTATACTATAGAGCAATAGTAACAAAAACAGCATGGCATTGGCACCAAAACAGATGGGTAGAACTATGATACAGAATTGAGGACACAGAGACTAATACATATAATTTCAGCTATCTTATATTAGACAAAGGTGCCACAAATGTACAGTGGAGAAAGGATAGCCTCTTCAACAAATGGTGCTGGGAAAACTGGAAATCCATATGCAACAAAATGAAATTAAACCCTTATCTCTCACCATGCACAAAATTCAATTCAATGTGGATCAAGGACCTAGGAATTAGAGAAGACACAATACTCCTAATAGAAGAAAACGTAAGCTCCAATATCCAACATGTCGGATTAGGCCCCAAGTTCCTTAATAAGATTCCTGTAGTGCAAGAATTAGTATCAAGAATTAACGAATGGGATAGATTCAAACTAAAAAGCTTCTTCTCAGCAAAAAAAAAAAAAAAAAAAAAAACAACAAAAAAAAAACAAAACAATCAGTGAGGTGAATAGAGAACCAACTATTTCATACATGCACATCAGACAGAGCACTAATTTCTAGAATATGTAAAGAACTCAAAAAACTTAACACCAAAAAATCCCCAAATAACCCAATCAACAAATGGGCCAAGAAACTGAACAGACATGAAGAAGATGTACAATCACTCAACAAATACATGAAAAAATGCTCTACATCACTGGCAATTAGAGAAATGCAAATCAAAACTACCCTAAGATTTCATTTCTCTCCAGTCAGAATGGCAGCTATTAAGAACACAAACAATAGCCGGGCGCAGTGGCGCACGCCTGTAATCCCAGCACTTTGGGAGGCTGAGGCAAGAGGATCGCGAGTTCAAAGCCAGCCTCGGCAATGGCGAGGCACTTAGCAACTCAGTGAGACCCTGTCTCTAAATAAAATACAAAAAAGGGCTGGGGATGTGGCCCAGTGGTTGAGTGCCCCTGAGTTCAATCCCTGGTACCAAAACAAACAAACAAACAAACAAACAAACAAACAAACAAACAAAAAACCCCAAAACCCACAAACAATAATAAATGTTGGAAAGGATGTAGGGAAAAAGGCACACTCATACATTGCTGGTGGGACTGCAAAATGGTGCAACCATTATGGAAAGCAGTATGGAGATTTCTTGGAAAACTGGGAATGGAACCACCCTATGACCCTGCCATCCCACTCCTGGCTCTATTCCCAAAGGACTTAAAAACAGCATATTACAGTGACACAGCCATCTCAATGTTTATAGCAGCACAATTCACAATAGCTAGGTTGTGGAACCAACCTAGATGTCCCTCAGTAGATGAGTGGATTAAAATAATGTAGTACATACACACAATGGAATTTTACTCAGCAATAAAAGAAAATAAAATAATGGCATTTGCAGGTAAATGGATGAAGTTATAATGCTAAGTGAAGTTAGTCAATCTCAAAAATCCAAATACCAAATGTTTTCTCTGCTATAAGGAGGCAGATTCACAGTGGTGTTGGGTGTTGGGGTACATAGGAGGATTAGAGGATCACTATAACAGTCAAAGGGGAGGGAGGAGAAGGGAGGGGGCAAGGGGAGAATGGAGGGGCAAAAAAAAAAACACATTGAATTTGATCCTAATATAGGTTTAAAATTTTAATCAAGTATGTGCTGTGAATAAATGTAGTTAATGTTCCCGATCACTTCTAACTCTGTTGCCCCAAGCATAAATCAAGTCTGAGAACTTCTTGTATTTCAAGTTCTTCACTTTCTGTCTGAATTTTAAATGTTCTATCTCATTTTCCTTGTAAAGATAAATTTGTTATATGTTATATCCTACTTTTTGATATAAAAATATGGGCACCATAGCTATAGAAGAGCTTGACAAATTCTTAAATAACTAAGACTTTTTATGTAAATATTACAGTGTATTTTCCAATTTATATAATTGAAAAGTGGCTAAAAATTAAACTCCTTTACCTTATACCATTTATACAGACAATTTACCTTATCCATCTGAAAAGTAATGCTTTAAAGTAAAGTTGGGACTATGTATAAAAAAAATCAGCAAGTTAATATATATTCAATTATATTGACTCATTTACAGAGTTTTGCCCCAATAATATCCTTTATCTAATATAGGACCCAATCCAGGATCCCACATTGCATTCAGTTGTCATCAATGTTTAAACTGCAACAATTAATCCTTTGTCTTCATATGTTTGAAGAGTTAAGGGCAGTAATGTTACAGAATACTCTTTAATATGGGTTTCCCTTATTCCTTTTTTTCTTGATTACACTCAGGTTATGTGTTTTTGGTAGAAATACTACAATAATGATGCTTGTCCCACCAGTGAATCACATCAGGAGGCACATGGTGCTGACTTATGCCACTCCTAATGATGTTAACCTTGGGAAATAGTGAAAAGGGGGCTGTGAAGTTATATTTTTATCCACTTGAAATTAATAACTATCTTGGTGGGAGAGTCTTTCAGATTATTTAAAATGTTATTTCTCAATGAGCAAATATTTAATGGCAGAGTTGGATATTGTTAAGAGCACTTTCAAAAGTTAGGTGATTCAATTTAATGCTGTGCATCAAATGTCTTTATAATCTATTACACTGTAAATTCACTGTAGTAAGTGAGTCTAAAAGAAAAGCAGCAATAGAGGTACATATCTCTACTCAAGAAAATTTACCACAATATCATGGATAGTAGTAAAAAAATTAAAAGCAACTTAAAATGGCTAGTTAGGCTATGGAAAATCCATAAGGAATTACACACAATTAAAATGAAAATTTTGACGATGGACAAAAGATAGAATACCACTAACATATCCAGTGAACTAAATAAAACCAAGAGTGAAGAGAAATAGCAACAGCAGTTGACTGATATTAAAATTCATTGGAAGAGACATAACGCCATATATATATATATATATATGTGTGTGTATATATATATATGTATATATATATAAAACCCTTTTTACATTCACTGTTTCCAAGAAATTAAAAAATACACAAAAAACTTTCAAAGGACACAAAATCCTACCTCCAAATACATTGTTCATTATAGACCTTAAGAAGACATAGACTGTTGGGGTTTTTTTTGAGTTGCTGGGGTCTTTAGCTCCTCCCCGACCTGGGATAGGCTCCTCTGGCCAGCAGAGAAGACTGGGGGGAACACACCCCAGCGGAGGACAACTCGGGAATGGTAGGGGACGGCTGGAGGCCCACGCCAGCCCTCACGTTGGAGGACAATCAGGGACGCACCAGGGAGAATGGTCAAGGCACGAACTCGGTTTATTGAGGAAGTTGGATGGTCTTATAGAGGACGTGGGCCAATCAGCAGAAAGATCATAGGGACACATAAGGAGCATGGGCGGATGCCATTGGCGGAGCCATTGGCCTATCCTTGGGGTGGTTTCATTTCTCATCTTACGTCAGGAGAATGCCCCTTGGCCAGGCCAAGTCCTCATATCAGGAAGTGGGAGGCAGCCAGAGAGTTTCTATCTACTGGCGTGTTGTTAACGTCCCCAACAATAGACTACAAGTATTGTAAAGGGTTAGTGGAAACATGTTTTGATAGAGCAAAAGTTGAGGACTTTACTCATGTGGTAATTCACCTACATTAGCAAATTGCAATGTGAGGAATGAAATTGCAGTGAATTGGCCCCAAACCTACCTAGCAGGAATACATATGCAATACATATCCATTCTCTGTCCTCAACGACTCCAAGGGTAGTTTAGCCTCATTTGCAACTCCCAGGCATTCACATCCCAGCTCTGCCTTCTATCCATCAGAGGGAGATGAAAACTGGGTCTACTGTTAGGAAAACTGTGACATTAAGGGTAATCATTCTTGCTCTTTGCCCCAAATTTCCAGGACAATGTTACAGAATCATGGAAAATTTCAGTTGCTTGTTTCAGGTTATCTAGTCATTAAGTGGTAGACTTGGATTTTATTGTCAATCTGGTGATAGAGTAAAATCTTTAACTACCTTGCTATGCCCAGATGCACCAATCTCCAAGAAGCCATCTCACCAAACCTCCTATGAAAACCACTCCCTCCTTCAAGGCAGACCCTGAGGTTGTTCTAATAGCAATGTGTCCAGTCAGGGTAGAAACTCTGGCTCATGTAAGCCCATCATGCAATCTCATCGTCTTTAGCCAATGCTCTCTTTCCCAGCCTCCTTTGCATGTAAAGGTGGCCTCATGATCTCTTTCTGCTCAACGAAAACAAAAATAATCCAAATTTTGCTGAAAAGTTTCTCAGAATTATTTCTCAAAATAAGGAATGGGCCTCTCCCATTCTTCATATGAAGATATGATGCTTGAAGCAGGTGCCATTCTGCATCTTGCCACCAGATGACAGCATAGAGAGCCGAGGAGGCATCAATCCATGTGCTATGGTTATAGAATTAGGAAAACATTCTGAAACCATTGATCTGCAAAATTTTTTAAAAAGCAAAACATGATTCTGTGGCTTAAACCAAGACTGGGTACTATTTTTCCTATTGCTGCTCCCAACCAGAGCAGGAAACTGAACAGAAGTCACTCGTGTGAATTTGGGGTAACACAAAATAAGTCACAGACATAGAATATCTTTTAAGCTTCAGGATAGCTTCCCTGGCTTCCCTCACTCCTGGCCTCAAGCTCTCACAAAGGGAGGCAAGAGGAAGTTACCAGAGGCTGGTGTGCGTGTGAGTGCATGCGCTAGCATGTTCTGGAGCGGGCTTTTACTGGGGGACACTGTTTCTTAGAACATCCTATCTGAAAAAGGGCAAAAGTGGTAGGATTACAAAGGAACAGGTGAGTGTAACTAAATCCCACTGGGTGATGCCTACTCCTGTAGCCATGCCTTATTATCCAATCAGAGATAAAGCCCAAATTATCACAGAATGCAATAATTGTTCGGAATCTCTTGCTTCAGGACTTAAAGGTGTGTACATCTAGAGTGATTCCCGACATCCTATAAAGCTAGAAAATAAATATTTTGGGATTTTCAGGCTATGCAGTCTCTGTCACAGGTGCTCAATTTCATGTAGCATGGAAATGAACACAAATAACATGTAAAATATGGGCATGGCTTCCTGGGCCTCCCCCATTGCAGGGGTCTGTGGTGGACTCTGCAAGAGGTGCAATGTAGCACAATCTATCGGGGGGCTGCCAAAGTGGATTGTCAGCCGGGGGGGTGCTACTCCAGCATTCAACGTAGCACGAAGTAAAAAGAGTCGGCCAGTGGCGGAAGAAATCAGCACACACAGACAACGAGTTAGGCTGCTGAATCTTCTCTCTTTACTTTCACTTTGTTGTAGGTTTTTAAGCATAGTTTTTGGCAGTACAAATTGTTTATACTTTTTTTGTGATTTCATAACAGACATGACTTAATTTATAGATTACATTTTAGACATATTAAATTTCTTATTTTATGTATTTCAAGGTTTTGAGGTCACTTACACCTTTCCAATGCCCTGTACGTGACTGTCTGGACATATTATAATTTTGTCATTCTTTATCTAATTAGTCTGGGTAAAAATTTATTTCTCATGGATTCCCTGAAACTGTTTTCTCTGCACACCATTCAGGCTGTCTGATAAAAGTCAACTTTCTCTGTCTGGGATTCCAAAGCACTATTGTTTTTCTTTTATAGCAGTTGTTTATAAAACCTAGAAGCAGGGAAAAGAGGGAGGCAAGGCTAAATGTTAACTCTGAAGGACTTTTTACTCTAAGGAATTTTTATCTACTTAAAATGTAAAAGAAATCTATTTTCAATCACAAAAAGACTCTTAAATCTTAATAACTAGGAATTAAGTACTTATAGAAAAAGGTTTGTGTTACTCCTTTTATGTTTTTTATGTTTTTAGCTAGATTCCAAAAAAGATAAAATTTACAGAATTAGTCTGGATCTAAATAATTGAAATAGCGACACCTGGTGGCCATATATGTGAATAAAGAACTGAACAGCAAGTAAATAGGAGAACCTTCGCAGTCAAAGTTAACTCTTTCAGCACCATGATATCTTTCGTGAAAAAAGAGAGGGCTTTATCAACAGAAAGGTTATAGGGAAGCATAGGGAATATGAGCAGATCACATTGGAGTAACAGCCATTAGCCTATCCTTGTGGTGGTTTGATTTTTCATCATATGTAAGGGCAACACCCTGGGCTAGGCCAAGTCCATATATCAGGAAGTCATGTTTTTGGCTGACGTGTTCTCAATGTCCCCAACATTTCTTTTCCCCTTTTCTGTTGATGGGAGTCCACCCTACTTGAGAGTGTGCCTGTCTTAGGTTGTCTTCTCTCTGAAGATCTTACCCGTCTCTGGCTGTCACTCTAGCACTTCAGGTGGATTTACCCAAGGCCAGCAAGCCGCGGTGGCCGGGGGGGGAAGACATGGGACAGAACAGTCGCCTTTGGGAAGGCTTCCCATGGATGATTTAGACTTCCACATCCTGTCAAGGACCATAGCCTAGTTCATAGGGCTCCCAATCATCATTGCTGAGGACAGCATATTGTTGGCAGACCACCATAGGCTGTACTGATTTTACCCTGTCCTTAAGGAAGATGCCACTAAGATGCTACAGAAAATGTTACAACACCCCAAGATCACAGCCAAAACATGGACTTTTCTCTCCCAGTGCTGAGATACTTCCCCCTAATACTACAAGCTAACCTCAGAGGTGAAGTGAATGTAGCCAAGATCACAATGCTGATAGGTGACTGGGTGGAATTCCATTTCATGTGATCCATCCCTCAATTCTAAATGCTCTGCACCGCTGACAACTGGAGAAGACATGGAAAGCTTCCCAGTGTGAACATAGTACCATATACTGACAGCTATGACAGGGTTTGAAATGGTACCATGGAGTTAAAGCAACTCATTAGAAATACAACAAAAATGAAGAACAGGTAACTTTTGCTCTGCTTCTTCACAGTTGACTGAAATCAGATTGCACTTTTAGTCACCCTGTTCACAACATTATTCATTTCATGTTATCCTATCCTTGAGTTCACCATTTTGCCCCACAACTTCCTAATGGCATTTTTCACCTCTGTGTTTCTGAGCGTGTAGATGATGGGGTTCAGCATGGGGGTGATGACCGTGTAGAACACAGCCACCAGTTTGTCCTCAGTGTAGTGGAGGCAGGCCTCAAGTAGAGGAAGATGGCAGGTCCAAAAAACAAGATGACCACCGTGATGTGAGAGGCACAGGTGGAGAGGGCTTTGCGCCTCCCCTCCGCAGAGTGGTTTTTCAGGTTGAACAGGATGACCACATAGGAGGACACCAAGAAGAGGAAGGAGAATACAGAGAACAATCCACTATTGACAAACATGATAACGCCTACCACAAATGTGTCCGTACAGGCGAAGGGTGAAGGTCACAGAAATAATGGTCAATCACATTGGGACCACAGAAAGGCAATGGGATGGTGATGAAAATCTAAATGATGGGAGTGATAAAAGCCCCCCAGCCAGGAACCAACCACCAGACGGTGGCACACAGGATGGCTCATGATTGCTGTGTAGTAAAGGGGTTTGCAGATGGCTACGTAGCGGTCATAGGCTATCACTGCAAGAAGTAGGGTCTCAGTAACCCCAAAGAAGTGGAAGAAGAAGATCTGGGCCAGACAGCCCTTCAGGGAGATGGTTTTAACCTTGGCAAGTAAGTCAGTGATGAATTTAGGGACCACAGTAGAGGAATAACAGATCTCCACCAGGGACAGGTAGCCAAGGAAGAAGTACATGGGGGAGTGCAGACTCTTACTGATATTGACTGTCATAACAATGATGCCATTGTCCACCACTGTGGCCAGGTACACGGGGAGAAACAACAGAAAGCACACTCTCTGCACCTCTGGTCCTGGAAAAGGCCAGTGATGATTAACTCAGTCGTGTTATTTGTACTGGCCATGGATTCAGTTTAAATGTGCTGGATGTCAGATCGTGAGGGGCCTTCAATAAAGCAAACAGTGATTGCAACATAAACTGACCTCATTTGTACCACTTCAGAGAGTGAAAACCGGTTTACAACGTGCTTATTAATCAATCATTTATTTAGACCCTTATACTCAAGTAAATACTTGTTTGTCTAAGCTAGGTTGAATGGGTGTCTGTGTCTAAAAAGCAAAATTCCTATTATGGAAACATAAGGGTGAAACAAAACTCAGTTAAATCAGACATAGAAACACAAGTACCACAGGTTTTCTCTCATATGTGGAAGCTAAAAAACAAAAACAAAAACAAAAAATATAGAATAGTGATTACTTGAAGATTACAAATGGAGTAGGGGGTTGACTGGATTTTATTAGTGCACAATGTATGCATATGTTTAAATATCACAATTAACTCCATTTTAATGGACAATTAATACATGTTAATAAAAAAATAAGATACATACAAACAATTTTAAACCACCAGCAACACAAAGTTCAAACTAAATTACTAGATAGAAAGAAAAACTGACAAATGTTACATCTACAATGGTAAGAAAATTTTTAAGATACAAAAGCCTTAAAATGTGACATGAACATAAAGACAAAACCATAAAACTCTACTGAAGGACATAAAACAACAAATGAATTAATGGGAAAGTTAACTTAAATCCATCACATAAAAGATTTAATCATTTTTTCAATAATAAGACTCAATGCTTTATGTTTTAATTTTTCCTTATTTTAATTTTCCTTATTCTAAAAATATATGCATTATTTCATTGTAAAGAAAAATCAAGTGTGATTTTTTATGTGATATTACAAAATTATTCTAAAGTTTATGTTCATGAAAAATATTCTAAAACCACTAAAAACATACTAAAAAAGATTAACGATATTAGTTTTCCCTTCAAATGTTGCCTTTTAAAGTGACTATAAGTTAAAGAGTAAGGAGTTGATGATTATGTAAATTTTTAAAATTAACAATTACACATGAGAATTAATTATGTAAAAGTATATCTAAGATATACTGTTCAAGATATGATGCTAGATCAATTGTTATGCCCTTTGGGGGGAAAATTAAATTTGATGACCAGACTTTCATCCCCATCAAATAAAATTATGAATTTAAGAATTATAAATAAATATTGAAATCTTTAAAGAACACAAAGTAGAATTAGTGATTATAATATGGAGGTAGAAAGAACTTTAGAAGTCTGAAACAAATGATAGTAGATTATCTGGCTACCAACCCCCCCCCCTCAAGACTTTTGAAGAAAGACAAAAAAAATAAATAAAGTCATTATCCAAATTATAAATTCAGAAAAATGCTACAATATATATGAGAAGACTCAAAGCTCCCTATTTAAAAAAAATCTTTCATATCTGTAAGAAATGTTCATGCATTTCAGTGGAAAATGAGCAAAGATTATGAACAGGAAAATCACAAAAGAGTAAAATATAAATATACATATGGAATAATGTTCAGCTTCATGAATAATCAAATAAATGTCCACAAAACATAACAAATACCACTTTTGATTATAAGTAAAAGGTAGTTCTTGAAAAGTTAGGGAGGTTAAGATAGTATAAGTTAGGGTTGGGGTTAGCCTCATATTCTTTTTTTTTTTTTTTGGTACCGGGGATTGAACTCAGGGGCTTTTGACCACTGGGCCACATCCCCAGCCCTTTTTAGTATTTTATTTAGAGACAGGTTCTCACTGAGTTGCTAAGTGCCTCGCCATTGCTAAGGCTGGCTTTGAACTCAAGATCCTCCTGCCTCAGCTTCCCAAGTGCTGGGATTACAGGCGTGCGCCACCATGCCCAGCGTTAGCCTCATATTCTATGGCAGAAGTAGAGATCAGTAAAAGCATTCTGAACAGCAAACCAAGAGTGTGTATCAAATATAAACACTTGTTTTACCTCCAATAACATATCCCAAGGTGGCACTGGTTAAGTATACAAGTGTTGGAGGCATAGGTGTGTTGGGACACCTCAGACCGTCTTTGGGTGAAACTTTTTCCCAATTCCACATTCAGAAGTGTTGCCTGAATAGACTGAAATCAGCTGAGGTGGGAATATTTGCATATTGAAAATCAGCAAACACTACAAAGAGCTGTTTCCTAAGAGAGCCAATTGTTGAACTGTTCTAGTCAACTTTTTCATTGCTCTGACCAACATATGTGACAAGAACAACTTAGAGGAGGAAAACCTTATTTTGGCTCACAGTTTCAGAGGTTCGGTCCATGGTTGGTCAACTCCAGAGCTCTGGGCCAGGACTGAGGCAAAACATCATGATAGAAGAATGCAACAGAGGAAAGCAGCTCAGGACATCACAATCAAGAAGAAAAGTGAGGGATCCACTCACCAGGTACAAAATATAAACCCCCAAATCACTCCCCCACCATGACCTACTTCCTGTAGCCACACCACCCTACAGTTACTACACAGTTAATCCCTAATCAGTGATAATCTCATCTAATTGTTTACATTTGAACATTCTTGCATTGTCTCAAACATGAGCTTTTGGGAGACACTTCAAATCTAAACCATAATATTCCACCCTGGCCCTAAAAAACTCATGCCCATCTCACACTACAAAATATATAGTCTTTTATCAGTTCCATTACTACCCAAAAATCCAAGTCCAGAGTCTCATCAAAGACTCAAGACAAACTCATGGATATTTTCTCCTGTAAAGATCAAAAGCAAGTCACATATATCCAACACAAAATGGCACAGAGTAAACATTTCCATTGACAAGGGAGAAATACGGGCATAGTAAGAAAGTATGGGACCAAAGCAAGAAGAAAATTCAGCTGAGTCCTATAGCTCCATGACCAGCATCTAGGGCACATAGCATTATGTTGTTCTCTGCAAAAGGATTATGTAGCTCCTCCCCTATGGTCTTGCTGGTTGCAGCCCACATGGTCTCTGGCTCGGCTCATTTATATTTGATTCCTGCAGCTTAGTTCCACACTACTAGTATCTCTTAATCTCAGGGTTCTCCAAGGCAGCCTTGGATTCATTCTCACATCCTCATAATCACACTCTCAGGGCCTGCCTGCAGGGATTTCAACTTCGCTACACTTTGCCTGGCCTCCCGAGCTTTCCTTTGAAATATCAATGGAAGCCTTCATGACCCCCTAAGTCCAGCATCCTTCATTGCTGCAGAACCAGGACCACATGGTTGATGCCAATGGCTGCCACCATCTGCAGTAGCTAGTTTTAGAATGTTATAAGCAGAGATTGATGGGTGATTCTGGTGAAAGCAGAAATTAATGGGTGATTCTCCTGGGACCCTGGTTGCAACATCCTCTAAGTGCCTCGGTGGCTGAGCACAGTGAGACAACTTTCTAGCCACCCTGTGCAAGCAGTGTGCCCCTGTGCTCTTTTCTCAAAGGAATTATTACTTTTATATCCTTGAACCTGATGTGGGTGTCCTTTTTCCAATTCCTGAGATGCCCTCAAGGCACCTTTCCTATTGTTTCTGTGCAAAGTCCTTAGCATCTATTTAGTGGTTGTATTGTCTTTAACAACCACAATTTCCTCAGCCCAAGCTTTACTTGCACTGTTCTGGCCAAACTGTAAGTTTTTAAATTATTTCTGCTCTGCTTTCTTCTCCTGATTATCACAGTAACCTTAGCTAAAAGCCACAAGCAATATTCATAGCAGTACCTGAATGCAGTGCTTCCTCGAAATTTCCTCCACCAGATTAATTTGTTACCTTTAAATTCAGCCTCATAGAAAGTTTTAGGACTTGAGAAAATATAGACAACTTCTTTGCCAGAATGTAAGATGAACGGCTCTAGCCCAATTTTCAGTAGAGTTCTCCTTCTCCAAAATCTCATGAACCAGTCTTTACTGTTTGCAGTCCTTTTGGCATCTGGTCCTTTGAGCTTCCACCAGAATCACCCTTTTATCTCTGCTTACAAGATTCTAAAACTTTTCCAGCTTATGTGTTTTTAAACTTTTCAAATTTTGTCCCTTAAACCAGCAACAAAGTTTTCTGATCCATGTGGTCATGTTAGTGACAGCAATGGCCCCACTCCTGGTACCAATTTCCATTTTTCAAAGTTGGTCAGCTTTTGTATTGCTGTGGCCAACATACCTGAAAAAAACAACTTAGAGGAGAAAAAGTTTACTTTGGATCACAGTTTCAGAGGTTTGGTCCAGGGTTTGTCAACTCCATATCTCTGGCTCCAGGGTGAGGCAGAACATCATGGGAGAAGGATACAGCAGAGGAAGGAAGCTCAGTACATGGCAATCAGGAAGAAAATAGAGGGCTCCACTCAATAGAGACAAAACATAAGTCTCGAAGTCACAAAGTCACACCCCCAGTCCATGACTTACTTCATCCAGACACATTTTATCTGCCTTCAGCTACCATTAAATTAATCCATGTAAGTGGATTAATTCCACTGACAAATTTACCAGCATATCATTTGGTAAAAAGTAATCGAAGAGCATTTGTTCTCACTCCTGATGTCTCTTTCTTTGTGAAGAGAGTTACAGAAACATAACATTCCCAGTCCCACCCTGCCACAGGGGAAGTAGAATCAGTTTGGGAAGAGACACTAGGCACACCCCGGTGGGCCCTTCCACTCTCCTCCTTTTCTTAAATGAAATGCAGCAGAGAACACACTTTCTACTCTGCCTCAAGGGAAATCTCTCTCTCTCTATGGGGTACAGCCTGGATCTTCTGTTGGGTGGTTCCAATGTTGCATAATGGGGTGTGCATGTTTACCTAATTCTAGGATGAGTTTTATGAAGGTCACTTGTAACAGATGTAATCCACCATCTCAGTAATCATTTTTATCAGTAAAAAAGGCGATGATTTCTTCCAAAATGACTTATTTCCAAATTAGCTCAGCATTCATGTAGGGAAGAGATGTGTTAAATTTCTCAAAAGCACTGAAATGATCTCTCTCTTAATTGGTTGAAAGCAGAAAATAATTAAACATCCTGAATATATATCAAAGCTATAATAGGATTTTCTGTCTACCCATAAAGGAGTCATAGACATTTCATTTTTTTGGAAAGAATATCAGCTACAGGGAAAAAGAAGAGAAGTGGCACCTGGTAGAAGAAAAGGAAGTCAGACATTCATGGAAGCAGAAAGAATCTTCCTAATCAAGAGCTAATGGTTTGTGGAAAGATCAATTCAGCAGAATAATTACATTGAGACCCATGGTCAACACAAGCAGCGTTGTTCAATTTGTTATTGTGTGTCATGATCACTAAGGGCAGTGATGAGATACCAGGCACCCCAAATCACTAAGAATAACTCATCTACTTGGAAAATCAAGTTACTGAATGAGTATAAATCGTGAGATCCTCAGAAATCACCTTCCAACACGCCTTCACTCACAAGCCCAGGGAAAGGATCCAGACAGAAGTTAGAGTTACAGCTGATGGGACTACGTGGTGAGGTCACAAAGATCAACAGGCAAGTGTGACTTAGAAGATACTTGGATGATTCTGTCATGCTCTGGCTGCCCAGCCTTGTAGCTTCTATGTCAATTTTGATTTGTGCCTTCCATTCATTACCACCATCCCACTGATCATTGCATCCCATTAATTTAACCACAGCACCATTTGTCCCTTTGTCCCCATTCCAGCTGCCATCCCCTTCTCACAGTCAACTATGCCCAAATTGCCAAGGCCTTAGTCTCCAGATATGCCCTCTTTATCCATCCCACACATTCTACCTGGAAAATTGTTTCTCACACTGTTCTTTCTCCAACTCACTTTAAGAACAACCAGAGAAACCCTGAATTACTCACTTTTAATGACTTTCATATTCTGAGCCATCTCAAAAATTTACCCTTTTACCCACTCAATTTCAATTCCCTTCTGTTCAAGTCAGGTCCTGTCCCCAGCCCACAAGATCACCCTGCCCATTCCCACCACAGAGCCTCCCTTCACCAGAAATGCCCTCTCTCTATCCCTTCAAATCCAACCAGTCTTCCAAGCCAATTCTACTCCAGTGTGCTTAGCAAGGCTCACCTTCACCACTCCAACACACATGAACATAACGTTCCCGCTTTGTGTTCATATGGTACTTTATTATGTTTCTTTTTAAGCTATTAATAGATTGTTTTGTGATTGTAGTTTCTGTGTCTGTATTTTCTACTACCATGTATATTATTCTATTATTCAACATTTTTTTTTTTTTTTTTTTTTTTTTTTGGTACCAGGGATTGAACTCAGGGGCCCTCGACCACTGGGCCCCATCCCCAGCCCTTTTTTGTATTTTTATTAGAGACAGGGTCTCACTGAGTTGCTAAGTGCCTCGCCATGGCTGAGGCTGGCTTTGAACTCGCAATCCTCCTGCCTCAGCCTCCCAAAGTGCTGGGATTACAGGCGTGCGCCACCGCGCCCGGCTTCTATTATTCAACATTTAAAAAATTTTTTAATGCTTTATTTTTATTTGAAGTTTTGACTGGTAGTGGCAACTAGCATTTCCATAGTACTTACTATGTACTACATATTTATACATGCTCTGTATGCATCAATTCACTCCGGTTTCATAACAAAACTATAGGATACATATTATTATTATCTGTCCTATTTTTTCCTTATGAAAAAACAGAAACAGAGAAGAAACTTAAATTTCTTCAGTTACACAGCAGTGGAGCCAGGATTTGAAACTAGGCAGCCCAAGCCAAGATTCTGTGCTTTTTAAAGGGTAATGCTATATGATTTGCAGGAATAGGGCATATACCTAACACAACAGTGAAGAGTTCAAATTAAATATGACCTACTGTTAGAAGCCAACATAAACACACCTTATCTGAGCTTAAACTCAATCTGTTTTTGATCCATTAGAGTAACTAATGTAAATGTACCAAACCAAGGTGAGAAATCACTCAGAGATAAGAGGAAAATCAGGAACTCTCCAGATTTTCTAGGCTTCATCCCAAGAGGGGGAATACCTGACAGTCTTCCTTTTTGAAAGCTATATTTTCTTTCTCCATCACATCTTTCCTATATTCATTCCTCTGCTACTCCTCATCCCCATTTACTTGCTCCTACCATGTCTTCAACTTAGATGGTGAGAAATGTTTCCTTTCTCCCCACAATGCTGCCTCACTCAGAAACCAGGGAGTGGAAAGGTAGTTTGTATATATAAAAGCCACTACCAACACTTGAGTGAGAGGAAGATATGTCAGGTGGCCTGCTGTGCATCAGACCTGAACACAATAACAGGATGCAGAAAACGCCTAGAGAAAGATAGGAGAGCCTTGATGCACCCGTATGACTGACCCAAGTGAAGGAGTGGAACTTCTACCCCAATCACGGGTCTCCCTTGTAATTGCTAAATAATGCCTCACAGAATCCAACATTGTAAAGGGCTTTCAAAAATATCAAATTTTATGTTATACATATTTTACTGAACTAAAAATTATTAATTTATTTTCCCCTGCTCCCCCCAAGATCATCACACCTGACCCCCTCATTTCACTCATGAACTCTTTAGGCTGTAAGAGAAAATTTAAGTTACCCAACATACTACAGCTGTTTAGAAATCTTGCACCTCATTTCTAGTCACATTACCTACCTTCAAGTCAATAGAGCTTTTGTGGCTTTGTTCTGCCTTGGAACAATGAATTAGACCAGATGGATTTCAAATATACTCAAGTGTATCAAATTTAGCATGAAGTTAGCCACTCTGCTGCAACAGACTATTACTTAAAGACCTTTTCTGGTTTGGGGAAAACTTGGATAGGAAGGAAACTTGGATCCCTCCCTGAAAATTCTGACACTTCAGCAAATAAGTTCTCCGGGCTAATCTTAGCACCCAGTAGATTTCTCACTGAGGAACCCAGTGGACAAAGTCTCAGCTAAACCACTGTAAGAGTGGTGCTGAAAAGAGTTTACAGAGATATTCCCTTCTCTTCATAGATGAGGTGAGAGAGGCTAAAGTTTGTCTTCCCCAAACCACACTCCAGTTATTTTCCAACTTAGGCTATCTTCTAATGGTACTGGGTGGGTGTTGCTACTGCAATTGAAGGATAGGATTCGTCCCCAAGGACAAGCCATCAGTGGTCCTGAGAGCTTTTGGAAAACAAAGAAATGATGTCTAAGACAATCACAAAGAAAGAACTAATCAGAAGATCTCTATCGGGATTAATATTTGGATTCATAACTTTTAAGACACAAACAAAACCATAGGAATTGCAAACCCAGAGATCTTAAATTAAGATCCTGTTTTGAAACAGAAATCCTACCCATCCCATAAAGTGCAAAGGTTGTAGTTAGATGGTGAGAGCTTTGAACTATTTATAATAAATTAAGTCACATGCTATAATCAAGGGACCAACTCCCCTGCTGAATTTCTTTTCTCTGTGGTGAGACTTTGCCAAATTATCTATTACTTGAGGAAAGGATCAATTGTTTCAACAACTTAGCAAAATTAACTTAGTTTTTGTGCTCATAGCAAAGAATTAAAAGAAGAATGTTGAAATTAGGACAAAAACAGGCTTTTGGCCCAGACTTGCCTACTGAAAATAAATGCAATAATAAAAATAATGAGGAAGAAGGTCCCAGGGCACTGGTTCTGGTTCAGTAGTTGACTAACTATCTGACTATAATCATGCTATTTCACCTCCCACTTCTCACTCCCCCTGTTTCTACTTCTATATAAAATGACTGCATTTGCCTAGATTACCTTCCTATTTTCACATTCCTGTCCTAACCTTCATATATTTGTGCATAATATTCATGCATAAATTACCCAGTCTCTCTGTGGCTCCATCTCCCTATAGATGACCGAAGTCATAATAATGGAATATTATTATTATTATTAATTATTAGAACATATTATTTGTACAAAATAATAGGAATCATTGTGACTATTTCATACATATACATAACATACTTTTTCCATTCTCCCTATTTACCTCTGACACTTCCTCCCAGTTTCCCTCCTCTTCTTCAATAGTTCCTTTCTAGAAGAACAGTAGAGTAGGGCAAGTATATCTGGAGAGGGAGATGGGAAGGGAGAGGGAAGGTACTGGGGAATGAAATTGATTAAATTACCTGCATGTATAAATATGGCATAATAATTCCCACTGGTATAAATAAGTATAATGTACCAATAAAATTTTTAAAAATAGTTCCCCTTCTCTTTAATGTCATCCCTCTTTAATTTTTTTTTTCTAAATTCCACATATGTGAGAAAGCATATGATAGTTGCCTTCCTGAGTCAGGCTCATTTCACTTAACATGATGATCTTTAGTTCTATCCATTTTCCTACAAATGACATCACTATTTTTATGGCTGAATAACATTCTAGTGAGAGAGAGAGAGAGAGAGAGAGAGAGAGAGAGAGTGTGTGTGTGTGTGTGTGTGTGTGTGTGTATGATATCCATTCATCTGCTGGTGAGCATCTAGGCTGATTCTATAATGTGGCTATTGTGACTTGTGCCATGACAAATATGGGAATGCAGGTTTGTCTATCAAATGTTGACTATATTTCCTCTAGATATATATCCATGAATGCTATGTCTAGATTGTAAGGTAGATCAATTTTTAGTTTTTTGAGGAACTTCTGTATTGTTTTCCATAGTAACTGCATTCCCACCAAGTGTAAGGATTCTTTTTCCTCCAAATACTTGCAAGCATTTGTTATGTTTTATATTCTTGATAACAGCTATTCTAACTGGGGAGAGATGGAATCTCAGTGCACTTTTGATTTGGATTTCTTATTTGACTAAAGATGTTGAATATATATATATATTATACATATATATATATATATATATTAGCCATTTGTACTTCTTTTTAAGAAGTGTATGTTCCATTTCTTTTTTCCTATCATTAATTTGGGTGGTGGTTGTTATTTTTTTTTAGTTATTTACATATCACAGGTATTATTCCTTTATCAGATGAACAGCTAGCAAAAAATTTCTCCCATTCTGTAGGCTCTCTCACTCTGTTGACTATTTCCTTTGTTGTGCACAATTTTATTCATTTGATGTAATCCCATTTCTCAATTCTTACTATTAATGTCTGAGCTATGGGGTCCTGCTCAGGAACTTGTTGCCCATACCTATATCTTAAGGTGTTCCCCCTCACTTTCCTTCTAGTTTTAATTTTTAGGTCTTCTTTTAAGGTCTTTGGTCTTTTCTACGTTGATTTTTCTGAGGTGAGATAGGGGTCTGACCTTAATCTTCTGTCACAGAATATTTTGAAACTTTCTCTGAAAGAGATGTCACTCACTCATTCAAAATTACTATTTAGTCTTATGAAGTACAAAGCACTGACCTAGGTACTGAAGACTTGGCAGTGAGAAAACAAAGTCCCTATACTCATGCAAGTTATCACCTTCATATGCCCTCTGGGACATAATGGAGGTAGAAGAGAGACCAGCAAGACATATATAAAACTTGAAGGCATCTCAGCAATATGTCCTCTGGAGGAAAACAGGACAAATTAAGGATGACAGTAAATTTGGGGGAATATTACTTTATATAAAATAGTAAGGAGAAGCCATTTGGTTTGAACCCAGTTATGAGACATCACAATACTCCAGTAGAGAGAAGATTGTAAGTAGGACCTAGATGATAGCAATGAAGGTTTAAGAAAGTGGTCAAATTTTGGACATATTCAAGGTAGAACGAACAAGATTTGCTGGTGTGTGGGCTACTTGGCCCTGTCAATTTTGGAATTCCACAGAGTTGCACTGAGTTTGCACTGCACCCACCCACCTTTACTGGGGGTTGGGTAAAATGCATGCAGCCTCTCTGGAGAGTGATGGAGTATCCTGTGTGCCATAGGCCTTAAAGATTTTTTTCCCTTTCTTTTGTGGAAACTAGTGCAGGATGCAGGTGAATAGAGGTTGTATGGGCCCAGGAAATCTTTTTCATTTCCTTTTGAATCCCCATTAATTATGCACACGGATGATCATTATTAATCCCTGAGAAAACACTGTTGGTTCGGCTTAGAATGACCTTTCTAAGGTCATTCTACCTTTCTTTTCCATATGCAAAATTCTATACATCTTTCAGACTGTATCAGCCAGCTTTTCATTGCTGTGACCAAAGTTCTTGTCCAGATGATTTAGACGAGGAAAAGTTCATTTTGAGCTCTTGGTTTCAGAGGTCTTAATCCATGATCGGTTGGCTCATTTTGCTGACCTGGTCCTTGAGCTGAGGCAAATCATCATGGCAGAAGGGCATGGCAGGGGAAAGCTGCTCAAAAATGGCAATCAGAAAGAAGTGTATGTGTGTGTGTGTGTGTGTGTGTGTGTGTGTGTGTGTGAGAGAGAGAGAGAGAGAGAGAGAGAAAGCCAGATAGTCCAGCCCTGCCCCCAGTGACCCACTTCTTCCAGTCACAACCCCCCTGTTTATAGTTACCACCCAGTAGTCCATTCAAATTATTAATTCATCAGATGGTTTAATCCACTGATGGTATTATAGCTCTCATAATCTAATATTGCTACATCATCTATTATCTAAGCTTTTCAGGGGACAATTCCTTGATCCAAACCATAATGGGCTAGGTTATAATCATCTCCTTTATCAGGCCTTTTCTGACCTTCATCCTCCTTGGCTAGAATTTCATCTTATTCCCAAGGTCATTTTTTACTTATATGACATCACTGCCCCATCAATTGATTGTAATTATTTTATATGTGTTTCTTTCTCATTCAGTCTAATGAGACTGAACACCATTAAGAAACTCTGAGTAGCTTGGACTTGCACAGGCTGATTATGTCTTCTCTAACTAAACAGTAACATTCTTTGGGATTACCTTGCCTACTGAGGGTTGGGAGGTGGTGGGTCTATTGAGAGCTAATTACTCACATTGTTACTGTCTCACTTGAAAAAAACACAGAAATTAAAAAAAGCATTTTTACTGTTTTGAGGATATGAGAAGGTTGTAAAAAATTGAAAAAGTCTTCACAAGTCACAGAAATATTAATGGTCTAACTATACCTTTAGCATTTGAGAACTCTTAATGATTACTTTTGCCACACCTTTAGAAATTTATTATTTAGAAAATGAACATAAAACAACCTTGAAAGGAAGCTTGGTAGGATGTAGTAAATTACTTACATTAATTATTTGTATCCTTTTATATATAGGTTGAAATACATATAATAGAGGAGAAAAAAAAAAAAAAAAAAGCAAGCTATATAACAAATCACCAAGCACAGAGGTAGAAAGGGCAGCACTGATGGAGATATTCTATACTGTGCTGTCCGATATGGGAGTGGCTATTTAGTGCTTGCAATGTGAGATTGAGGAACTGCATTTTAAATTTCATTTAACTTTAGCAAGCTTCAATTTGAATAGACTCATATGGGTAAAACCAGACAGCAGAAGTCCACAGGCTTTCAAGTGTTGAATTCTGCTTCAAACTTGTAGCTGTCACTCAGAGTTGGCACAAGACTGCTGCTGTCCTAGTGTCCTCATAGTTCTGCGACTGACCTCCTCTAACCTCAGGCTTTCTCTAACCTAATTCATCCTTACATGGTCACCCACTCATACCCCAACCCCCACACAGGTGCCAGGGTGGCTGGAGATCATGGCCAGTCAGCTCCCCCCAATGCTGTCTCCACCCTTGCTTCAGGAATGGACTTGAGGCCTGTGTGAATTCCTGCCTCATGATTAGCCACTTCCTAGAATGACCTTTTTGTAGCATTAGATGCAACTAGCCATTTCCTCCTTGAAACAATAGCTTCCTTTATTTCCCATGAAACCTTTATCTCTTGGTTACTTTCCTGCTGGCCACTCATTCTCAGTTTCCTTTGATGGTTCCTTCTCATTTCCCCACCTTCTAAGCCTCAGTGAGCCCAGAGCTTGGTTCTCATCACTGCTCCATCTCTCAGTCTCTAAAGACCTCCCACTGAATGTTGTGGTTTTCAGTAACATTCCAGTGTTGATGACTCTCAAACTGGTAGCTCTAGCTTGGACCTCTTCCCTGAACTTTCATTCAGATATTCGACTCTCCAGTCAACAACTTAGCTGGGAATTTTGAAATGAAAATTCATTGAACTTACCCTGAACTCATATCTGACCTTTCCTGCTCCCTACTTTCACTACAGTAATTTTCGTCTTACAAAATGGTACCTCTGGTCTGATTGCTCAATCTAAAACATTGGAGGTATCCTTGATTTCTCTCTCTTTTTCAATCAAGACATCAACAAATCCTGTTACTTGTACTTCAGAATAGGTCCAGAATCTGACCACTTCTTAAATCTTCATTGCCGTGGTACCAATCTCCTGCTTGGACTATTGTGATGATCTCCCAACTGGTTTTCCTGTATTTCCTATGCCCTTCATTCTTGACAAGACAGCATCCAGAGATCCTGACATGAGATGGTTTGTCCTTACTACCTTTATATAAAATGTTATCTACCAGCAATTCCTGTCATCCTTAATATGTACTTCTTTTTTAAAAAAATGGTGCATATTAATAATACAGAAAGGTGAGTTTCATTGTGGCATATTTGTACATATATATAAAAACATAATTTGGCCAATTTCACCACCCAATAGCTCTCTTCCCTACTCTCCCCTTTTTCTTCCTCCTGATGCCTTTTCCTTTACCCTACTGTTTTCTTCTAATTTCATGGAGTTCCTTTTCCCCCTGTTTTTTTTTTTTCCTTCTAATTTTCCACATATGAGAGAAAATGTGAAACTTTTCTCTCTGAGTTTGATTATTTTGTTCAAAATTATTTTCTATAGTTCCATCCATTTTCTGCAAATAACATAATTTTGTTCTTTATGACGGGATAAAACTCCACTGTGTGTATCTACCACACTTTCTTTATCCATTCATCTGTTTTTGGGCCATAGGCTGATCCCATAACTTAGCTCCTGGGAATTGTGCTACAATAAACTTGGGCATGCCTGTATCTCTAAAATATGCTGACTTTAATTATTTTGTATAAGTAGTGGGAGTGGCATATGGGGCATATGGTAGTTCCATTCCTAGTCTTTTGAGGAAACTCCATACTGATTTCCATATTGGTTGCACTAATTTGCAATCCCACCAACAGTGTAAGAGTTCCTTTCCTCTTTCATCCTTATCAGCATTTATTATTATTTGTATTCTTTTTTATCATCTTTTATGCCAATGTTTAATTCATACATCAGTAGGCACTAGCAATAAGTATATTATTATATCATCTTTTAGCATTTAAGTATGTCAGTGTCATGCATCACAAAATTAAATATACAATTAATATCAAAGGTATTATAATACATAATTATCATAATAATTATTAAAGTTAAAATTAAAGCACTTTAATCAAATAGCTTTCTTGGGTTCCATATTTTCTCTTATATTATTTGTATTCTTGCTGCTTGCCATTCTCACTGAAATGAGATGGAATCTCAGTGTAGTGTTTATT
The DNA here is from genome assembly GCA_025594165.1 of Tamias sibiricus. Lineage (NCBI taxonomy): Eukaryota > Metazoa > Chordata > Mammalia > Rodentia > Sciuridae > Tamias > Tamias sibiricus. The sequence goes on along the minus strand of CM046657.1, from coordinate 23,778,170 downwards.
TGCATTTCCCTGATGACTAAAGATGTTGAACATTTTTTCATGTAATTATTGACCATTTGTATCTCTTTTTTTTTTTGAGAAGGCTCTGTTCAGTTTATTTGCTCATTATTAATTGGGTTATTTGCATTTTGATGTTGAGTGTTTTGAACTTTTTATCTATTCTGTGTATCAGTCCTCTATTAGAGAATTAGCTGGCAAAGTTTTTCCCAAATTCTTTTGATTGTCCTTTGCTCTTTTAATTGTCTCTTTTCTTGTGCAGAAACTTTTTAATTTGATTCCATCCCATTTTTTATTGATTCCTTTATTTCCTGACATATAGGCATCTTAATCAGGAAGCCTTTGCTTGACTTTATATTTTGAAGTGTTTTCCCTATATTTTCTTCTAACAGTTGCAAAGCTTCTGGTCTTATAGTTACATTTTGATCCATTTTTAGTTTAGTGTTTTACAGGGTGACAGGTAGGGATTTAGGTTCATTCTTCTACATATGATTATCCAGTTTACCAGCACACTTATTAAAAGGTTGTCTTTCCTCCAATGTATATTTTTGGTCCTTTTGTCAAGAAATAGATGACTGAGTTGTGTAAGTTTGTCTCAGTGTCTTCTATTACGTTCCATTGATCTATTTGTCTTTTTGTGGCAGTAACATGATGTTTTAGTTACTATGGCTCTGTAGTATAACTTGAAGTTGGGTATTGTGATTCCTCCAGTATTGCTCTTTTTGGAGAGCATTGGTTTTGGGTATTCTGGGTCTTTTGCTCCTCCATATGAATTTTAGGATTTTTTTTCTAGTTTGTGAAAAATGTCATTCATATTTTGATGGATATTGCTTGAATTGACTCAGTAGACTTTGGTAATATGGCCATTTTAAACATCATTATTTCCGCCCATCCATGAACATGGAATGTCTTTCCATCTTCTACTATCTTCAATTTCTTTCTTCAGTGTTCTATAAATTTCATCACAGAGGTCTTTTACCTTCCTGGATAGGTTCACTCCTAGGTGTTGTATTATTTTTTGAAGGTATTGTGAATTCTGGGATTGTCTTCCTGATTTCTTTCTCAGCAGATTCATTATTAGTATATAGAGAAGCTACTGATTTTTGTATGTCAATTTTATATCCTGTTACCTTGATGAATTTGCCTATCAGCTCTAGAAGTCCTCTGGTGGAAATTTTATGCTCTTTAAGATCACATCATCTGTAAATAGAAAAAATTCAACTTCTTTCTTTCCTATTTGTATCATGTTTATTTCATTCTGTTGTTTAATTACTCTGGCTAAAATGTAAAGTATTGCATTGAATAGGAGTGATGAGAATGGACATCATTGTCCTGCTCCTAAATTTTGGGGGAAATACTTTCAGTTTTTCACTATTCAGTATGATGTTGGTTTTTGTTTTTTTCATATATACATTTTATGATATTGAGATAAGTTCTTTTTATTCCTATATTTTTTAATCATGTAAAGTTGGTGAATTTTGTTGAAGGCTTTGTCTTTCTCTGACATGACCATGTGACTTTTGTCCTTGGTTCTATTTATGTGGTGTATTGCATTTATCGATTAGCATATTTCGAATCATCCTTGCATTCCTGGGATTAAAAAAAATTTATCATGCTATATAATCTTTTTAATGTATAGCTGAATTTGATTTGCTAATTTTTATAGATGATTTAAATCTATAGTCATCAAAAATATTGGCCTGTAGTTTTATCTCCTTTGGTTTTGGTATCAGGGTGATACAGGCTTCACAGAATGAGTTTGGAAGCATTCCCTCCCTTTCAATTTTATGGAGTAATTTAAAGAGTACTGACATTTGTTATTTAAAGATCTGGTAAGATTCAGTGGACTTATTATTATCTAAGTTGCATCTTGAGTTTCTTTTTTTTTTTTTTTTTTTGGTTTTCTTTCTCTCCTTCCATGATGTCCTAGAGGGGATTTGAAGGTTGTAACCTCCATGAATTTAGGAACTTTGTTTTTTTCACTGCCGAGTCACCAGTGCCTAGAAGTGCTTGGCACATACTAGAACTCAGTAGTATTTGCTGAATGAATGAGTGGATGGATGAACATCTCTTTCAGAGGAAATTCTTGCCATACTTCATGATTTTGACCACTATCATTGAGGGAGAGAGAGGCACAGGGAGACTAAGTGACCCAGACTTCTCTTTATTTATTCTTCTTGTTTTCATTTCCAGTTGGTAAGTCTGGGCAAAAGGCCCCCTTCATTTCCTATTTTCTTCTCTCTCCATTTACTTCCTCCTTACTGGGTACAAAACGAATATGGAAATGACACTAAAATAACTGAATCAAGTTCAAAAACTTTCCTCAAGTCATAATTAATTTGACAGAGTTCCACTGTATAGAAAAATAAATTCCATGGGGAATTTTGTCCCTTGATTATTGTGTGTGGCTTAATTTATTTGACTAGTTCAATTATCTTGCTATTTAATCAAAACCCTTGTACTTTGTGTGGGTGATAGGATTTCTACATCAAAGCAGGATCTTATAATCCCTGAATTTGCTGTTCTTGTGGCTTTTGTTTATTTCTCAAGTGTTCTAAATCCAAATGTTTACCCCAATTCAAATCCCCTTATTTTATCTATTTATTTTTTAAATCATAAGCATCATTTACTTTGTTTTCTAAAAGCTCCCAGGACCATTCATGGTTTGTCCTTAGGGACAGATCTGGTCCTTAGATTGCAGTAACAGTGACCACACTGTATCATTGAAGATTACCTCGTGTTGAAAGAGCACTGGTTTCTGAGTAACTGGGCAAGAAAAACCAGAGTGTAGTTTCAGGAAGTTGGTTAAACTCTCTTAGCCTCTGTAACTTTGTGAAGGAAAATAAGGATTTAGAATAATATCCTAATTTTTTTCAGCACCATTCTCAGAGTTGCTTAGCTGAGAGTAACCTGGACTTTGTCCACTGGGGTCTTCAGTGAGAAACCTGCTGGATGTGATAGTTCAGGAAACCTGCTTACTAAGGAGCAGGAATTTCAGGGAGGAATCCAATGCCCCCTCCCACCACAGTCTTCCCAAATCAGAACAGGTCCTTGAGTAATGTTCTATTCCAGCAGAGTGCCTAACTTGCTGATTTTGAGACACCGGAGTGTATTTGAGATCCATCTGGTCTCATTTCTTATTCCAAAGCAGAGCAGAAACCACACCAGGTCTTCTGACCTAAAGGTAGGTGCTGTGACTAGAAGAAAGGCACAAAGTTTCTCAGCAGCTGAAGTGTATTGGGAAACTTGATTTTTCTGGTAGAGCCACAATAACTCATTTTTACCCCATTTTTAAAAATATCTGTTTTATTTATTTTATGTGTTGCTGAGGATTGAACCCAGTGCCTCACCCATGAGAGACAAGTGCTTAACCACTGAGCTGCAACTGCAGCCCCACAAGAACTCATTTTTGAAGTGAGGCAATCAGGTTTACTGATTCCTTGGCAGGTATGGGTGGTGGTGGTGGTGACTTACATAGATCATTTTTATTTCAGCAAAATATGCATAGCATAAAATTTGATGACTTTTAAAGTCCTTTACAATTTTGAATTCTGTAATGTCTTGTTTGGGAATTACCAGGGAGAGCTGTGACTGGGGTAGAGGTTCTATTTGTTCACTCTGAAGTCACTCCCAAAGGCCCATCAGGCTTCCTCATATTTTTCTGTAGCCATTGTCTGCATTCTATCATGGTGTTCTGATGTGATGTACGGCAGGTAACCTGGCATGTGTTCTACTCATTTATATGCTGACTGTGGCTTTTGCAAGCTGGTTCCTTTTGCTTTCCATACTTCTATGTGAGGCAACATTTTAGGGAGACAAGAGGTATTTCTCAGTGGAAGAGAGAGTAGGAGCAGTTCATTGGGAGGTAGCAAAGAGAGGGACAAATGAGTAAAGACAGAGATTACAAGAAAGAAAATGTAGTTTTCAAAGAGGAAGGCTATCGGGTATTCCTCCTCTTGGGGATGAAGCCTGGGAAGACTGCAATGCATATAATTCTCCTCTTATCTCCATATGACATCTCTGCTTTGTTCTAATATATTTTCCTTGATCTCTCCAATGGATCAAGTATAGATTACATTGAATATCAGAAAAGAGGCATGTTTTCGTATAGGTAAATAAATATATCTTCATCTTCTAATGAAAGGTCTTATTTAATTTGCACTCTTGACTTATGTGATATGTATGTTCTCTATACCCATGAATGACATAGGACAGTGTTTTAAAAGCTCAGTATTTGGGCTTAGGCTGCCTGGTTTTAAATACTGGCTCTGCTACTGTGTGACCTTAGGAAAATTAATCCACTTCTTTGTGTTTCTGTTTCCTCATATAGAAAAAGTGGTGATGATAATTAAACGTAGTTCACAAGTATGTTGTGAAAACTTAATGAATTAATATACATAGAGTATTTCTGAAGGGTTTGGTTTATTTCAATAGTAGCATTACTGCCTACCCAAATTCAAACAATAATAAGGATTTGAGAAAATTATTAAAAATAATTTTGAATTCTAAAATAGTTTATACCTCCTGGTAGAAGATGTAAACACAGAAGCTACAATCACAAAACGATCTGTTCATGGTAATGTGCTAGAGCAACACAAAGGCAAGAATATTTCATTCACATCATGGTGAAGTTCTAGAAAGAAGTCTGAAAGAAGGAATACCAAGCAGTGAGGGGGAGAGAAGACATCCGGGTTAGGAAGGAGCTACACAGTCTTCATTAGGGGAAGGACAATAGGGATGCAAAGGCTGGCCATGGTCAGTGCAAGAGGGAGCTTGAACTCCATGCCCACCACATTAGGATTGAGGCTGTGGGCAGTGGGGAGTGTTGGTAGACTTCATGTAGAGAAGTAACATGATAAGATTTGTTTTTAAGAAAAGTAAAGTATTTTTTTCCAATGCTTAGGGAAGGAAGGATTCGTAGGAGTTGGGGTGGTTAAGACAGGTCTTGGTGAATGCACTGGACAGGAATTAGGCTTGGAAGACAGGTAGAATTTGAAGGGACCAGAGAGGGCGTTTCCATGAAGGGGGCTTCTGTGGTGGTGGTAATGACCAGGGTGGGGGAGGGAGGGCTTGTGGGATAGATAGAGAACCCTGAACAGAGTGCAATTCATCATTATTCCTAAGTAGTAGACTGGTCCGAGGAAACAAGGGTATAGGAAACATTTTCTTTGTTTTTATTTATTTATTTTTACTGCTTAAATATATTTACTACTTGTAAAACATTATTTTTACATTGATAGCACTGTAAAATATTTCTCCCATCTGAAACTCAACCTTTCCACATGTCTTCCATAAAGAAACAAAATATTCATACTTCACAACCATTTAGGTCTAACTTATTTAAAAAAAAAACATTTAAAATTCAGAATCAAATGTTATTTTTCGATCCCAGAACCTATTAGTCATTTAAACCACAGTGCAACATACTTAATAGCATTTCTTTTTTTAAAAAATTGGCTTATCAGGCTATTTTAAGAGGAAAAAATCGATTCAAGGCCTTAGAATAGAAATTCCTCTTTTTCTAAGAGCAACAGACTCTGAAAAACGCCATTACTCTCCTGGAGTTTGTGATTTTAATATTCCTAACAGAACCAGAAGACAAATTGACTTTCTACCTAGTATTAGGCATTGTCTAGTTACTTTTGGATGATGTTGAAATGCTGTATAAACTTTAAAAAGGACGAGTGAGTGGAAGGGATAAGTCCAGGGCACAAGATGGCGTAGTCTGGGGACAGCAGAGTGGATACTCTCTGGGCATTGGGGGTAAGAATAGCCCAATCCCTAGAATCCCACTTTGAAGCAGGCTTGTTTGGGGGTAGGGGCAGATATAGGAAACCTATAATGTGCTCTAATCTCTTAATGATGGATAAAAGTGTCAACCTCAAATCCTGCATATACTATCAGAATGGGAAGCAATTTTCTGACTGAAGATACAGGGTGGATGAGAAGGTGCACCTGGAGACTAACGGTCTTTGGTATTAATTCAGGCATCAGCCTACAGTGTGAGCAGGGCATGGCAGCTAGACTAGGGAGAACAGGGCACACCAGGATCTGGTGCAATGACTGGATAAGAGAAATGAATTCTCTTGTTTCTCAACTTTTTTAGGTTCAGGGACTTTACTGAATCTTAAACCTCAGCATGTGTCCTCACCTGGGGACTGTGACACACACTGATTTGTTTCTATCTGTCGTATCTTGACTTTTGTGTTCTGTGTTGATTCTGCTCCTTGCTGTTTGGGGTGAGTTTTCAGATCTAATGTGTATTCAGGAAGAATTGCAGTATGAAATCAGACATAAAGGGAAACAATAGGGATAAATATATATATATATATTTTAAATCAGAGAATGAAAGTTTTAAATATATGTATATATATTTTAAAGTTTTAAATATATGTATATATATGTATATATGTATATATATACATATATATATATATTTTAAATCAGAGAATGAAAGTTTATATATTTTTTTCTTCCTTATTTCTCCTGAATCGTATGTGTTAAAAACTTTCAGCAGGGACACCTCCATCTAGAGGATGTTGTTTTTTAGTAACATGATATTGTTGGCTCTAGGTGTTTATTATGATTCATATTACTTTTGTGTAATCTGGTGGTTGTTTAGATATGTAAGAGGTTTTTAGTATGCATTTGTTCAGAGAAGTAAATTAGAAATCTTCACTCTTGTTATGTTTTGCTGGTGATTATCAAAATGGAGCCGTAAGAAGCAGCTGACCATCTATAATAATGCTCTCAGGGTCCGAGCTCTTTGAATTCAGTAATTTGCAGTAGTATGCATGGTAGAAAGTTTGGAAAGAATACTGGAATGATGGAGAAAAACTACTTAATTCAGTTCTCCTCAGAGTGTTTGAGCATTTGTTGTAGAAACAGATTTCATAAGATGAAGACTGATCAAAATGAAGTATAGATAATACAAGTATAGGCTATTAACTTGAATGGCTCTCAAATTCAGAATATCTTGTGGTGATTTAGAAACATTCCTGTACTGAAAGTCAGAAAGACTCGTTTTGAGTCCTCGAACTACAATTTTCTGTGTGACCTTGAGAAAATATCTATTTTCTGAGTCTTAATTTTCCAATAATAAAATTAAATGAATTCAAAATAATATAAAGAATTAAAATGCTTATATTTAATAACTAGTAGGTATTCATGAAGTGAATGATTGAGTAATAAGTGTTTTATACTCTCTAAATTGGTATAAATGAGGTGGGTTTATGTTATAATCATTGTTTTATTTTAGGCCTCCAACTTTCTGGCATCCAGTAGAATTGACCTGCATCTACATGGCCAGTACAAATAACGTGTCTGAGTTAATTATCACTGGCCTTTTCCAGGATCCAGAGGTGCAGAGAGTGTGCTTTGTGTTGTTTCTCCCGTGTACCTGGCCACCGTGGTGGGCAATGGCATCATCGTTGTGACGGTCAGTGTCAGTAAGAGTCTGCGCTCCCCATGTACTTCTTCCTTGGCTACCTGTCCCTGGTGGAGATCTGTTACTCCTCTACTGTGGTCCCTAAATTCATCACTGACTTACTTGCCAAGGTTAAAACCATCTCCCTGAAGGGCTGTCTGGCCCAGATCTTCTTCTTCCACTTCTTTGGGGTCACTGAGATCCTCCTGCTTGTGGTGATGGCCTATGACCGCTATGTGGCCATCTGCAAGCCTCTTCATTACATGAACGTTATGAGTCGTCAACTGTGTCACATGCTGGTGGCTGGTTCCTGGCTGGGGGGCTTCATTCACTCCATGATGCAGGTTCTTGTCACTATTCCACTGCCCTTCTGTGGTCCCAATGTGATTGACCACTATTTCTGTGACCTGCAGCCTTTATTCAAGCTAGCCTGCACTGACACCTTTGTGGAGGGGATTGTTGTGTTGGCCAACAGTGGATTAATCTCCGTCTTATCCCTTATTATCTTGGTGTCCTCCTATGTGGTCATCCTGTTCAACCTGAGGAACCGCTCCGCAGAGGGGAGGCGCAAAGCCCTCTCCACCTGTGCCTCTCACTTCACGGTGGTCATCTTGTTTTTTGGACCTGCCATCTTCCTTTATATGCGATCCTCATCCACCTTTACTGTGGACAAACTGGTGGCTGTGTTCTACACGGTCATCACGCCCATGCTGAACCCCATCATCTACACACTCAGAAACACAGAGGTGAAAACTGCCATGAGGAAGCTGTGGGGTAGAAAGAACTCAGGGATGTAGTAAAAGGAGAATTAAGGATGCCAAAGTAGTATGAACATTGTGAAATGGGTTTTGTTTCCATTGGATATTCAACAATGCAGGCAAGAAACGTATGTACCTAATGCTACTGCTATTGTGCTATTCCTCATGACCAGAGTCTCCGAAGTATCCTGGTGTGGTGTCCAAAGAAAGAGGTCATATTTTCTCACTGAATCTCATGGAATTTGATTGCCTCTATGTCTTCTCACAATATCATGGATTTTGGATGATTCAAGGCACAAAGTAGAAATGCAAAAAGCATTTTTAGAATAATATATATTTGTTTGTTTTGTTGACTCCTAGTTATTGTACAACTATTGTACAGTTGTGGGTTACAGTGTGATGCTTCTACACATGTATACATAATGTAATGATCAGATCAGACCAGGGTAGTTGGCACGTCCATCACCTCAGACAGTTAGCATCTCTGTACTGGGAAAAAGCAACATCCTTTCTACTAGCTATATTGAAATAGTTAATTGTTGTTATTCATAGTTATTCATATTTATCCTACTGTGCTTTTAAAAATTAAGAGGTATTTCTCATCCATTTGAACCTCTCTACATAGGAGCATAATTTAACAAACATTTTGTAGATTAAAATCACTGTCTTCTCCCTCCCTCCCTCCCTCTCTCTTTCTTTCTTTTCTTCCCTATTTAGTCTTCTGTATGATAGTTATCTATATTTATTTTAAAAATAAAATTAGCCGAGCTCAGTGGCACATGCCTATAATGTCAATGACTCTGGAGATTGAGGTAGGAGAATTGTAAGTTCAAGGCCTGCCTTAGCAATTTAGTGAGACCCTCAGCAACATAGCAAGACCTGTTTCAATAAACTGGTGATATAGCTTAGCTCCTGGGATTAATGCCCATGGAAACAAACAAACAAACAAACAAACAAAACCCACAGGAATTTGCAGGTAATATTTGGGTATGAGGTTACCAATCTGATTTTCTCTTCCAATGTGGACAACTGGTGTATTTCAATTTTTCTATTCTTCTGGTTGTCTCTGTATCTACTACCAGAGACCATCTGATAATGGTTACCAAAAAAATCCCTGAAGTAATTTAAATTCTTGTTACATGTTGGCACAAAAGATAGTCTTTTGGTTGCAATTTCCAACATTGATAAAATAGAATCAAAATGGCATAAATTCTACCTATTACCAGGGAAAGATGAAGTTAAATGTTTTCACAAAAAGAGCATCATTTTAGTCTCATCCAGGTGTAGTCTCATCCAGATATAGAATATTAGAAAATGATTATTGCCCTAACTTGAAGAATGAATGGGAAGACAATGTCCACACATGTTTGTACTCCAGACCTCTGTCTCTTATTGTAAGTGACCATGTCAATACCATTCTTTCTGTGCCCATTGCTACTTGTTGGTGAAGGGAGATGAGACAGTCTGGGTCTATATTGTTATCTCACTTCCGAGAATTTCCATGTCACCCCACTATCTTTAACCATTGTGAACAATTAAGAGAACATCATGAAACTGGCCCCTCTTGGCTTTGGAGTTACACAGTTGCTCTGAATTTTTGCTAGATCCATGCACCTTTCCTTGAGGATCAGTTTCAGTAAGGTAAACAGGAGCTCTTGGTACACTGTAAGCCTTAAGTGTTTCCCTTCCTCCTGTCAGTGATGGTGGAACTTGTAGGTCAATAGTGGTGTTAAAGGCAGCAGGAAACCTTCATTTCCCTTGTCCCCATTCATCCTCGTCCATGGATGGCCATCATTAATCCATGAGGATATGTGTGGAATGACTTGGACCTCCCTTTTCCATGGGGAAAATCTGATGCATCTTTAAGACCTAGGTTAAAGTCACCAGCTTTCTAGGGACTGTGCAACCTCCCTTGTCCTTGGATGGAATTATGTCTCTCTTTCCTATATCATAAAGATACAGGGAAGATCAGTGGAGAAGAAAGAGATTGAGAGGGAGCAATGAGGAATAGGAAAGGGGAGGAAATGCTGAATCAATCTGACAAAATTACATTAAGTGCATGTAAAAATATGACACAGTGAATTCCACCTTTAAGTCCATTACAAAACACCAATCAAAAATAAATACAGGGGCTGGGATTTTGGCTTAGTAGTAGAGTGCTTGCCTAGCATATGTGAGGCACTGGGTTCGATTCTTAGCACAGCATAGAAATAAATAAAGGTCCATTGATAACTAAAACATATTTGAAAAATAAATAAATACATAAATGAGTGAAAGGAAGACCAGGAGAGTAGAGGAAGGAGAATAGAGAGAGGGAGGAGGAGAGGAAAAAAGGGTTGGGGGCACCAGGTACTGAAATGAGTAAATCAAATTCCACGCATGTATAATTTTGTCAAAATGAATCCAACTGTTATGTTTAACTATAATACACTAATAAAAGAAAAAAGACAAAAAGTGTCTTCCTCAGTTACTGAAATATTGGTAATCTATGCCATTTAGCATTTGAATGCCTTCAATTATTGATTTTGTCACCCTATTAAAATTTTTTTTGGGAATTAATATAAAATAACCCTTTGCAGAAAAATAGAGTATAGCAAACTACTCTGCATATATAATTTTCTATTTTTCCCCATTAATTACTTGTATCCTATTAGATATAGCTTGGATTACATGTAACTGAAAAATGAGCAAGTGATGGGTGCGGTTGCCAGGCACAAAGGTAGAAAGTGCAGCGTGGATGGAGATGTTCTCGACTGTGCTGTCCAACATGGGGGTGGCTAGTGAGTACCTGCAGACCGAGATTGAGGAACTGCATTTTAGTTTCATCTAATTTGAGCAGGTTTGTGTTAGTGGATGCCACAGGGGACCCCATAGCTCTAGTAGTTTGTTTTATATTGTAGAAGGCAGGAAGAAAGAATGGAGGAGGCAAAACTGAGCCCTTTTGCTTTTAGGGGATTCTCCAAATGTGCCACACAGAACTTTGGCTGTCATCTTACTGGATAAGAGTTAGCCATGTGGCCACCATAATTGCAAGACTGGCTGGAATGTTTAATATTTAATTCTGTATGCAACTGTGTTCAGCTAAGTTAGATTTCTTCTCTAGTCTTGTTCTTTTTGGCATGGGGTATTAAACCCAGGGGTGCATTGCCACTGAGCCACATCCAAGCCCCTCTATTTGTTTGAGACAGAGTCTCACAAAGTTGTTTAGGACCTTGTTAAATTGCCCGGGCTGGTCTAGAACTTGAGATCTTCTTGTCTCAGCCTCCCAAGTCAATGGGGTTACAGGCGTGTGCCAGTGTGCTCAGCTGGATTTCTTCGCTACTCTTAAAGAGGTATGGAAGAACAGATATAAGGATTGGTATGTAGTCTTTAGCACTATGAACAATTAACCATCTACTGAAAAAATTTTCATAAACATGATTTGTAATGGCTTGGTATTATTGGGGCCTGGACAAAGGACAGATGTCAGCATAGATAACGAATGATTGGGTTGGGAAGATGGGCGCTAATTCAAAAGGAAATAAAATGCTAATACCTCCAGAGCACTTTCCCCTTCTTACAACCAGTTAACAAATTTACCTATGCTTCCAGAGAATTGCTACCTAGACCACTCCTTCCCTGCTTTTGGGGCAGGTGTTGCACCTTTTGGTCTTATAGACAAGATAAGTGAAGGAGGGGGCTTGAGGAGAAAGGAAACCTAAAATCTATAAAAGGGCAAGACGCACCCCCATTCCCAGGATACCAACTCTGTGTCTCCCCCACCCCCAATAGTCTGTTTCTGTTCTATTCTTTAAATAAAACTTCTTTTCTGTGCTTGCTTCAGTGTTTTTTGGGCATTTAACCTTCAATGCCGGGAGAATGAGCACTTGATTCTGATTTCTAAGACAGGTATTGTTACTGAAAGCTCCGTCCTTGTCCCTATGCCAATCCAATTATGAGGACATGGTTTTGAGAAAAAGGAAAAAGACAGTTTATTGCTATGCTAGCAAAGGAAAAATGTTGCCGCCTGAAGCGATGGCCGCTTGGAGCAACGAAGCCGCGGGAAGAAGTTTAGAGGCGAACTGGAAACAAACAGCCTTTTTATTTTGATAACTTTTCTCTCTGGCTCTAGCAACGACTTTAACACACACCACACACACCACCAAAAACCAACACACCAAATGGTGCAGACCCAATCAGCAATCTCACTCAAGTCCCGCGAGATCCCGGGCCAAGTCCCGTGAGATCCCAGGCCAAGTCCCGTAAGACTACGGAAGGCGGCAATGCCCAAACATCTCCATGGCCCGTAGTCAATTGCAATCTTAGCCATCTCCCCAAACAGGGCTCCTGCATAGAAACACAGGGACTCCTGTCCCAAAGGCTGTGATTCTGCTCATCAGCAGAAACAGGGGGCTTTTATAGAGGTGATTCAGAGAAAATGAGATTAGGGGGGAGGGATCTGAGAGGAGATCAGGGAAAAGAACATCAAGGAGGAGAAGGTTAGGGAAAAAGTTAGGAAAATGAAAATCAGGGAGAAGATTGGGAAAAAGAAAAAAAAAAACCACGTAAGTTTCAAAGCCACAAGGGATATAGTCAAAGCATTAAGTTACAGTATCACTATCACTATCACAACATCTAATAAATATAGTTTAGTTAATTACCCCCCCCCACCCCCCTTTCAGGACCATGAGGTTCTTTTAACAAAGTATTCAACATGACTAATTGAACATGTACTATGTCAGGGTTTGTTTTAAGTGTTAGGGTCACAATGGCACACAAGACAGAGAAGGTCCCTTCATGGAGCTTACATTCCAGGTAAAAATTCTGCTTTCTGAGGCTGCTGTGGTCTAGGTCAATGTTGCTTACATTTTTCTGAAGAAGGAAATGTTTTTCAGTTATACTAATACATAGTAGCTAGAGCCATGTGGCTTTTGAGCCCTTGAAATATGTCTAGTGTCACTGAAAAATGGAATTTTACTTGCTGAATTTTAATTGAGTTTAAATTTAAAGAGCTAGATATGATTAGTGGCTACCAATCTGAGCATCAGAAGTCAATAGGCTTTCAGGTGTTGACCTCTGCTTCAAACTGGCAGCTGTCACTCAGGGTCAGACTGCTCCTGTCCTAGGACCCTGATGGCTATATGGCTTCTAATCAGGCTCTTACTAACTCTTTCAGTTCACACATGTGGTCTGGGAATTTTGACATGCAGCTTCAATTACCATGCCCCAGACTGAAACTTTTTTTAAAAAAAAAAAATTGTTATTTTTAGTTATTCATGGCAGTAGAATCTATTTGATATATTTATACAAACATAGAATGCATCTTATTCTAATTAGGATCCCAGTCTTGTGGATGTACATGATGTTGAGATTCACTGTGGTGTATTTATATTTGTATATAGGAAAATTATGTTAGTTTCATTCTACTGTCTTTTCTATTCCTATTCTCCTTCCCCTCCCTTCATTCTCCTTTGTCTAATCTGCTGAACTTCTATTCCCACTCCCTTGTTGTGGGTTAGCATTCATATACCAGAGAGAATATTCAATCTTTGCATTTTGGAGATTGGCTTATTTTACTTAGCACGATAGTCTCTAGATCCATCCATTCACCAGCAAATGTCATAAAGTCATTCTTCCTTATGGCTGAGTAATATTCCATTGTGTATATGTATCACATTTTCTTTACCCATTCATCTGTTGAAGGACACCTAAATTGGTTCCATAGCTTGGCTATCGTGAGTTGAGCGGCTATAAACACTGATGTGGCTGCGTCAGTGTAGTATGCTGATTTTAACTCCTTTGGGTATACACTGAGAAGTGATATAATTGGGTCAAAAACTATGGTTCCATTCCTAGTTTTTTGAGGAATCTCCATACTGGTTTCCAGAGTGGTTGCTCTAATTTGCAGAGTCACAAACAATGTAGGAGTGTACCCTTTTCTCGACATTGTCAGCAACATTTGTCATTTTTGTATTCTTTTTTGTTTCTTAGATTAAAAAAAAAGTGTTTATTTGTTACCTTGAGTCTTTTTTTCTTTCTTTTTGGCAAGAGTGATTATATTGTTTTATACACTACTGCTTTATCATCTTGAAAGAAAACATGCATTTTTAGTGTATTGATTTTAGCACATACATTTCTAGTCTACTTTAGGTTTGATTTCTCAGGTTTTGAAATGGAATTATTTCATGAAAAAATATCTGTAACTACCACATTAGAAAGAAATAAACTCCCTGTGGAAGCGTAAGAAGTTATTGAAAATAAATTGCTATAAAACTCATGGCTATAATTATTTAAAAATAGAGTGAGAATACCTCAATGAAATATAGCTGACGATATGGTGTTAAACTTTTCAGAATTTATTAAATCTGAAATATACCAATAAAGATATTTATTTAAAGACTAACTTCACTGCTTTCAAATTTATTCCTGTGGCAATTTGTAATAATACTTGTATTCTTGACAATTGCCGTTCTGACTGGAGTGAGATGGACTCTCAGGGTGGTTTTAATTTGCATTTCTCTAATTGCTAGAGAAGTTGAATATTTTTTCACATATTTGTTGACCATTTGTGTTTCTTCTTGTGTGAAGTGCCTGCTTAGTTCCTTTGCCTATTTATTGATTGGGTAATTTGTGGTTTTGGTGTTAAGTTTTTTGAGTTTTTGTTTATATATCCTGGAGATTAATACTGTATGTGAGGTACAGATGGCAAAGATTTTTCTCCCATTCTGTAGGCTCTCTTTTTACACTCTTGATTGTTTTCTTTGCTGCAAAGAAGCTTTTTAGTTTGACACCATCCCATTTGTTGACTCTTGATTTTACTTCTTGTGTTTTAGGGGTTCTGTTGAGTAAGTTGGTTCCTAAGCTGACATATTGGAGTGTTAAGCTTACATTTTCTTCCAGTGGGTGTGGGGCTTCTGGTTTAATACCTAGGTCCTTTTTCTACTTTGAGTTGAGCTAAACAGAACTTCTGATCTTTCTAGCTCCCCTGTCTTTCCCCAGCCATTCTCATCTCAGGCAATAGGAACTCTGGTCTGACTCACCAAGTCTGATTCTTCAGAAATATCCTAGATTTTTCTCCTTCCCTCTGTTTTCTCATTCACATCATGAGCAAAGCTTGTTAGTTCTGCCTTCAAATATGCCCAGAATCTGACTATTTCCTAAAATCTCCATTGTTACTATCTTTGCCCAGGTCACAGTCCTCTCTTGACTCTAGTGTTGTGATGTCTCCTCACTGGTTTCATATACATATGGAATATATTGATATCTATCTCCCTTCATTCCTTTCAGAAATCCTGGCATCAGATGGCCTTTCATTACTTCCTTATGTAAAATAATACTGTCGTCTAGCATTTCCTGTCATCTTTCATGTGCTTTATTTACTTATTTTTTTTTTTACAGGACTTGTTACTATCTGAGTTGCACATCCAGTTTTATGTTTATTGTCTTTCTCTCTCTCCTTTATGTCCTAGAGGGGATGCAAAGGTTGTAGCCTCCAGGAGCCCAGAGACTTGTTTTTCATTGCCAGATTTTAAATACCCAGAGCAGTGCTTTTTGCTTCATTGAACTCAATACTGTTTGATGAGTGAGTGAGTGAGTGAGTGAATGGACAAGAGTCATCTCTTTCAGGGGAAGTTCTCACAGTATTCCATGATTGTGACCACTCACAAGAAAGGCCGAGGCATGGAGAGACTAAATAATTTTAGACAAGAATATGATACCTGAATACATAAAGGTGAGAACTAGAAGGCATGATGAAGATAATCTAGACTAATTCTGCCATTGTGTACAGATAGGAAGCGGAGGAATGTGAGGGGTAAGGGGTGGTGGTGAAATGGCATGGCTACGGGTGGATAGTTAACCAATTACTGAGCCAGAGCTGGGGTCTTCCTTTTCTTTATTTAGTATTATTTTTTTTTTTTTCAGAAAGCTAGTCTGGGCCAAAAGCTTGCTTCATGTTTTACTAATAACTTTCTCCTTTTTTATGTCTTCATTATTGGGAACAAACCCTTATGGACATGTCATTACAGTAAATGAAATAGGTTTTGAAACTTTCCTCAAGTCATAGTTTATTTGGCAAAGTTTTACCCTAGACACAAGAAATTCCATGGGGAAGTTGTTCCCCTGATGATAATATTTGCCTTAATTATAAATGTTTTAAAGATCTCACATTTAAACACATTCCTTGGATTCTAAGTGGGTGGGTAGGAGTTCTGCATCAATATCTTATAATCTCTGATTTGCTCTTTCTATGACTTTTGTTTATTCCTTAAAATTTATAAATGCAAATATTAACCCTGATACAGATCCCCTGAATTTTTCTTTCTTTGTAATTTATCTGAGGCATCATCTACTCTGTTTTGTCAATGCTCCCAACACCATTGGTGGCTTGTCCTTGGGGATGAATCCTATCCTTGAATTGCAGCACCACCTCCTAATTCTTTCAGAAGACAGCCTAATATTGTTAAAAGAGCACTGATTTCTGAGTTAGTAACCTGGGAAATAACTAGACTGTGGTTTTCAGAAGCCCCTTAACCTCGCACCGTCTTTGTTGCCTCATCTGTGAAGGGAAGGAGTTAGGTAATACATTTTTTTCAGCACTGCTCTCACAGTGGCTTAGCTGAGTGTGACCTGACTTTGTCCACTGAGGGGCTTCAGAGAGAAATCTGCTGGATGGTAAAGATCTGGTCAAAGAACCAGAATTTTCAGGGAGGGAATCCAATGCTCCTTCCTATCCCAGTTTTCCCAAACCAGAATAGGTCCCTAAGTCATGGTCTATTCCATTGGAGTGGCTAACTTCATGCTGAATTGGAGACACCTGAGTGTATTTGAAGTCCACTGTCCAATTTCTTGTTGTGAGGCAGAACAAAGACACACCAGCTCCACTGCCATGAAGGTAGGTGATATGACTAGGAGTGAGGTACACAGTTTTTAAGTAGCTACAGGATATTGGGCAACTTTCTTTTTTTCTTAGAGCCATGAGAGTTCATTTGTAAAATGAGGTGGTTAGGTTAGTTGATATTTTTGGGGAAGGATGAACTAAATTGATAATATGTATTATGGTAAAATATACACAGCATATAATTTGGTGAATTTTAAAGTGCTTTACAATTTTGGGATTCTGTGAAGTACCATTTAGAAGTGACCAGGCGGGAGACTGTCACTGGGGTAGAGGTTCTATGACATCACCCTGAGGCCGGGAACTTCAGCATATCAAGCTCTCTGTTGCTATTCTTTGTATTCTATCATTTATGTGGTGGCCCAAAGACCAGCAGATTACTTGAGGTACAGCCAACATGCTCAATTGCTGATTTGTGTTGGACTGTGCTGATTACCTTTGCTTTCCAAGCTTCTAGGCAAGGCAGTACTGTGGAGGAAAGGGAAGTATTTTTCATCAGCTAATTGGGAAAGGTGCTGGGAAAGTGTGCATGGAGTAAGGAGAGAGGAATAAACACAAAGACAAAGCAAAACAAAGGAAAAAAAAAAAAAAACCCAACCCAAAGCTGTCAGCCAAGGAAAAGTGGTTTTCAAAGAGGAAGGCTTTCAGGTACTTCTCTGTGGATGAAGCCTGGAAACACTGGTCTTACAGGATTCTCCCTAATCTCTGAGTGATATCTCAGGAGCTTTGGTATATTTACCTTCATTTCTCAAATGGGTCCAAAATAGAAAGAGTTCAAACTCAGATAAAAGGTATGTTTGTGTAGGCTGATAAATACACCTTTGACTTCTAACCGAAGTCCATATTTATTCTTTGTTTTTGGCTATGTATTATGATTATATCATGTTCCTGCTATTGGTATATGGTGTTGGGTAAAGAGCACAGGATCTGGGTTGGGAAGGTTGGCATCACTGCTAAATAACCCTAGGCAAGTTAATTTAGTTCTCTGTGTATCTACTTCCTTGAAGTTAAGAAAGGAGTGATAATAATAACCCTGACTTCACAGGTTTGCTGTGAAAATTGGATGAGTTAATATATATATATATAAAGCACTTATAAAGTATGTGGCATAAAGTAAGTGCTGTTGAAATGGTAGTTCTTAACTAATTCTACCAAATGCAAGTAATAAAAAAATTTAAGGAAAACTTTAAACATAATTGTGAATATTATAATGGCATATTTCTTAGTAGAAGATAGAGATACAGGAGCTAATCTGTTAATTGCTATGAAAGAAACATGATGTTTCACAGCAACACAGAAACAGAACTTCATTCCTGTAGTGGTGAGGTTCTTCCTGCAATCCAGAAAGAAGTGATACTAGATAGCAGAGAAAAAGGGGGCATCTGTGGTTATGAAATTGCTATGTAGTGTTCATTTGGGGAGGGACAATAAGAGTGTAAGGGTAGGCCATAGTTTAAGAAGGACCTTGAACTCCATGATAAGCACATTAGAATTTATGCTATAGGCACTGGGGAGTGCAGGTGGACTGAAAGAAGAGAAGAAATATAATCAGATTTGTTTTTTAAGAAAAATGTCTAAATATATTTTCCAATGCTCAGAGATGTATACACACACACACACACACACACACATAACACATATATACACATGCATACACACATATACATACATACATACATACATATGAGATGGATTAATTAAGGAAAGCTTTATTCATCATATTGGACTAGAATTGGTCTTAGAAGATAGATAGGGGACAAGGAGAGGGGATATCTGGTGAGAATGAGTAGGGTGGGCTTGTGGATGGGTGAGGACCCTGACCTAAACAGAAGGAGTTGAAATTTCATGGGTAAAAAGGTGGACGCTTGAGGTGGCTCAGATCATGAAAATCACTGATAGCAATTTAGAGGAACTCAGGGTGGTCCTGTCCTGGCTATTCCTAAGCAGTAGAGTGGTCTGAGGAAAGAAGCAATTTTCTGACTGAAGATACAGGGTGGATGGAGCAGGTGGCTCTGGAGACTGAGAGGCTTTGGTAATTCAGGCATAAGCTGACAACGTGAGTAGGGCCTGGCAAACAAAACAGGGAGAAGAGGGCACACAGGGTTCTGGTGTACAGGTGCCCTTAATGGAATGCGATGATGGGATGTGGAAAATGAGGCACAGGCAAGACACAGATTTGACATCAAAACCACAACAAGTCTGTACCTCTTGGCAGCTGATAATATCAGTTTGGTGTATGTGAGAAGTTTAATGAATGTCTTCCCTATATCAATGTTGTTATTATTCAGAAATAAGTCATTTGATTGGGAAGAAAACATTGCCTTTGTTACTGGTAAAGATGATAATGGAGATGGCAGAATGCATCTGTTAGAAGGGACTTTGTAATACTCGCTCCAGAATTAGGCAAATGTACACACCCAGTCAGGACCTTGTACCCCACAGAGATGGAGGATCCCCTTAAGGCAGAGCAGAAAGTGTGTTCTCTGCTTGTTTCTTCTAAGAGAAGGAGGAGAGGGGAAAGTCCCCTCTGTGTGTGCCTCACGTCTCCTGCCGCCTCCCCTGTGGCAGGGTGGGGCTGGGAGCATTATCTCCCCCCTTAGCTTCTATCAGGGGAGTGCTGGAAAATGTTTACCATCTTCTTCTCCTTAGGTTATTGTTATCTCCTATTGTTTAGTAGGTTAGTGTTCGCTGATTTCCAATGTGCAAATAAATATTCCCACCTCAGCTGATTTCAGACTGCTAAGGAGATGCCACTCCATGAGGAGTTGGGAAGAAGATTCATCCAAAGTCTGTCTCAGCTGGTCCCCTATGCATTGCTGCCTTGTGTACTTACCAAGTATCTCCCTAGAAGAGATGACTGGAGGTGGAAAGGGTGTGTGCCCTGGATGTGCACCATCCACCATCCTTCTGCTTGTACCCATCTTTACTTCCACACCAGAATACGCAGAGTCCTAAGCCTCACCCTAACCCTTGCTGTCTTACCCTCACTGACTCTCCAAGGACAGTTCTTTACTTATATTTAAAAATATAAGTCTTTCTTATGATTTATGAACATTTATTTGATTATTAGCTACACTACTGTCCTTTCATATGTATATTGATCTTTACTCTTTTGCTTTCGTGTATTGTCTGTTTATAACTTTTTTACATATTCTACCAGGATGTGTATATTTTTTTCTGTTTTGTTTATAATATTTTTAAAATATTTATTTATTTGTTTTAGTTGTACACAAGCCTTTATTTTTATGTGGTACTGAGGATTGAACCCAGGCTGCGCACTTGCTAGGCGAGTGCTCTACTGCCGTGCCACAACCCCAGCCCCTAGAATATTTTTTAACATTGAGGTCATTAAGCCTTTTTTAATGCCTTTTCTCCTCATTGTATAACTTGAATAATGACTTTTTAAATATTTTTATTGCTTTTGCTCAAAATTTTTACTTTGTGTAGTCCAATTCTAATATCCATGCCAGTGTTCTGAAGGCTTTCTACCTCCAAATTATGATCATATTCACCAATTCTGCTTTATGTTATTTAACAATATTAATTTTGTAATCATAAATGTTAAATGAATGAGAAGCTTTTCCTGGAACCCAAGTGCACAGTGGACTGAATTATGGATTACAAAGTCAAGGACCGAGGATTCTCTCTTGAGTCTCTGAGAGGCTGCAGTCTCTTTCTCTATAAATTCTCTGGCTCCAGAAAGCTTGTTTCTCAGCTCCTTAAGGTTCAAGGACTTTACTGAATCCTAGACCTCAGCCTGAGGGCTCTCACGCACACTGATTTGTTTCCATCTGTCATATCTTGACTTTTGAGTTCTGTATTGATTCTATTCTTTGCTGTCTGGGGTTCATTTTCAGATCTTCTAAAGTGTATTTAGGAAAACTTCACTATGCAACCAGGTACAAGGAGGAAACAATAGGAATAATTTTCACTTTAGGGAATTTAATTGTTTATATTTTTTCTTCCTTACTTCATGTGGATCTTGTCTGTTAAAACAATTACAACTGGGGCACCTTCATGTAGAGGACATTGTTTTGAGTGATGTGAGATTGTCAGCCTGAGGTATTTTTTTGTAATCTATGTTTCTTTTGTGCAATCTGGTGGGTGTTCAGATATGAAGGAGGTTCTCAGTATTTGTTCCAGGGAGTAACTTAGAAAGATATCCCCATTCTTGTTATCAGATTCTTCACTGCTGACTGCCAATCTGGAACCATTATACAAACCTGGCCAGT
The DNA here is from genome assembly GCA_025594165.1 of Tamias sibiricus. Taxonomy (NCBI): domain Eukaryota; kingdom Metazoa; phylum Chordata; class Mammalia; order Rodentia; family Sciuridae; genus Tamias; species Tamias sibiricus. The sequence goes on along the minus strand of CM046657.1, from coordinate 23,756,882 downwards.
TATAACATGCTGTCTGAGGACAAGAACTTTAAGATCAGCATCTCTCAGTAGTTTGGTGAAAATAATAGTGAACTGATGGAAAAAAAAAAAAACCACCAAAAAACCCCTCCAAAAACAACAGTCAGTTCAAGTTTCCCCAGAGCATCGGAGAATTTGTCTTAGAAACATGTTCATTCAAACTGCAGGACTGAGAACGTCAGAACCTGGGTGAATTGAGGACTGGTGTGAACGTGGAAAGAAAACTAGGGCCTTTTGGAAAGGAGATTATAAGTGAGAAAATTCTGAGCTATTGTTATCTGGGTCCTCTGGAAATCATGAGCTACAAATTTAATCTTCAAAGTCATATTTTGAGGGTTTTTGGAGGTGAGGCCTTTGGGTGTTATTGAGGCATGAGGGCTTTTGCTTCATGAATGGCTTAATCCATTCTTGGGTTACTGGACTATTGAGGGTCTAGAACTGCTGTAAAAGGGAGTCCCTGGTGTGCTTGCTCTGCTCACTTCCAGATGCCCTCCACCATGCCATGACCCATGGGGAAGGCCAGAGGCCTGGCCCTGCTTTTGGACTTCACAGACTACAGAATTGTGAGGTAATTCACATCTATTCTTCATGAATTTCCCAGTCTGTGGTATTCAGGGATAACTATGGAAAATGGCTAAGTTATGCCTTGAGGCATAGAGGAAGGAAACAGGAATACAGAAGCATGTCTAAGTCCAAGGAATTCTCCAAGAGGAAGAGCTATCAAAATGAAATATAGATAATACAAATATAGGCTATTATTTTGAGTGGCTTTCAAATTCAGAACATCTTGTGGTGATTTAGAAAGATTCCTGGGCTTAATGTCAGAAAGATTGGTTTTGAGTCTGAGAATTCACAACTTTCTTTGAGATCTTGGGCAACTAACCACTTCTCTGAACTTTTCTTTGCTAATAACTAAATTAAATAAAAACAGTATAAAATTTATATTAATTATAAAATTAAATAAAAACAATATAAAATTTAATATTTAATGTTCAACATGCACCTATTGGATCAGCAGACATTTGCATATTAGCTGTTTCAGCTCTCCAAAGTGGTTTAAATGAGGTGGGTTTATGTTACAATCATTGTTTGCTTTATTGTAGGTCTCTTGTTATCCTGTGTTAGCATACCCGAATTGAATCTACATGGCCAGTACAAATAATGTGACTGAGTTAATCATCACCGGCCTTTTCCAGGATCCAGAGGTGCAGAGAGTGTGCTTTGTGTTGTTTCTCCCCGTGTACCTGGCCACCGTGGTGGGCAATGGCATCATCGTTGTGACGGTCAGTGTCAGTAAGAGTCTGCGCTCCCCCATGTACTTCTTCCTTGGCTACCTGTCCCTGGTGGAGATCTGTTACTCCTCTACTGTGGTCCCTAAATTCATCACTGACTTACTTGCCAAGGTTAAAACCATTTCCCTGAAGGGCTGTCTGGCCCAGATCTTCTTCTTCCACTTCTTTGGGGTCACTGAGATCCTCCTGCTTGTGGTGATGGCCTATGACCGCTATGTGGCCATCTGCAAGCCTCTTCATTACATGAACGTTATGAGTCGTCAACTGTGTCACATGCTGGTGACTGGTTCCTGGCTGGGGGGCTTCATTCATTCCATGATTCAGGTTCTTATTACCATCCAGCTGCCCTTCTGTGGTCCCAATGTGATTGACTACTATTTCTGTGACCTGCAGCCTTTATTCAAGCTAGCCTGCACTGACACCTTTGTGGAAGGGGTGACTGTATTGGCCAATAGTGGATTAATTGCCCTGTGCTCTTTCCTCATCTTGGTGTCATCCTATATCGTCATCCTGTTCAACTTGAGGAACCGCTCTGCAGAGGGGAGGCGCAAAGCCCTGTCCACCTGTGTCTCTCACATCACGGTGGTCATCTTGTTTTTTGGACCTGCCATCTTTCTTTACATGCGACCCTCATCCACCTTCACTGAGGACAAACTGGTGGCTGTGTTCTATACGGTCATCACGCCCATGCTGAACCCCATCATCTACACACTCAGAAACGCAGAGGTGAAAATCACCATGAGGAAGCTGTGGGGTAGAAGGAACTCAGGGATGGAATGAAAAGAAAACTGACGGATGGGGATAGGATGAAAAAAAGCGTTTTTCTTGCTGAAATAGATTTTGCCTTTTGTCAGATGTTTAATAATGGCTGGAACCAATATGATGATATCACGGGGCTGCTGCTATGAATTTTCTTAACCCAAAGTCTCCATGGAATCCAAGGACAGAGGGCAAATATTCCACTGAATCTTAATGACATTAGATTGGCTCCATGGTTTCCCTCAATATCTTACATTTGGGTAACATGAAGGTATCAAGTCAAGTGCAACCACAAAGAATACATTTAAAAAACACGTTTTAAATTTTCACTGACACCTAGTTATTGTACACAATTATGGGCTACAGGCTGAGATTTCAACACATGTATTCATGGTGTAATGATCAGATCAGGGTAATTGGCATGCCCATCACCTAAGATACTTAGCATCTCTTTGTATTGGGAAAATTCAATATCCTTTCTACTAAGAAATTTAAAATAATTGATTGTTGTTACTCCTACTTATTTTACTGTGTTTTAAAACATTATGAGTTATTTCTCCTGTCCAATAGCACCTCTGTAAAAATGCTTTATAGGTTAAAATTAATTTTTCTTCTTCTCTTCCCTGTTTATTTAATCTCCTATGTGTAGTCACCTATACTTCATTAGAAAACTGAAACAACTAGAGGAATTATCTGGATTTATTTGGGTATGAGGTTACTAATTTTATTTTCTAATGTGGAAAAATGTGTCTTTGAAAACTACGCCTTTGAATTTTTCTATTGATTGATTCTTGGAATCTGGTACCATAGACAATCTGATCAAGGTCACCAGAAAAGTCCCCAGAGCAATCGGTTCAAAGTCTTGTTGGCACAAAAGATCGTCATCGGTCCTCTCGCAGTGTCCAGCATTGATAAACAAGTGTAATATCAAAGTGACATGGAATATATCTATTACTAGGAAAATATGAAGTTGAAGGTTTTTCACAAAAAGAACATCATTTTTAGTCTCATCCAGATGTAAAAATATAGAATGTTAGAGAATGATTATTGCCTTAACTTGATGAATGACAGTGGGTGGCAATGATGTCCATGCATGTTTGTACTCCAGACCTTGGTCCCTTATAAGTGACCATGTCAATAGTCCATTCTTTTGGTGTCCATTGCTACTTCTTGGTGAAGGGAGATCAGACAGTCTGGATCTATGTTGTTATTTCACTTCTCAGAATCTCCATGTCACCACACTGTCTCTTACCATTATGGGCAATTTAGAGATTATCACAAAACTGGCCCCTCTTGGCTTTGGAGTTAAACAAGTTGTACTGAGCAGTTCGCCTGGCCCCCAGCTCTGGCCTGGCTGCCCGCTCACACAGCCATTACCTCCGGGGCCAGGAATAGCAGCTCCCTGCTGCAGGCAGGGCCCGACCAGAGAAAAAGCCCCGTCCACTCTCAGGGAACTGCGACCTGCACAGCTGCGACCTGAACAAGCGGTAGACACCCGCTGGAATGAGCTACCCAGCCACCAGTTCGCCTGGCCCCCAGCTCTGGCCTGGCTGCCGGCTCATGCAGCCATTGCCTCCAGGACTGGGAATAGCAGCTCCCCACAGACAGGGCCTGACCATAGGAAGGGCCATTCCCTGAGGAACTGTGACCTGCCCAGCTGCGACCCAAACAAAGCCATAGACACCCGCCAGAAGGAGCAGCCCAGCTACCAGCCCCCCCCCCCCGACCACCAGTCCACACCATCACCAGGAGCTGGAACTGCAGGGACCACCCTGTGGAAGGGCCCTGCTGTCCACCTGTCCAACCCCCACTGACACAACTAGACTGGGAGAAGACCCAGGAGGAGGAGAGTGGGAAGAAGAAAGCCAGACTGCCTGCTCCACCACACTGTGGCCAGGAGGTGATCCAGAGAGCGATGCCCGCTCCACATCGGCAAATCTGAGAGGCAACCCGCATCTGCCCCGAGAGACACACTGAACTGGGATCCTGTAGCTACTCAACCCAACACCAATATAATTATAGGCCTGAGGCTACCACTCACAAAACTGAGTTAGCTACGCTACCACCAAGGAACAACAAAAAGGTCCAGGTAAGACATCACTGAGGTCCCTAGAGACCAGGCTGCACCCGAAGGTGCAACCAGTTATGATGTTGTGAACTAACAGGGAATCTTTCACAGGGTTGTCTATCTCTGGCTTCTTCTACTAACAGCCAAACCCTAATGATTATACTCTCACTGGTCAAATAATCTAATACCTCTATTTTCTCACATCTTACTTCATAAACGTTTAAGCCAACCTCTAATTCCCCCTTTTATCATTAGATACTGTAAACCACCATGCAAACATAGAGACTATACGGTATAAGAAAACTGATCTCATCATTTTTGTTTATAGCAACAAAACTGTAAATATAAAAATAGAAACCAAATGATATATGGACACACATTGGGTACATTGAAAGATTTAATATTGATATTTCCCTAAAAAGTGAGTTTCTGGGTAACCTGGAGGGACCTTATAAGACAAAAGGGCAGAAGCTGTAATACCTCAGGCTTACCTTGCAGTAGAGGAAAATACATAGACATCATGAGAAAACAAGGGAGGAAAATGCCCCAAACAAACCAAGATACTACAACAATGGAAACCACAGAAAGCACAGTAGGTGAAATGTCAGAGAAGGAGTTCTGGATATACATAATTTAAATGGTAAAGGATTTAAAAAATGACCTAAGTGATCAGATACAGGCAAAAATGGATCTCTCCAACAAAGAGATAAGAGATTGAATACAAGCAACCATCAATCACACCTACAAAGAGATAAGAGAACAAATCCAGATAGCAAAAGATTACTTCAAGAAAGAGATAATTTGAGAAAAAACCAAACAGAAATCCTTGAAATGAAAGAAACAGTAAGCCACTTAAAAAATTCAATAGAAAGCATCACCAACAGATTGGACCACTTGTAAGATAGGACCTCAGACAATGAGGACAAAATATATAATCTTGAAAATCAAGCTGACCTCACAGTGAAGATGGTAAGAAACCATGAACAGAATATCCAAGAACTATGGGATACCATGAAAAGACCAAATACAAGATTTATTGGACCAGAGGAAGGTGCAGAGATTCAAACCAAAGGAATGCACAATTTCTTCAATGAAACAATATTAGAATATTTCCCAAGCAGGAAGAATGAATTTGAAAATCAAATACAAGAGGCCTATAGGATGCCAAATGTACAAAATTACAATGGGTCCACACCAAGGCACATTATAATGAAAATGCCTAGAATACAAAATAAAGATAGAATTTTAAAGGCTGCAAGAGTGAAAAGTCAGATTACCTATAAGGGAAAACCAATTTGCATGTCAGCAGATTTTTTAATTCAGACTCTCAAAGCCAAGAGAGCCTGGAACAACATATACCAGGCTCTAAAGGATAAGGGATGCCAACCAATAATTTTATATCCAGCACAATTAAACTTTAGATTTGAGGATGAAATAAAAACCTTTCATGATAAACAAAAGCTAAAAGAATTTACAACAAGAAAACCTGCTCTACAGAACATTCTTGGTAAAATATTCCATGAGGAGGAAATGAAAATAATAATAAAAATCTGCAAAGGGAAGAACTACAATAAAGGGAAAAACCAACCAAAGGAAAAACCAAGTCAAACTAAATACCAAAAATAATAATAAAAAAAAAAGACTGGTAATACAAATTATGTCTCAATAATAACCCTGAATGTTAATGGCCTAAACTCACCAATTAAAAGACATAGGCTAATAGATTGGATTAAAAAACAGACCCAACAATTTGTTTCCTTCAAGAGACACATCTCGTAGGAAAAGATGCTCATAGATTGAAGGTGAAAGGATGGAATAAAATATATCACTCACATGGTCTATGTAAGCAAGCAGGGGTCTCCATCCTCATTTTCAATAAAGTAGACATCAAGCCAAAGTTAGTCAAAAGAGATAAAGATGGACATTTCATACTGCTTAAGGGAATCATAGATCAACAAGATTTAACTGTCATAAATATATATACCACAAATAATGGAGCATCTACCTTCATCAATCAAACTCTTCTCAAGTTCAAGAATCAAATAGACCACAACACAATAATTCTAGGTGATTTTAACATGCCTCTTTCACCACTGGATAGATCTTCCAAACAAAAGTTAAACAAAGAAACTATAGAACTCAATAATACAATTAATAACTTAGACTTAACTGACATATATAGAGTATATCACCCATCAATGAGCCAATACACTTTCTTCTCAGCAGCACATGGATCCTTCTCAAAAATAGACCATATATTATGCCATAAAGCAACTCTAAGCAAATATAAAAAAGTAGGGATACTACCCTGCATTCTATCAGATCATAATGGAATGAAATTAGAAATCAATGATAAAAAAAGAAAGAAAAGCTACACTAACACCTGGAGACTAAATAATATGCTATTGAATGATCAATGGGTTGCAGAAGAAGGAGATTAAGAAATTCTTAGAGGTAAATGAGAACAATGATACAACATACCGAAATCTCTGGGACACCCTGAAGGCAGTACTAAAAGGAAAGTTCATTGCATGGAGCTCATTCCTTCAACAAAGAAAAAGTCAACAAATAAATGAACTAACATTACATCTCAAAGCCCTAGAAAAAGGAGAACAAATCAACCCCCAAAGAAGTAGAAGAGACAGGAAATAATTAACATCAGAGCTGAAATTAATGAAATTGAAACTAAAAAAAAAAAAAAAAATTGAAAAAATTGACAGAAAAAAAGTTGGTTCTTTGAAAAAATAAATAAAATTGATAGACCTTTAGCTATGCTAACAAAGAAAAGAGAAAACACAAATTACCAATATCTACGATGAAAAAGTAAATATCACGATGGGCACTATAGAAATACAGAAGATAATTAGAAATTATTTTGAAAATTTATACTCCAATAAAATAGAAAATAACAAAGGCATCAACAAATTTCTTGAGACATATGATATAACTAAACTAAATCAAGATGATATACACAATTTAAATAGGTTAATTTCAAGCAAAGAAATAGAGGATGCCATAAAAAAACTTACCAACCAAGAAAAGCCCAGGACCAGATGGATACACAGCTGAGTTCTACAAAACCTTTAAAGAAGAACTAACACCAATACTTCTCAAACTATTTCATGAAATAGAAAAAGAGGGAACACTCCCAGACTCATTCTATGAGGCCAATATAACCCTGATCCCCAAACCAGACAGAGACAAATCAAAGAAAAAAAAACTTCAGACCAATATCTCTAATGAATATAGATGCAAAAATTCTCAATAAAATTCTGGCAAATCGAATACAAAAACACATCAAGAAGATAGTGCATCACAATCAAGTGGGCTTCATTCCAGGGATACAAGGTTGGTTCAATATAAGGAAATCAATAAATGTAATTCATCACATCAACAGGCTCAAAGATAAAAATCATATGATCATCTCAATAGATGCAGAGAAAGCATTTGACAAAATACAACATCCCTTCATGTTCAAAATGCTAGAAAAAAATAGGGATAAGAGGAACATACCTCAACATCATAAAGGCCATCTATGCTAAGCCCCAGGCCAACATCACCCTAAATGGAGAAAAATTGAAAGCATTTTCTCTAAAACCTGGAACAAGACAGGGTGCCCTCTCTCACCACTACTATTTAACATAGTTTTTGAAGCCCTAGCCAGAGCAATTAGACAGATGAAAGAAATTAAAGGGATACGGATAGGAAAAGAAGAACTCAAATTATTACTATTTGTAGACAATATGATTCTATACATAGAAGATCCAAAAAATTCCACCATAAATCTTCTAAATCTAATAAATGAATTCAGCAATGTAGCTGGATATAAAATCAATATCCATAAATCAAAGGCATTTCTGTACATCAGCGACAAATCCTCAGAAAGAGAAACTAGGAAATCCACCCCATTTACCATAGCCTCAAAAAAAAAAAATATTTGGGAATCAACTTAACAAAAGAAGTGAAAGACCTCTACAATGAAAACTATAGCACACTAAAGAAAGAAATTAATGAAGATCTTAGAAGATGGAAAGATCTACCTTGTTCATGGATAGGTAGAACTAATATTGTCAAAATGACCATTCTCCCAAAAGCACTATACAGATTCAATGCAATACCAATCAAAATCTCAATATCATTCCTTATAGAAATATAAAAAGCAACCATGAAATTCATCTGGAAAACTAAGAGACCCAGAATAGCCAAAGCGATTCTTAGCAAGAAGAATGAAACTGGTGGCATTACTATTCCAGACCTTAAATTGTACTACAAAGCAATAGTAACAAAAACAGCATGGTATTGGCATCAAAATAGACCAGTTGACCAATGGTACAGAATAGAAGACTCAGAGACAAATCTACACACCTTCAGTTATCTTATATTAGACAAAGGTGCCAAAAATGTTCCCTGAAGAAAAGACAGCCTCTTCAAAAAATGGTGTTGGGAAAACTGGAAATCCTCATGTAATAAAATAAAATTGAATCTCTTTCTCTCACCATGCACAAAACTTAACTCAAAGTGGATCAAGGACCTAGGAATTAAACCAGAGACCTTGCACCTAATAGAGGAAAAAGTAGGCCCAAATCTCCGTCATGTTGGTGTAGGCTCCAACTTCCTCAATAAGACCCCTATAGCACAAGAACACAAAACAAGAATCAGTAAATGGGATGGATTCAAACTAAAAATCTTCTTCTCAGCAAAATAAACAATCAGTGAGGTGAATAGAGGACCTACAGAATTGGAGAAAATCTTTACCACAAGCACATCAGATAGAACACTAACCTCAAGGATTTATAAAGCTATTAAAAGCCTTAGCACCAAAAAAACAAATAACCCAATCAATAAATGGGCCAAAGAACTAAGCAGACACTTCTCAGAAGATGATATACAAACAATCAACAAATATATGAAAAAATGTTCAACATCTCTAGCAATTAGAGAAACACAAATCAAAACAACTCTAAGATTTCATCTTAACTCCAGTCAGAATGGAAGCTATCAAAAAAACAAACAACAATAAATGCTGGCGAGGATGTGGGGGAAAAGGCACATTCTTACATTGCTGGTGGAACTGCAAATTGGTGTGGCCAATCTGGAAAGTAGTATGGAGATTCCTAGGAAAACTGGGAATGGAACCACCATCTGACCCAGCTATCCCACTCCTTGGCCTATTCCCAAAGGACTTAAAAACAGATTACTACAAGGACACAGCCATGTCAATGTTTATAGCAGCACAATTCACAATAGCTAGATTGTGGAACCAACCCTGATGCTCATCAGCTGATGAATGGATAGGGAAACTTTGGTATATATGCACAATGGAACACTACTCAGAACTAAAAGAGAATAAAATCATGGCATTTACAGGTAAATGGCTGGAGTTGGAGAAAATAAGGCTAAGTGAAGTTAGCCAATCCAAAAAACCAAAGGTCGAATGAGCTCTTTGATTTGAAGATACTAACTTATAAAGGCAAGAGAGAGGGAATGAGAGGAATGAAAGAGCCTTAAACAGAATAAAGAGGGGGAGTGAGAGGAGGGGACAAGGGAATAGGAATAATGGCAGGCTGAGTTATCCATGATTACCCTAAATACATGTATAAAAACACAATTGTTGTAAAAATACTTTATATTAAGCCAGCAACTTGAAACATTGTCCTCTTTATATGTAATATGAAATGAAATGTACTCTGCAAATGTGTATAACAAATCAGAATAAAAAAATAAAAAAAAATAACTTGTCATAACTGATTTGTATCCATATTACAAGCTCTTCTAAAATTACTTCTATAGAAAGAACAACAGGGCTGGGCATGTAGCTCAGTGGTAGAGCTTGCCTAGTATGCACAAGGCCTTGGAGTTTAACCCCTAACACTGCAAGAAAAGGGAAGAGAGGGAAGGGAAATAGAGGTAAGGGAGAGAGATAGATGGAAGGAAGAGAAAGGGGAGGGGACAGGAGGAAGAGGGAAAGGATTGAGTCATTAAAGCAAAACAGAAAGTGGTATAAATATATGGCATAAAAACTCTAAAAAAAAGTTTACTAAGCTTTAGAATTTTAGTTACATCAAACTTGATGTCATAACAAGCTCCCCAGTGGCCTGGCTGAAACCAAACCCAGGGATGGGTGGCATGGAGAAGGTGCATGGTGGGCTCGAGTGGGACCAGATTGAACCTGTGCTACTTCAGGATATACAGCATAGGGAAGGGGCCGAGACTCCTCAACAGGTGGGCAGTGTGAGCCTGGGAGGCCTGTGGGAGCAGGTGACTGGCTCCTCCCCCCCACCAGTTTGCAGTGGTATATTCCGTTGCCTGGTGCAGGTTTGAGTTCCAGACCTAACAGACCAAACCACAGCCTGTTTGGGTGTGGTTGGGCAGGCTGTGGTTGTGGTGACAATAGCCAAATAAGTCAAGGCTGCCCCTCAGCCATAGTACAGGGTGGTCCTGGAAGAAGTACACAGGGTTGGGGCAGCATTGTCTGAAGACATGAAGCTACACCTTAAACCTTTTGGCATTCTTTGGGAGTCGGTGATATATACAGCTATTGGAGCATTTGGTGTTCTTTTGATTTTGAGGAAAATTTTCAATTTGTTAGAAGCAGGCTTTATGTGGGAAGACAAAAGCTTGCTCTAAAACTTTCTGGACTAATTGAAGAAAAATGTGAACTACTTGAAAAAGTTAGCCTTGTTCAAAAAGAGCATGAGGGCTTAGAGTCATCTTTAGAGGATGGCAGTTTTGAGAAGGGTTCGAAAGAAGCACAAAATTTGGAGGCAACATAAAAGCTGGATAGGTCCAAATCTAAAAGTGGGGATGAAATACTCTCTCCAGAAACAGAGCTAAGAGAACAGAAATCTAAACATTCTAAATAGGATCAAGTGACGGTGGATATAGCAAAAGGGATGAAGTCCATAGAAGATGTATCAAAATCCCTCAAATCACAAATAGAAAGAACTAAAACAACCTTCAGATTATGTCAAATGAATGAAGAAGGACTTGAGCTGGCAATAAAATAGGATTTGAATGAAAATTCCCAACTACAAGTAAGTGTCCATAAAAAAGAGAAAATAACATTTGAAGACTCTAAAGTACATGCAGAACAAGTTCTAAGTGATAAAGAAAATCACATGGAGTCTCTGAACTCTTGCTTAAGATGAAAGACAGATATTCTCCAAGCACAGGAGCCCAAAAAGATAATGGCAACTTGGAATTGGAAATGAAGAGTGAATCAGAAACTGGTGCTCACTTAGATGATCATCCAAAAACAGCTTTGAAGAAACTGGATTATGCTACTAACTTAAATGCCTCTTTAAGAACCCTAGAAGAGCCGGGCGCGGTGGCGCACGCCTGTAATCCCAGCACTTTGGGAGGCTGAGGCAGGAGGATCACGAGTTCAAAGCCAGCCTCAGCAATGGCGAGGCACTTAGCAACTCAGTGAGACCCTGTCTCTAAATAAAATACAAAAAAGGGCTGGGGATGTGACCCAGTGGTCGAGTGCCCCTGAGTTCAATCCCCGGTAACCCAAAAAAAAAAAAAAAAAAAAAAAAAACAAAAAACAAAAAAAACAAAAACCAAAACCCTAGAAGGAGAAAGAAAGCAAATTCTTACTGTTATCTGAAGTAGAGAAAACAAACAAAGACCTTACTGAATATGTTAAAATTCTCAAGACTGAACAAGTATTTTTGCAGTCAGAAAATACAGAGCTTGAAAGTGAGAAGCAGAAGCTTCAGCAGAAATATAAAGTTTTGATGGGGCAATATCAAGAAAATATAAAGAAATTCCACAGGAAATTAAGAGTAGAGGAAAATTACCAGGTAGAGCAAGAGGAAAAACTTTCCCAAGTGGAAGAAAAGATCAGCAATACAACTGAACAGCTGGAGACCTATAGAAAGCAAGCCAAATATCTTGAAGAATTAGAGAAAACCATTCATTTCTATCAGGGGCAGATTATTTCCCCTGAGAAAAAAAGCACATAATAGTGAGTTGGCAGCTTGGATTGCTGAAAGAAACCTCAATTATTTAAGGAAACAAAATGCTCGCAATGCACAAAAATTAACTGAAAAGGAGTTAAAATTTAAACTTTTAGAAAAAGATCCATATGCACTTGATGATGTTTCAAATACAGCATTTGGCAGAAAGCATTACCCAAATGGTCCCTCACCATTGGGTCAATGTTCAACTGAAATGAGACCTTCTCATTTGGAAAAGAAGGGTCCACTCATACTCTCACCTGTGGTGGGAGGAGGAAGAGCCTCAAGAAGCCCAAAGAATCCTCTGGACTGTCAGACTAGCAATGAAAGAAGAGAATCAAGCTGTGAGAGGTTAACTGATCCTCCGAGAGCACCTTTTGACACTGGGCCCCTGTCACCTCCATGGGAACAGGCCCGTAGGATGATGATCCCTCCACCAGACCAGCCACATTCTGATCCATATCTTCCTCTACAAAGGCAGGACAGATATTCTATTTATGGTAGACCATCTGGACCAGCAGAACTCAGAAATTCTAATATGCCATTTTTGGATAAAATGGATGGCGTTATGTCTTCAGAAATGAAAACCAGTAGAAATAATACCATAGTTGATCTTGGTAATTCCAATGTGCCAGATTCACCTCTCCCTGCTGAAAACCAAGCTACTGGCTCTGGCTCTGTTTTTCCACCTTTCCCCTCCAGTCAGAGGTCCATTTTTTTCCAGTGGAGTCAGTTCATGAGAAGAGGACCTTTTTTTTCCTCCACCTTCTCCAGGAAACATGTATGGAGCACATGGAGAATATTTTTCACCGGGGCCACCACCCCCTCCATTCCCAATGCAAAATGTCTATTCACCGAGGTGTTTCCCTCAGTATCTTCCCTCAAGAGCTGGATCTTTTCCCCCCAACTCCACCGCCACATTTTGAAAGTAGAAGTGAGTTCCCTTCAGGGTTGATTCCACCTTCAAATGAGCCTGCTGCTGAACATCCAGAACCACAACAATATTTTTGGCCTCTCTTCAAAAGTAGTTTGATTAATATCTTAATTTTAGTTTAAGGTAACTGCTTTTACTTAAGTGATTGTTCTTTTGTTCCAATTAAAGCTTAATGGCATTATAATTCTTTAGGATAGTATTTTGTAAATAAAGATGTTTTAAATATGAAAAAAAAAAGTTGTACTGAATTTTCACTGGATTCCATGCACCTTTCCTTGAAGGTCCATTGCAATTAGGCAGGCAGGAGCTGTAGCAGAGGGAGAGAGCATCCCTGGGGTGCTGTAAGCCTTAGGGGGTTTCCCTTCCAGTTAATTTGTGTATATTGATGGGATTCACTGTGAGATTTCCATATGTGCATATAAAATGCACTGATCATATCAATCCATCCACCCTCCTTCCCCCTTTTCCCTGCACTCCCCACCTTGTGTTCCAGTCCCTAGTGATCACTATTCTTCTTTCAGGGTGACTTTTGTTTTTCCTTATGTACTTTGTTTCCACATTTGAGAAGAATACATGATATTTGTCTTTCTTTGCCTGCCTTTCTTTGCTTTAACACATGACCTCCTGTTCCATTATTATTATCATTATTATTTGTTGTTGCACATGGTAGAATTTCATTCTTCTTTAAGGCTGATTGATACTTTATTGTTACTCTTTGGATAAAAGATGTTCTTCAAAAGCTCATGCATGAGACAATGCAGGAATGTTCAGAGGTGAAATGGTTAGATTATGAGAGCTCTGCCCTAATAAATTGATTAATCCAGTAGGTGGGCTAACATTTAGAAAGAACTACTGAACCATGTGGTGATTGTTGGCAGGTGGGCACAGTTGAAGGAAGTAGGTCACTGGGTACCTTTGGGGTTTATATTTTGTCCCCGGAAACTGTCCCCCTTCCTAACTACCATGAGGTGAGCAGCTTTCCTCCACCATGCCATGATGTTCTGCTTCACCTTAGACCAGAGGGATGGAGTCAATTGACTATGAACTGAAACTCTGAAAATTTGAGCCCAAATAAACTTTTCCTTCTTTAAGTTGTTCTGGCCAAGTTATTTTTTTTTTACTTTAATTATTTATTTTTACTTATTCATAATGCAAAAGTATAGCATCTTTTTACATACAACTGCTTGTATACAAAGTATATAAGTACAATTCAGATCTTCAATCATGCATTTAGGATAATGATATCCATCTCATTCAACCACCAATTTTTTTTCCTTTCCCCCCTACCTCCCCCCTTGCTCCTCCTTTCCCCTCCCTTCCCTTTGACCTTTCTAGAGTTCCTCTAATCCTGTGTACCCCCATCCAACAACCCTGTGAACTAGCCTTCTTATATCAGAGAAAACATTTGGTATTTGGATTTTTGAGATTGACTAATTTCACTTAGCATTATATTCTCCAACTTCATCCATTTACCTGCAAATGCCATTATTTTATTCTCTCTTATTGCTGAGTAAAATTCCATTTTGTATATATACCACATTTTATTTATCCACTCATCTACTGAGGGACATCTAGGTTGGTTCCACAACCTACCTATTGTGAATTGTGTTGCTATAAACATCGAAGTGGCTGTGTCACTGTAATATGCTATTTTTAAGTCCTTTGGGAATAGACCCAGGAGTGGGATGGCTGGGTCATAGGGTGGTTCCATTCCCATTTCCCCAAGAAATCTCCATACTGCTTTCCATAGCAGTTGCACCATTTTGCAGTCCCACCAGCAATGTATGAGTGTGCCTTTTTCCCCACATCCTCTCCAACATTTATTGTTGTTTGTGTTTTTGATAGCTGCCATTCTGACTGGAGTGAAATGAAATCTTAGAGTAGTTTTGATTTGCATTTCTCTAATTGCCAGCAGTGTTGAGCACTTTTTAATGTATTTGTTGATTAATTGTGTATCTTCTTCTGAGAAATGTCTTTTCAATTCCTTAGCCCATTTATTGATTGGGTTATTTGATTTTTTGGTGTTAAGATTTTTGAGTTCTTTATATATTCTAGAAATTAGTGCTCTATCTGATGTGCATGTATTAAATATTTGTTTCCAATTAGTTGGCTCTCTATTCACCTCACTGATTGTTTCTTTTGCTGAGAAGAAGCTTTTTAGTTTAAATCTATCCCATTCATTAATTCTTGGTAATAGTTCTTGGGCTACAGGATTCCTATTAAGGAACTTGGGGCCTAATCCGACATGATGGAAATTGGAGCTTACTTTTTCTTCTATTAGGCGTATTGTCTCTGGTCTAATTCCTAGGTCCTTGATCCACTTTGAATTGAGTTTTGTGCATGGTGAGAGATAGAGGTTTAATTTCATTTTGTTGCATATGGATTTCCAGTTTTCCCAGCACCATTTGTTGAAGAGGCTATCCTTTCTCCACTGTACATTTTTGGCACCTTTGTCTAATATAAGATAGCTGAAATCATATGTATTAGTCTCTGTGTCCTCAATTCTGTACCATTGGTCCACCAGTCTGTTTGGGTGCCAATATCATGCTGTTTTTGTTACTATTGCTCTATAGTATAATTTAAAGTCTGGTATGGTGATGCCCCCCGCTTCACTTTTCTTGCTCATGATTGCTTTGGCTATTCTGGGTCTCTTATTTTTCCAGATGAATTTCATGACTGCTTTTTCTATTTCTTTGAAAAATGACATTGGAATTTTGATTGGAATTGCATTAAATCTGTATAATGTCTTTGGTAGTATGGACATTTTGACTCTACCTATCCAAGAGCAAGATAGGTCTTTCCATCTTCTGAGTTCTTCTATGATTTCTTTCTTTAGTGTTCTATAATTTTACTTATAGAGTTCTTTCACCTCTTTCATTAAGTTGATTCCCAGGTATTTTATTTTTTTTGATGCTATTGTAAATGGGGTAGTTTTCATCATTACCCTTTCAGAGGCTTTGTCACTGATGTACAAAAATGCCTTTGACTTATGTGTATTGATTTTGTATCCTGCTACTTTGCCAAATTCATTTACTAATTGCAAAAGTTTTCTGGTAGAGATTTTTGGGTCTTCTAGGTATATTATCATGTCATTGGCAAATAGTACTAATTTGAGCTCTTCTTTTCCCCTCTGGATCTCTTTAATTTCTTTCATCCATCTAATTGCTTTGGCCAGAGTTTCCAGTACTATGTTAAATGGCAGTGGTGAAAGGGGGCATCCCTGTCTTGTTCCAGTTTTTAGAGGGAATGCTTTCAATTTTTCTCCATTTAAGATAATGTTAGCTCTGGGCCTTGCATAAATAGCTTTTACAATGTTGAGATATATTCCTGATATTCCTAGTTTTTCCAGTGTTTTGAACATAAAGCGGTGCTGTATTTTGTCAAATGCTTTTTCTTTGTCTATTGAGATAATCATATGATTTTTATCTTTAAGTCTATTGATGTGATGTATTATGTTTATTGATTTCCGAATGTTGAACCAGCCTTGCATCCCTGGAATAAACCCCACTTGATCGTGGTGCACTATCTTTTTGATATGTTTTTGTATCTGATTTTTGTTGAGAATTTTTGCATCTATGTTCATTAAAGATATTGGCCTGAAGTTTTCTTTTTTGGATGCGTCTTTGCCTGGCTTTGGAATTAATGTAACATTGGCCTCATAGAAAGAGTCTGGAAGAGCTCCCTCTTTTTCTATTTCTTGAAATAGTTTGAAGACCATTGGTATTAGTTCTTCTTTGAAGGTCTTGTAGAACTTGGCTGTAAACCCATCAGGTCCTGGACTTTACCTTATTGGTAGCTTTTTGATGACATCTTCTATTTCTTCGCTTGTAATCGATCTGTTTAAATTGTGTATAGCCTCCAGATCCGGTTTAGGCAAGTCATATGACTCTAGAAATCTGTCAATGCATTCAGTATTTTCTATTTTATTAGAGTACAAGTTTTCAAAGTAATTTCTAATTATCTTCTGTATATCTGAGGTGTTTTTGTGATATTCCCTTTTTCATAATGAATGTTAATAATTTGAGTTTTTTTCTTCTTCTTTTCATTAGCATCGCTAAAGGTCTGTCAATTTTGTTTATTTTTTCAAAGAACCAACTTTTAGTTTTGTCAATTCTTTGAATTGTTTCCTTAGTCTCAATTTCATTTATTTCTGCTCTGATTTTAATTATTTCCTGTCTTCTGCTACTCTTGGTGTTGATCTGTTCTTCTTTTTCTAGTGCTTTGAGGTGTGATGTTAAGTCATTTATTTGTTGCTTTTTTTTTTTTCCTTTTAAGGAATGAACACAGTGCAATGAATTTTCCTCTTACTACTGCCTTCATAGTGTCCCAGAGATTTCTATATGATACATCTGTGTTCTCATTTACCTCTAGGAATTTTTTAATCTCCTCTTTGATGTCTTCTTCAACCCCTTGTTCATTCAGTAGCATGTTGTTTAGCTTCCAGTTGTTGGAGTAGTTTTTCTTATTCCTTGTTTTGTCATTGATTTCCAATTTCATCCCTTTATGGTCTGATAGCATGCAGGGTAGTATCTCTATTTTTTTTTATATTTGCTGAGAGTTGCCTTGTGACATAATATATGGTCTATTTTGAGAAGGAGCCATGTGCTGCTGAGAAAAAAGCGTATTCGTTTACTGAGGGATGAAATATTCTATATATGTCCGTTAGGTCTAAGTTATTAATTGTTTTAAGGAGGCCTAAGATTTCTTTGTTTAGCTTTTGTTTGGATGATCTATCCATTGGTGAGAGAGGTGTGGTGAAATCCCCTGGAAAAACTGTGTTGTGGTCAGTTTTTACTCTTGATCTTGAGAAGAGTTTGTTTGATGAATGTAGGTGCTCCATTATTGGGGCATATAGATTTATGATTGTTATATCCTGTTGATGAATGGTTCCTTTAAGTAGTAAGAAATATCCATCTTTGTCCCTTTTGATTAGCTTTGGCTTGAAGTCTACCTTATTTGAAATGAGAATGGAAACCCCTGCTTGCTTCCGCAGGCCATGTGAGTGATAAGACTTTTCCCAGCCTTTCACCTTCAGTCTATTGATGTCTTTTTCTATGAGGTGTATTTCTTGGAGACAGCAAATTGTTGGGTCATTTCTTTTAATCCATTCAGATAATCTGTGTCTTTTGAATGGCGAGTTTAGGCCGTTAACATTCAGGGTTATTATTGAGATGTGATTTTTATTCCCATCCATTTTTATTTGTATTATGATCTTTAGCTTGATTTGGTTTCTCTTCTAGTTGGTATTTCCCTTAGTTTAATATCTCCCTTTGTTGATTTTCATTGTTATTTTTTCTCTTCTTCTTCATGAAAAATTTTGCCCAGATGTTCAGAAGTGCTGGCTTTCGAGATGCGAAATCTTTTAACTTTTGCTTGTTGTGGAAGGTTTTTATTTTATCTTCGAATCTAAAGCTCAATTTTGCTGGATATAAGATTCTTGGTTGACATCCCTTTTCTTTCAGAGCTTGAAATATGCTATTCCAGGATCTTCTTGCTTTTAAGGTCTGGGTAGAAAAATCTGAACATAGTCTGATTGGTTTCCCCCTATATGTAATCCGCTTCCTTTCTCTTGTGGCTTTTAATATTCTCTCCTTGGTCAGTATATTAGGCATTTTCATTATAATGTGTCTTGGTGTGGATCTTTTGTGATTTTTGTATGTTTGGTGTTCGGTAAGCCTCTTGAACTTGGTTTTCCCACTCATTCCTCAAGTTTGGAAAATTTTTTGTAATTATTTCATTAAATAAATTATTTATTCCTTTGGCTTGAAACTCTGCCTCCTCCTCTACCCCAATCACTCTTAAGTTTGGTCTTTTTATGTTCTCCCATAATTCTTGAATGTTCTGTTCTTGGTTTCTTACCATTTTTGCTGTGTAATCTAGATTTTTCTCTAGGACATATATTTTGTCTTCATTGTCTGAGGTTCTTTCTTCCAAGTGATCTAATCTGTTGGTGATGCTTTCGATTGAGCTTTTATTTTGGTTTATTGCTTCTTTCATTTCCAGAATTTCTGTTTGGTTTCTCTTTAGAGCCTCTATCTCCCTATTGAAGTAATCTTTTACTTCCTGTATTTGTTTGTGGAGTTCTTTGTCAAAATGATCTTTTGCCACCTGTATTTGCTGCCTCATCTCATTTTTGAGTTCATTCTTAAGTTCCTCAAACATTTGGAATATGTAATTTCTAAATTCCATCTCTGGCATTTCACCAACTGTGCATGCCATGGAATCTACTGAGGAGGTATATTGATTTGTTTGTGTCACTTTCTTCCTTAGTTTCTTCATATTGCTTGTGTGTCTATTCTTCCTGCACTGTGGGACCTTGACTATTTTGATTTTGCCTTAAAACCTTACGTTGCTCCTGTAGTACAATGCTATCAGATTCCCTTATATTTCCTTTACACTTTAAAATCAAACACTTTCTATTCAGAGAATCCCAGTTTGATCACAATGTACAGATTAAGTTAACCCAGATATTGTTTCCAGTTTACTCTGTACGCTTCTGACGGGGTTTTATAGTTTCAAGTAATGGACACAGAGGTGATATGTTTAGGAAGAAGGAAGTGAGTGTATTGACTTGTTCTTTCTTAGAAAGTGTGAAATGAGAGTTGTATGGAAGTGGTTTAGTATCAGCAGATGAGAGAGGAAAGATAATGGAGTGAATGATTAGGTGGAAAGACCGATTTATATATAAACCTAACTTATGCAGCGGTTGAGAGAAGAAATAAAGAAAGATGGAAAAGAAAAAAAAAGAAGAAAGAAAAGAAAAGAAAAAAAAAAAAAAGAAAAAACAATGACCAAGGCGTAGAAATTAGTGTAAGAGAGAGGAGAGAGAGAGTGGGTCTAGAAAATAGAGAATAAACTATATATAACACCACTTTGCTATATATTTCAATTGTACCCATTCTAAAAATCTTAATTTCTGCATATAACTTGTTTTTGCCTCTGTTGAGTATGCAATGGCAGGGTGTAAATAGGGAAGATAAAGGAAGAAGAAAAAATACAAAAGTGAGAAGGAAGAAAAGAAAGAAAGAAAAGAGGAGCAGAAGCAAACAAACACACTGTCAATCAAAACAAAAACAAACAAAAATAAACAAATTAAAAAAACCCCCAAGAAACAACAAAACAAACAAACAAACAAAAAAAAAAACGTTGAACCCAAGAACTAGTCTCAAACAAAATGGACCTTGGAAGCCCTTCTTTTTTTCCTTCCAGTTTAAGCCAATTGACCTGGTTCATGTCCAGTAAGCAATCCTGTTAGTGGATTCAAGCCTGCACCTTTGGCCAGTTGCAGAATGGCACAGTGGAAGAGTGGAGGGGGCTTATCCCCAGGTTGGGCCCTGTGTGCAGCAGCAGGGAGATGCTACTCTGGGCCCTGGAGGCCAGGCAAACTGGCGGCTGGTCTCTCCTTCTGGTGGGCGTGTGCCTACCTCTTGCTCTGGTTGCCCTGGCCAGGTTGTTTTAGCCATGACCATTAAAAGCTGACTAACTTTGGTTATTTGTTTTTTTTTTTTTTTTTTTTTTTTTTTTTTTGGTGTTAAGGTTTATGAGTTCTTTATATATCCTGGAGATTAATGCTTTATTCGAGGTGCAGGTGGCAAAGATTTTCTCCCATTCTGTAGGCTCTCTCTTCACATTCTTGATTGTTTCCTTTGCTGTGAAGAAGCTTTTTAGTTTGATTCCATTCTGTTTGTTGATTCTTGATTTTACTTTTTGTGCTTTAAGAGTCTCATTAAAGAAGTTGGTTTCTTAGCCAACATGATGTCCCTGGATCCACTTTAAGTTGAGTTTTGTGCATGGTGAGAGATAGGGGTTTAATTTCATTTTGCTGCATATGGATTTCCAGTTTTCCCAGCACCATTTATTAAAGAGGCTATCTTTTCTCCAATGAATGTTTTTGATGCCTTTGTCTAGTATGAGATAATTGTATTTATGTGGAATTGTTTCTGTGTATTTTATTCTGTCACATGGGTCCATATGTCTATTTTGGTGCCAATACCATGCTGTTTTTGTTACTATTTATGTTACTATTTTGTTATTATTTATGTATTACTTTGTAATACAGTTTAAGCTCTGGTATTGTGATGCCTTCTTACTAAATATTGCTTTGGCTATTCTGGGTCTATTATTTTTTCAAATAAATTTCATAAGTGCTTTTCTATTTTTATGAAGAAAATCATTGGAATTTTAATAGGAATTGCATTAAACATGTATAGCGCTTTTGGTAGTATGGACATTTTGACAATATTAATTCTGCTATCCAAGGACAAAGGAGATCTTCTAAGGTCTTCTTTAATTTCTTTCTTTAGTGTTCTGTAGTTTTCATTGTAGAGATCTTCCACCTCTTTTATTAGGTTGATTTCCAAATATTTTTTTTAACCCAATCAATAAATTAGCAAAGGAACTGAAAAGGCACTCACAAAAGAAGAAATACCACTGGTCAACAAATATATAAAAAAATGCTCAAAATCTCTAGTGGTTAAAGAAATGCAAATTAAAACTATACTGATATTTCATCTAATTCTAGTCAGAATGGCAATTATCAAGAATACAAGTAACAATATGTTGGTGAGGATGTGGGGAACAGGGTACATTGCTGGTGGGACTGCAAGTTGTGCAACCACTCTAGAAAGCAGTATGGAGATTACTCAGAAAACTTGGAATGCAACCACCATTTTGACCCAGTTATCTCACTTCTAGGTATGTACCCAAAGGACTTAAAATCAGCATACCATTATGATGCTGCCACATCAGTGTTTATAGCAGCTCAATTCACAATAGCTAAACTACAGAACCAACCTATGTGCCCTTTCAAAGATGAATGGACAAAGAAAATGTGGTTTGTATACACAATGGAATATTTCTCAGCCATAAAGAGAAATGAAATTATGGTATTTGCTGGTAAATGGATCAACTGGAGACTATCATGCTAAGTAAAATAAGCCAATCCCAAAAAACCAAAGGCTGAAAGAATGTTCTCTCTGATATGTGGATACTAACTCACAATAAAAAGGGATAGGGAAAAACAGAAGTACTTTGGATTAGACAAAGGAGAATGAAGGGAGGGGGAGGAGGAGTGGGAGTAGGGAAGTTAGTAGAATGAATTGGACATTACTTTCCTGTGTTCATATATGTTCATATTTGAATACATAACCAATGTAATTCCGCATCATGTTCAACCAGAAGAAAGGGAAGTTATACCCACATATCTATAATATGTCAAAATAAATTCTACTGTCGTGTACAAAAAATGAACATATAAAAAAGGGAAAATGAAACACACACGCAGCTGATTATATGTATATATGTATATCACATTTTCTTTACCCTCTCATCCATTGATGATCTCATAGGCTGATCCTATATCTTAGCTATTGTGAATAGTGCCACAAGAAACATGGATATGCAGAAATCTCTTTTGCATACTCATTTCATTTCCTTTGGCTTTGTACCCAGGAATAGGGCAGCAGATTGTATGGTAGTTCTATTTTTAGTTTTTTGAGGAGTCTCCCTATTGTTTTTGATAATGGCTGTACTAATTTCCATTCCCAGCAATTATTTGTAAGAAATACTTTTTCTCCACATCCTCATCAGCATTTTTTTATTAACATCCATTTTAACTGGGATGAGATAGTTTCTCAGTGTAGTTTTGACCTGCATTTCCTGATGACTAGTAATATGTAGCATTTTTAATGTATTTATTAGCCACTTGTATATCTGCTTTCAATATCCAAGACCTTAATCTATGTCCTGCTAAATTTTGAGAGCTCAGTTTTTAAAATTTCTTAGGCTGTTCCAATTGCCTGTCAGCCACAATCCAAAGTCCAAGCTTCTGAACTTCTGTGAACACCGGTTTTGCCTAAATTTAATGAGCGTAACACTAGCATGAACTTCACAAGATTATTCTGAATTTTAAATCAGATAACACACATGTAAAGCTTTTGGGAAACAACATGGTACAGAGAACATGGCTCTAAATTAATATAAATTCTTGGGATCATCACCATTAATTTTATTTTGTGTGTTCACTCTATTCTTTTCCACACATTGGTCTTTCTGTCCTGCAGAACTATTTAGAATAGGTGTTGATTCCACCCCCAAGGCTTTAAAGCACTTATTAGCAGTTCAATCATTGTATTTTGAGGCTTTTTTGGGTAAACATTCTCTGTTGCTTAATTGCCTTCTTAGTGCCTAACAGTACTCAGCACATCAGAGGCATTCAATTAATATTTGTTAAATGGGTATTGATTGTAGCTTAGCCCCATTATTATCTTTTGTGTTAAATGGCTTGTATACCATTTTATGTGTGTTTTAAAACATCTGCTTCAAAACTAAACACACTGACGGTACCGTGCTCCTCTCTGGACACCTTGCTTGTTTAAATCAGGCTAGGATTTGAGGATACAGGCCATGGTAGGGGTTGCTTACTCCTGAGCAGTTTGGTTTCCCCAGTGAGAGACACAGAATGTTGTCAATGAACTCTAAAGTCATTTGAAATTTCACAGGCTGATAAATCTTACTGTAACTTAACTATGAAAATGCTCAGGGATTACCTTGCCAACTGAGGGTTGAGATGGGGTGGGTCTATTGAGAGCTAATTATTCACATTGTTGCTGTCCCACTTGAAAAAAACACAGAAATTGAAGAAGCCATTTTTTGGTATTTTAGAGAACAGTGTGAAATGTGAAATATTAAACTTCTCAAGTCAACAGTAGTCTATCCCACTCCGCATTTAAGAGCACTCAAATGCTGATTTTGTAACCCCATTAAAATTTACATTTTTTAAAAAGATGCCACTTCTGGCATGTTATATATATAAATAATTTAAAAAATAAAATGTTTCACCACTCCTTTAAATGTTCTAATGAAGTAAAAATACTATAGCAATGTAAGCTCCATAATTACTCATTAAAAATAACAGGAAATTTGTATAGCTTTTTGTCTTTGAATTATTATTGTCATTTCATTTCTCTTACAGAATGCTATCCCAAAGTAATATAATTTTATGGTTGAAAAATCTCTTATTGATCACCTATCATGATTCTTTGCAATGATATATGTGTAAATTTAGTTTCAAAATTTTCCTGTGATGATAATGCTAGGTTAAAGTAATAATGTTTATTATATTGCACACAATGCATACATTTAAAATATTTCTTTCGGCTTCAGTTATTACTTTTATTATTAACAAATAATTCATTGAAAACTCAAAATGTGTTGATAAATATTAGTCTTAAGAAGTAAAGTTTTACTGTAAATCTCTTACTAAAAATTTACCTTTAAAATAATGTAATCTCTTTAATGAAATTTGTAGAAGGCAGACATCTACTCTTCATTGTAAGAGCCCTAATTGAGGACAGCTAAGACGGTGGTTAGCTGAGAGCCATAAAGGTGTTCAAGTATTTTCACCTGATATTCATGCATTTATCTAAGAATCTTTTTATGCCCGTGAACACTGTGTGACACATCTGTAAGCTCGAGCTGTTAGCACTTGTCCTTGTTAAGGCAAAATGTATTTAACCGGTTGAGGTTAGTTAGAGGGCTGGTTGGAGTTGGAGTTGGAGAGGTTGTTGGAGCTGGAGAGAGAAGTTAGAAGAAAGAAGAATAAAAGAACTTTTTCATTTCCAGTCTGCCTCCGAGTTTTCTCCCGTGGTATCGTTGCTGCAAGCGGCAATTGCTGCAGGCGGTGATACTTCATATGCAAATAGTGTATTCTTTTCCCATTAGTTATTTTCATCCATTTAAGTTTAGGTTGGACTTCCCAGAAAAGCAAAGCAAGTTAATTGATATATTTGCAAAGTACATAGGTAGAAATTGCAGCCCTGAGGGAAATGTTTCATATCTCTGCTGTCCAGTGAGGTAGTGGCTATTGAGCACTTCCCATGTGAACGGAGACATTACTTTTACATATTCACTTAACCCAATAAGTTGAAATAGCCACATGTAGTTATTGAACACCATGCTGAACAACCTGGCTCTGGAATTTTATTTGTATTGCAAAAGGAAAGAATTGATCACTTTCATTTGAGAAGATTCTCTCAATGTGCCACATAGCACCTTTGCTTTCATCCTACTTGATAAAAATCAGGCACGTGGCCATCCTTAATTACAAGGCAGACTGGAAAGGATAATCTTTGATTCTGTGTGGAATTGTGTTTGGCTGAATATCAGGTTTCTTTATTCCTAAGGAGAAAGGGGAGAATGGATGTAAGGATTGCATGTAGTCTTAGGCACTTTACAATAATTAACCACGTGAAGAAAACTTTGTCATAAACATGATTGGTTAATGGCTTGGTGCTGTCACAGTGTCTCATAATACAATTTAATCAATCTCTCATTTCAGGGCTATTAGATTGGTTTAATAATGCATTCAACATGACTAGTTGAATGCGTACTATGTGCCAGGCTGTATTCTAAGGCTAGGGACACAGTGGCACACAAGACAGAGAAAGTCCCTTCATGGACCTTACATTCTAGGGAAAAATTCTGCTTTTGATGCATACACAGTAGCCTGGGCCATGTGGCAACTGAACACTTAAAATATGTGTACTGTCATTAAAAATATTAATTTTTACTTTACTGAATTTTAATTAACTTAAATTTAAATAGCCACATATGGTTAGAGGTTACCAATCTGGATGGCAGAAGTCTACAGGCTTTCAAGTGTTTACCTCTGCTTTAAACTTGTAGCTGTCACTCAGAGTTGGCACAAGACTGCTGCTGTCCCAGTGTTATGGTGGTTCTATAGCCAACTGCGTTTCACTAACCAGCTCTTCTAATCCACTCTCACATGGTCACCTACTCTCTACACCAGGTGCCTGGGTGGTTGGAGAGAAGGGACACCAGTAACAGCCATGGGCCATCGCCAGTCAGCTCCCCCCCTTGCTGTCTCCACTCTTGCTTCAGGAATGGATTTGAGGTTTGTGTGAATTTCTGCCTCATGATTAGCCACTTCCTAGAATGACCTTTTCCATCATTAGATGCACTTAACTATTCCCTTCTTGAAACAATATCTTCCCTTATTTTCCATGAAACCTTTATCTCTTGATTACTTTCCTGCTGGCCACTCCTTCTTGGTCCTTTGCTGACTCCTTATTTCTCTACCTTTTAAGCATCAGTGAAGCTAGAGCTTGGTTCTCATCACTGCTCCATCTCTGAGTCTCTAAAGACCTCCCACTAAGTGTTGTGATTTTCAATGACATTATGGTGTTGATAACTCTCAAACTTGTGGCTCTACCTTGGACCCCTTCCCTGAATTTTGATTCAGATACTTGACTCTCCAGTCAATAACTTAGCAGGGAATTTTGAAATGCAAGTTCATTGAACTTATTCCAAATCAAACTTCTGGTCTTCCTTGTTCTCCACTTTCAAAAAAGTTATTATAGTATCAGGAAGTGGCAGCTCTTATCTGATGGGTTGATCTAAACTGTTGCCAGGATCCTTGATTTTCTGTTTTAATCTTTCAGCCAAAACACCTGCAAATCTTGTTAGTTCTACCTTGAATATGTCCAAATTTGACCACTTTCTAAAAGCTTCATCACTATCATCCAGGTCCTAGTTACAATCATCTCTTGACTGCAATATTTTGATTTATCCTAACTGGTTTCTTTATGTTTCCTATTCCTTTAATTCTTGTCAGGACAGCAGCCAGAGCTTCTCAAACCAAACAGCTTTTCCTTACTACCTCTATATAAAATAATATTTCCCCAAATTTCCTGTATTCCTTAATTTGTTCTATTTCCCTCAGAGGTCTTATTGCTGAATTGCCTTAAAGTTTTATTTATGTTTTGCTTGTTTCTCTTCTACCTCCATTATGTCCTAGAGGGCATAAGTTTAGGGATTTTGTTTTTTCACTGCCAAATCTTCAGTACCTAGGACAGTGCTTTGTACTTCATAAGACTAAATAATATTTTTTTAATAAAAATTTTAAATTTTTTTTTAGTTTTAGGTGAACACAATATCTTTATTTTATTTTTATGTGGTGCTGAGGATTGAACCCAGTGCTACATGCATGCATGAGCACTCTACTACTGAGCCATAGCCCCGGCCCCCTAAATAGTATTTAAAAAAATATTTTATTAGTTATAGGTGGAACAGCACCTTTATTTTATTTATGTGGTGCTGAGGATCGAACCCAGGGCTTCACACATGCGAGAAGAGCACTCTACTGCTGAGCCAGAGCCCCAGCCCCCTAAATAGTATTTTTGAATGAGTGAGTGACATCTCTTTCAGAGGAAGTTCCAAATATTCTTTGATAGAAGATTGAGGTTAGACCCCCTATCTCATCATGTGAAAAAATCAGAATAGACAAAAGACCTTAAAACAAGACCTAAAATTTAAAACAACTAGCAAGAAAGTGAGGGGGAAATATCTTAAGATATAGGTATGGGCAACAAGTTCCTGAACAATACACCAATGGCTCAGGAAATAATAGTAAGAATTGAGAAATGGGATTACATCAAATTAAGAAAACTGTGCACAGCAAAGGACACAATCACCAGAGTGAGAGAGCCTACAGAATGGGAGAAAATCTTTGTTAGCTATTCATCTGATAAAGGATGAATACCTATAATATATAAAGAACTAAAACAAATTAACAACTCCCCCCCAAGTAATCAAATTAATAATGGGAAAAAAGAATGGAACATATGCTTCTTTTTTTAAAAGATTTTTTAAAAAATATATATTTTTAAATATATATATATTTTAAATATATATATATATAAATTTTTAAAATATATATATTAAATATATATATTTAAATATATTTATTTATTTTTATGTGGTGCTGAGGATGGAACCCAGTCCCTCATATATGCTCGGCAAGCACTCTACCTCTGAGCTATAACCCCAGCCCCTGGAACATATATTTCTTAAAAAGAAGAAGTACATGTAGTTAATATGTATATTAAAAAATGCTCAAAAACTTTAGTCAAATAGGAAATATAAATCAAAAGTGCACTGAAATTTCATTTCACCCCAGTTAGAATGACCGTTGTCAAGAATATAAAATATAACAAGTGTTTGCAAGTATTTTGGGAAAAAGAAATCTGTACAAACTATTGGTGGGAATATAAATTAGTGTAATTACTTTGGAAAACAATATAGAAGTTCCTTAAAAAAACTAAAAGTTGATCTACCTTACAATCTAGACATAGCATTCATGGATACATATCTAAAAGAATCATAGTCAACATTTGATAGACAAAACTGCATTCCCACATTTGTCATGGCTGAAGTCATGATAGCCACATTATAGAATCAGCCTAGATGCTCACTAGCAGATGAATGGATCTCTCTCTTCCTCTCTCTCTCTCTCTCTCACACACACACACACACACACACACACACACACACACACACACACACACACTGGAGTATTATTCAGCCATAAAAATAATGATGTCATTTGTAGGAAAATGGATGGAACTGGAGATCATCATGTTAAGTGAAATGAGCCTGACTTGGGAAAACAGGTATCATATGTTTTCTCTCAAATGTGGTATTTAGAAAAGAAATTTAAAGAGGGATGATGTGAAAGAGAAGGGGAAGTATTTAAAACATTTTTTAAATTGGTGCATTATACTTATTTATATCAGTGGGATTCATTATGCCATATTTATACTTGCAGATAATTTGAACAATTTCATTCCTCAATACCTTCCTTTTCCCTTTGTACCTCTTTTCCCCAGATCCCTTGCTCTACTCTACTATTCTCCTAGAAGGGGAACTATTCAGGAAGAGGAGGGGAATTGGGAGGAAGGAGGAGAGGGAATTGGGAGGATGGATACAATCAAAGTATGTTATATATATGTATATGAAATTGTCACAATGATTCTCATTATTTTGTACAATTAATATGTCCTAATAATTATAATAATAAAATATTGAATGCTTATGACCATTATCATCTATAGAGAGATGGAGGCACAGAAAGACTGGGTAATTTTATCCATGAGTATTATGCATAAATATATGAATGTCAGGACAGGAATGTGAGAATAGGAAGTTAATCTAGGCAAATGCAGTCATTTTATATAGAAGTAGAAACAGGGGGAGTGAGAAGTGGGAAGTGAAATATCATGATTATAGTCAGATAGTTAGTCAACTATTGAACCAGAACTATTGGGATCTTCTTTCTCATCATTATTATTATTACATTTATTTTCAGTAGGCAAGTTTGGATCAAAATCCTATTCCTCAACATTCTTCTTTTAATTCTTTGCTATTGAGCACAAAAACTATGTTAATTTTACCAAGTAATTGAAACAATTGATCCTTTCCTCAAGTAATAGATAATTTGGCAAAGTCTCACCACAGAGAAAAGAAATTCAGCAGGGGAGTTGGTCCCTTGATTATAGAATGTGACTTAATTTATTATAAATAGTTCAAAGCTCTTACCATTTAACCACAATCTTTGGACTTTATGTGGGTGGGTAGAATTTCAGCTTCAAAACAGTATCCTATGCTCTCTGGGTTTGATATTCCTATAGCTTTTGTTTCTTAAAAATTATAAATTCAAATATTAACCCTGACATAGATCCTCTGATTAGTTCTTTCCTTGTGATTATCTTAGACATCATTTCTTTGTTTTCCAAAAGCTCTCAGGACTACTGGTGGCTTGTCCTTGGGGACATATCCTATCCTTCAATTGCAGTAGCAACACCCACCCAGTACGATTAGAAGACAGCGTAAGTTGGAAAATGACTGGAGTGTGGTTTTGGGAAGACAACCTCTCTTAGCCTCTCTCGCCTTATCTATAAATAGAAAGGAATATCTCTGTAAACTCTTTTCAGCACCGCTCTTACAGTGGTTTAACTGAGACTTTGTCCACGGGGTTCCTCAGTGAGAAATCTGCTGGGTGGTAAGATTATCCCAGAGAACTTATTTGCTGAAGTGTCAGAATTTTCAGGAAGGGATCCAGTGTTTCTTCCCATCCAAGTTTTCCCAAAACCAGAACAGGTCTTTAAGTAATGGCCTGTTGCAGCCGAGTGGCTAACTTCATGCTGTTTGGAGACACTTGAGTATATTTTGAGATACATCTTTTCTAATTCAATGTTCCAAGGCAGAACAAAGCCACACCAGCTCTATTAACCTGAAGGTAGGTTATGTGACTATAAATGTATTTATGTATTTAGTATTGAAAGTGCAAGAACAGATGTAGGATGTTCTGTAATTTAAATTTGCTCTTAAACCCATGGTAGTTCATGTCTGAAATGAGGGAGTCAGGTGTGATCATCTTATTTGGGGGAAAATAAATTAAACTGATAATTTTTTATTTCAGTAAAGTATGCATAGCATAAAATTTGATATTTTTGAAAGCCCTTTACAATGTTGGATTCTGTGAGGCATTATTTAGCAATTAAAAGGGAGAGCCGTGATTGGGGTATAAGTTCTACTCCTTCACTTGGGTCAGTCATACGGGTGCATCAAGGCTCTCTTATCTTTCTCTAGCATTCTCTGCATCCTGTTATTATGCTCTGGTCTGATGCACAGCAGGTCACCTGACATATCTTCTACTCACTCATATGTTGGCTGTGGCTTTTATATATGCTGATCACCTTTCACTCCCTGGTTTCTGAGTGAGGCAGCGTTGTGGGGAGAAAGGAAACATTTCTCACCAGCTAAGTTGGAGATGTGGTAGGAGCAGGTAAATGGGGATGAGGGGTAGCAGACAGAGGAATTCATACAGGAATGATGTGATGGAAAAGGAAAAGATAGCTTTTGAAGAGGAAGTCTATCAGTTATTTCTCTTCTAGGGGATGAAGCCTAGAGAAACCTGGTCTGTTTATGATTTTCCTCTCATCTCTGAGAGATTTCTCAGATTGGTTTAAGATACATTTACTTAATTGCTCTAATGGGCCAAAACCAGACTGAGTTTAAGCTCAGATAAGATGGTTTAAGTAGACAAAATAATGCACCTTTGGCTTCTAACAGTAGGTCATATTTAATTTGAACTCTTCACTGCTGTATTAGCTATGTGCCCTATTCCTGCAAATGATATAGCATTACCCTTTATAAAGCACAGAATCTTGAATTTTAATTCTATTTTCTATCTCTGTTTTTTCATGAGAAAAACATAGGAGGGATAATAATTTTATGCCTCTTATAAGTTGTTTTATGAAACCCAAGTGAATTAATGCATACAGAGCATGAATAAATATGTAGTGTATAGTAAGTACTATGAAAATGCTAGTTATTGCTACCAGTCAAAACTGCAAATAATAATACAGATTTAAGATAATATTAAAAATTTTGAATTGTAGAATAATATTTTTCTTAGTAGAAAATACGGACACAGAAACTGTAATCACAAAACAATCTATTAATTGCCTAAAAAGAAGAATAATAAAATACCATATAAACACAAAGAGGGAACTTTATGTTCATATGTGTTGGAGTGGTGAAGGTGAGCCTCACTAAGCACACTGGAGTAGAATTGGGATTGGAAGACTGGTAGGATTTGAAGGGATAAGGAGAAGGCATTTCTGGTGAAGGGATGCTCTGTGGTGGGAATAGGCAGGGTGGTCTTGTGGGATGGACAGAGGACCCTGACTTGAACAGAAGGAAGTTGAAATTTAATGGGTAAAAGGGTGAATTTTTGAGATGGCTCAGAATATCAAAGTCATTAAAAATGACTAATTCAGGGTTTTCCTGGTAATCCTTAAGTTGTGGAGTGATTTGGAGAAAGAAACAGTGTGGGAAACAATTTTCCAGTTAGAGTGTGTGAGTGTGTGAGGGCACATCTGAAGACTAAGGCTTTGGCAATTTAGGCATAGCTGACTGTGAGAAGGGGATGGCAGCTGGAATGGGGACTAAAGGGCACAAAGGAATGATGGTGCTGTCGTTAAATTAATGGGATGCAATGACCAGTGGGATGGGGGTAATGAATGGAAGGCACAAATCAAAACTGACATAGAAGCTACAAAGTTGTGCAGTTGGAGCACGACAGAGTCATAAGAGTATCTTCTAAGTCACACTTGCCTGTTGGTCTTTGTGACCTCACCACTTAGTCCCACCAACTATAATCCTAACTTCTGTCTGGATCCTTTCTCTGGGCTTTTGAGTGAGAATGTGTTGAAGGGTGATTTCTGAGGACTCACAATTTCTGTTCATTCACTGACTTGATTTTCCAGGTTGATGAGCTATTTGTAGTGATTTTGGGTGCCTGGTATCTCATCACTGCCCTTAGTGGTCAGGGCACACAATAATGATTCACAATGCTGCTTGTGTTGGCCATGGGTTTCAATGTAATTATTCTGCTGAATTGATCTTTTCACAAACCATTAGCTCTTGGTTAGGAAATTTCCTTCTGCTTCCATGAATGTCTGACTTCCTTTTCTTCTACCAGGTGCCACTCCTCTTCTTTTATGCCTGTAGCAGATATTCTGTCTAAAAATGAAACAGATATGATTCCTTTATGGGTAGACAGAAAATCCTGTAATAGCTTTGATATATATTCAGATTGTTTAAGATATTTCTCTGCTTCAAACCAATTAAGAGAGACATCATTTTGGTGCTTTTGAGAAATTTAATGCATCTCTTCCCCGTGTGAATGTTGAGCTAATTTGGAAATAAGTCATTTGGGAGAAATATTGCCTTTGTTATGGATAAAGGTGATTACTGAGATGGCGGATTACATCTGTTACAACTGACCTTTATAAAACTCATCCCAGAGTTAGATAAACATGCACACCCAGTTATAGCAGCCCTGGACACACCCAACAGAAGATCCAGACTATACCCCATAGAGAGAGAGAGATTTCCTTTGAGGCAGAGTAGAAAGTGTGTTCTCTGCTGCATTTCATTTAAGAGAAGGAGGACAGTGGAAGGACCCACCTGGGTGTGCCTAATGTCTGTTTCTACCTCCCCTGTGGCAGGCGGGGGGGACTGGGAATGTTGTTTCTGTAACTCTCTTCACGAGGAAAGAGACATCAAGAGTGAAAAACATGTTCTTCCATTACCTTTTACTAAGTGATATGCTGGTAAATGTGTCCATGGAATTAATCCACTTATGTGGATTAATTGAATGGTAGGTATAGGCAGATAGTTGTGTCTTGAAGAAATAAGTCATGGAGTGGGGGTGTGACTTTGAGGCTTTTGTTTTGTTTCTGGTGAGTGGAGCCCTCTCTTTTCTTCCTGATTGCCATGTACTGAGCTTCTTTCCTCTGCTGTATCCTTCCCTGATGATGTTCTGCCTCACCCTGGAGCCAGAGCTATGGAGTTGAGCAACCATGGACCCAAATCTTGGAAACTGTGATCCAAAGTAATCTTTTCCTCCTCTAAGTTGTTCTTTTTCAGGTATGTTGGTCACAGCAATACAAAAGCTGACCAATTTTCAAAAACAGAAATTGGTACCAGGAGTTGGGCCATTGCTGTCTCTAACCTGACCATGTGGATCAGAAAACTTTGTTACTGGTTTGAGGGATGAATTTTGAAAAGTTTAAAGATATAAGCTGGAAAAAGTTTTAGAACGTTGCTAGCAGAGATTAATGGGTGATTCTGGTGGAAGCTCAAAAGACCAGAATGCCAATAGGACTGCGAACAGTAAACACTGGTTCATGAGATTTTGGAGAAGGAGGACTCTATTGGAAATTGGACTAGAGCCATTCATGTTAAATTCTGGCAAAGAAGTTGTAAATATTTTCCCATGTCTTGAAACTTTCTATAAGGCTGAATTTAAAGGTAACAAATTAATCTGGTGGAGGAAATTTCAAGGAAGCACAGCATTCAGGTACTGCTATGGATATTGCTTGTGGCTTTTAGCTAAGGTTACTGTGATAATCAGGAGAAGAAAGCAGAGCAGAAATAATTTAAAAACTTACAGTTTGGCCAGAACAGTGCAAGTAAAGCTTGGGCTGAGGAAATTGTGGTTGTTAAAGACAATACAACCATTAAATGGATGCTAAGGACTTTGCACAGAAACAATAGGAAAGGTGGCTTGAGGGCATCTCAGGAATTGGAAAAAGGACACCCACATCAGGTTCAAGGGTATAAAAGTAATAATTCCTTTGATAAAAGAGCACAGGGGCACACTGCTTGCACAGGGTGGCTAGAAAGTTGTCTCACTGTGCTCAGTCACTGAGGCACTTAGAGGCTGTTGCAACCAGGGTCCCTGAAGATTGGCTATTATTTAAGATGGTAGCAGCCCTTGGTCTCAACCATGTGGTCCTGGTTCTGCAGCAATGCAGGATGCTGGACTTAGGGGGTCATGGAGGCTTCCACTGATATTTCACAGGAAGGCCTTGGAGGCCAGGTAAAATATAGCAGAGTTGAAATCCCTGCAGGCAGGCCCTGACAGTGTGATTATGAGGATGTGAGAATGAATCCAAAGCTGCCTTGGAGAACCCTGAGATTAAGAGATACTAGTACTGTGGAAGAAAGCTGCAGGAATCAAACAGAAATGGGCCAAGCAAGAGACCATGTGGGCTGCAACCAGCAAGACCGTACGGGAGGAGCTACTAAGCCCTTTGGAGTGAATAATACAATGCTATGTGCCCTAGATGCTGGTCATGGGGTTATAGTACTCAGCTGAATTTTCTTCTTGCTTTGGTCCCATACTTTCTTTCTATGCCCGTATTTCTTCCTTGTCAATGGAAATGTTTACTCTGTGCCATTATGTGTTGGATATATGTGACTTGGTTTTGATCTTTACAGGAGAAAATATCCATGAGTTTGTCTTGAGTCTTTGATGAGACTCTGGACTTGGATTTTTGGGTAATAATGGAACTGATAAAAGACTATATATTTTGTAGTGTGAGATGGGCATGTGTTTTTTAGGGTCAGGGTGGAATATTATGGTTTAGATTTGAAGTGTCTCCCAAAAGCTCATTTTGAGACAATGCAAGAATGTTCAAATGTAAATAATTAGATGAGATTCTCACTGATTAGGGATTCGCTATGTAGTAACTGTAGGGTGGTATGGCTACAGGAAATAGGTTATGGTGGGGGAGTGATTTGGGGGTTTATATTTTGTCCCTGGTGAGTGGATCCCTCACTTTTCTTCTTGATTGCCATGTCCTGAGCTGCTTTCCTCTGTTGCATTCTTCTATCATGATATTTTGCCTCAGTCCTGGCCCAGAGCTCTGGAGTTGACCAACCATGGACCAAACCTCTGAAACTGTGAGCCAAAATAAACTCTTCCTCCTCTAAGTTATTCTTGTCATGTTGTTGGTCATAGCAATGAAAACGTTGACTAAAACAGTTTAACAGTGGGATTTACTCAAGAAATAGCTCTTTGTCATGTTTGCTGATTTTTCAATGTGCAAATATTCCCACCTCAGCTGATATCAGGCTACACAGGCAACACTTCTGAATGTGGAGTTGGGAAAAACATTCACCCAAGGAAGGCCTTTTACTTGTAATCAAAAGTGGTAGTTGTTATGTTTTTTTAGGCATTTATTTGATTATTCATGAAGCTGAACATCCTTTCGTATGTATATTGATATTTTACTTTTATGAGTTTCTTATTTATAACTTTTGCTTATTTTCCTTTGGAATGTACGAACATTTTTTATAGATATAAAAGATTTTTAAAATAGTAGGATCTTGAGTCTTATACATATTTTTGCATTTTTCTGATTTTATCATTTGAGTAATGATTTTATTAATGCTTTTTTGTTTTTATTCAAAAGTATTCTTTTGTGTGTGTGTGTAGTCAAAAACTATCTACTATCATTTATATCAGACTTCCTTATTATGATCACCAATTTTGCTTTGTGTTCTTTAAATGTTTCTATTTTTATTTTTAATCTTTAATTCAGAATTAATTTTGATGGGAGTGAAAATCTGGTAATCAAATTTAATTTTACCCCAAAGGGTTTAACAATTGTTTTAGCATCCTCTTTTGCTCCGTATATCTTATTGCTACTTTTGCATGATTAATACTCTTATATAATTGTCAATTTTAAAAAACTTACATAATCATCTATTCCATAGTATCAAACTTCTTTAACTTGTATCAAGTTTAAAAGTCAATATCTGAAGGTAATACTCACCTTGTTAATGTTTTTTAGTATATTTTTAGTGGTTTTAGAGTATTTTTCTTACAGATGAACTTTAGAATAATTGTGATACTCCATAAAAAAAATCACACTTGACAATGAGATGACAATGAAATAATTCATATATTTTTAGATTAAGAAAAATTAAAATTAGCAAAAATTAAAACATAAACCATTGAGTTTTATTGTTGGAAAACATGATCAAATCTTTTGTGTGATGGATATAAATATGCTTTTCCATTAATTCATTTGTTGTTTTATGTCCTTCAGTAGAGTTTTATGGTTTTGTCTTTATATGCATTTCACATTTTAAAGGTTTTGTATTTTAAAAAATTTCTTACCTATTATAGTTGTAATATTTTTCAGTTGTGCTTTCTAACTAGTAACTTAATTTGAACTTTCTTGTTGCTAGTGCTTTAAAATTGCTTATATGTATTTTATTTTTGATTAACATCTATTAATTCTTCATTTTAATGGAGTTCATTGTGATATTTAAACATGCATACATTGTGCACTAATCAAATTGTCCCCTTACTCCATTTCCAATCTTCAAGTAATCACTATTCTACATTCAGGTAGAATTCTTTTTAGCTTCAACATATGAGGAGAACCTGTGGTACTTGTCTTTCTGTGTCTGATTTAACTGAATTGTGTTTCACCCTTATGTTTCCATCTTAGAAATTTTGCTTTTCAGGCACAGAAACCCATTCATACTAGCTTAGACCAAAACAAAAAAATTATTTACTTGAGTAAGAAAGGGGCTTTTCCTTGCACCCAAGTACACTACAGAGAAGCGTAAGGATAAAAAAGTCAAGGGTCAAGGATGCTCTGCATCTCTGAGATGCCATGGTCTCATCTCTACTACTTCTGTGGCTCCAGAATACTCATTTATCAGTTTCTTGAGGTTCAAGGATTTTATGGCATCCTAAACCTCAGCATGTGTCCTCACCTGAGGGGTGGGACACACGCTGAGTTGTTTCCATCTGTTATATCCCATCTTTGCTTTCTGTGTTCTGTTCCTTGCTGTTTGGGGTGCAATCTCAGTTCTAATATATCTTTTTTTTCTTTATAAAAGGATGCATGGAATTTTATTTTATATATATGTATATATATATATATATATATATATATATATATATATATATATATACCATGCTTTATCTATTCATCCATGGAAGGACATTTGGGTTACTTCAACATCTTGGTTATTGTGAATAATGATGCAATGAACATGGAAATGCAGTTATATCTTTGACACATTGAGTATATTCCAACATTGCTAAAGAATGGATTTTTAGTATCTTTGCCACACACATAAAAATGATATGTTGGGTAAAGTGATAGATATGTTAATTAGCTTGATTGAATCTTTTTATGGTGCACACATAAATCAAAACATTTTTATTTGTCAATTAAAAACAAATTGGTAAAAATATAGTATGTTTCTGAAATCTTTCAGTATAAAAAAAAATCAGATAAAAGGGGAAAATATAGGGATGAGTTTTATA
Organism: Tamias sibiricus; assembly: GCA_025594165.1. Classification (NCBI taxonomy): domain Eukaryota; kingdom Metazoa; phylum Chordata; class Mammalia; order Rodentia; family Sciuridae; genus Tamias; species Tamias sibiricus. The sequence continues at coordinate 23,719,345 of CM046657.1, read as the reverse complement.
GCAGGGATTCATATTTTTCATATTTTTCCTATTAATATGGATCATATATGATTAAAACTTCAACTGGGGCACCTTCATCTAGAGTATTGTTTTTGAGTTACATGATATTTTTATCCTAAGGTATGTATTGTGGTCTATATTTCTTCTGTGTAATGTGGTAGGCGTTTAGATATGTTAGAACTTCACAGTATATGCGCCAGAGAAGAAAATTAGAGAGACATCCTCACACCTGTTATTGTATGCTTTGCTAGTGACTAACCAACCTAGAACCACAATTGCAACTGGCAGCTATAGCAAGTTCTCAGAGGACACACTATTAGAGTGTAGGATCTTTCAGTAGTTTGTGTGGTAGAAAGTGTGAAATGTGGAATGATGGATGAAAACTGGTGAGTTCAGTTCTCCCCAGAATGTGTGAACATTTGTCATAGAGACAAGCTCTCTGAAGTTGTGAGATTGGTGAAGAACATCAACCTGCATGAATTGAAGACTGGTATGATGGTGGAAAGAGGACTGCACAGAGGATTTGCGAAAGGAAAGGTTGTCAGTGAGAAGTCCCTGAGGCACAGATGAAAGAAATAAGGAATACAGAATCAGTGGAGTGCTTGTGAAGGGGATTTCCCATTAGGCGAGAGCTATAAAAATGCAATGCAGCAAGAGGGGAGGGAGGGGGGAAAAAAAAAAGGTGGTTGAATGAGACGGATATCATTTTCCTTAATGCATGATTGAAGACCTGAATTGTACGAATATACTTTGTATATAAACAGTTGTATGTAAAAAGATACTAAATATATGCACTATGAGTTGTACATATTAAAAATTAAAAATAAAAAAAATAAAAAAAAATGCAATGCAGATAATATAAATATAGGCTACTCACGTGAGTGGCTCATAAAATTCTGAATTATCTTGTGGTGAATTAGAACATTCAAATAAAAGTCAGAAACAGTGGTTCTAAGTCCCAGAATTCACCATTTTCTGTGTGATCATGGATAAACAATGATTTTCTGAGCCCTCATTTTCTAATAAAGCTAAATGAATTAAAATGAGTCAGTGTTAGATTGCTACATGTTGGCTAAATGAGTGATTGAGTAAAAAGCATATTGTAAACTGGTTTTCACCCTTTAAAGTGATACAAAGGAGGTGAGTTTATGTTACAATCACTGTTTGCTTTATTGCAGGCCGCTCAGGATCTGGTATCCAGCACACCTGACTTGAATCCATGGCCAGTGCAAATAACGTGACTGAGTTAATTATCACTGGCCTTTTCCAGGATCCAGAGGTGCAGAGAGTGTGCTTTGTGTTGTTTCTCCCCGTGTACCTGGCCACTGTGGTGGGCAATGGCATCATTGTTCTGACAGTCAATATCAGTAAGAGTCTGCGCTCCCCCATGTACTTCTTCCTTAGCTACCTGTCCCTTGTGGAGATCTGTTACTCCTCTACTGTGGTCCCTAAATTCATCACTGACTTACTTGCCAAGGTTAAAACCATCTCCCTGAAGGGCTGTCTGGCCCAGATCTTCTTCTTCCACTTCTTTGGGGTTACTGAGATCCTTTTGCTTGCCGTGATGGCCTATGACCGCTACGTAGCCATCTGCAAACCCCTTTACTACACAGCAATCATGAGCCGTCCTGTGTGCCACCGTCTGGTGGTTGGTTCCTGGCTGGGGGGCTTTTTTCACTCCATTATTCAGATTTTCATCACCATCCCATTGCCTTTCTGTGGTCCCAATGTGATTGACCATTATTTCTGTGACCTTCACCCTTTATTTAAGATTGCCTGTACGGACACATTTGTGGTAGGCGTTATCATGTTTGTCAATAGTGGATTGTTCTCTGTATTCTCCTTCCTCTTCTTGGTGTCCTCCTACGTGGTCATCCTGTTCAACCTGAGGAACCACTCTGCGGAGGGGAGGCGCAAAGCCCTCTCCACCTGTGCCTCTCACATCACGGTGGTCATCTTGTTTTTTGGACCTGCCATCTTCCTCTACTTGAGGCCTGCCTCCACCTACACTGAGGACAAACTGGTGGCTGTGTTCTACACGGTCATCACCCCCATGCTGAACCCCATCATCTACACGCTCAGAAATGCAGAGGTGAAAAATGCCATTAGGAAGTTGTGGGGCAAAAAGGTGAACTCAAGGATAGGATAAAAAATGAAAATATGAAAAAAAAAATAATAACGTTGTGAACAGGGTGACTAAAAGTCCGATCTGATTTCAGTCAACTGTGAAGGAGCAAAGAAAAAGTTCACCTGTTCTTCATTTTTGTTGTATTTTTAATGAGTTACTTTAACTCCATGGTATCATTTCAAACTCTGTCATAGCTGTCAGTATATGGTACTGTTTTCACATTGGGATGCTTTCTATGTCTTCTCCAGTTGTCAGCAGTGCAAAACTTTTAGAATCGATGGATGGATCATGTTAAATGGAATTCCACCCAGTCACCTCTCAGCAGTGCGTCCTTGGCTGTATTCACTTCACTTCTGAGGTTAGCATGTTAGTGGTAGGGGGAAGGTTCATGGCACGTGGAGACCAAAGTCCATGTTTTGGCTGGTTCTCCTTACCAGTGTGATCTTGGGGGAGTCCCAGGATGGCTTCTGTACTTTACTGGGTGACTTCCTCCTATTAGCCTGGTTCTCATGCCTGAAAATTCCATGGTAGCAAATTTATTTCATGAGCAAGAGTAGTAGTATTAGAATGAAAATGTCTATGGGTGGGCAAAAGTCCAGAAAAATGCTACTAACACGTATTATCTGCATATGAGCAATTTTAAAAGACTCTTCTCTTCTAGACAGTGGTGATCTGGGCTCTGAGGGAAGGCCAGTGATGTAGTTAGGACTGTGTTTGCTTCACCCCGCTGAAGAGTGGCTTCAGTCAACCAATCTCAACGCCTGTTCTTGTGTGGGCTGTGACCTAAAAAAGCACCTCTGTATTTCTTAATGATTGAGAAAAATAATTAGAAGAACAAGAAGATTTTTTGACACATAAAAGTTATGTGAAATTCACAATTTAATGTCCATAGTACAGTTATTGGATGCCCATATTTTATGTATAAGCTGTTCCTTTTTCTATGCTACATGGGCAGAATTGAGCAGAGACTGTGACAGAGACTGCAGAGACTGCAAAGCCCTAAGTATTTTTTTTTTAACTTTATAGAAAAAGATTACCCAATCTTGGTTCAAGCCACAGAATCATGTCTTGCTTTCTAAAGAAAAATTTGCAGAACAATGGTTTGATGGTATTTCCCTAATTCTATAACCGTAGCACATGGATTGATGCCTCCCTCGGCTCTCTATGCTGTCATCTTGTGGCAAGATGCAGAATGGCAGCTGCTTCAAGCATTATATTTTAATACGAAGAGTGGGAGAGGCCCATTCCTTATTTTGAGAAATAATTCTGAGGAACTTTTCAGCAAAATTCGTATTATTTTTATTTTTATTGAGCAGAAAGCGGTCATGAGGCCACCCTTACATGCAAAGGAGGCTGGGAAAGAGAGCATTGACAAATGATGACTGGATTACCTGATGGGCTTAGATGAGGCAGAGTTTTCCCCGAGTGGGTGCATTGCAATTAGAACAACCTCAGGGTCTGCCTTGAAGGAGGGAGCATTTTCCATAGGAGGTTTGGTGAGACGGTTTCTTAAAGATTTGACTTTGTCACCAGACTGACTGAATAAAGTCCAAATCTACCACTTAATGACTGGATAACCTGAGACAAGAAACTGAAATTTTCCATGATACTGTAACGTTGTCCTGGAAATTTGGGGCAAAGAGAAAGAATGATTCCCCTTAATGTCATGGCTTTCCTAACAGTAGACCCAGTTTTCATCTCCCTCTGATGGATAGAAGGCAGAGCTGGGATGTGAATGCCTGGGAGTTGTGAATGAGGTCAAACTACCCTTGGAGTCCTTGAGGACAGAGAACGGATCCTGCTTGCATACGTATTCCTGCACCTAAGGTTTGGGGCCAATTCACTGCAATTTCGTTCCTCACATTGCAGTTTGCTAATGTAGGTGAATTACCACATGAGTAATATATTGCACTTTTGGTCTATGAAAACTTATGTCCACCAACCCTTTATAAAATCTGTAGTCCTTATGTCTTGTTGAGGTCAATAATGAGCAATGTATTTGGGGAGAAGATTTTGTGTCTTTTTTTTTTTTTTTTTTTTTTTTTTTGGTGGTACTGGGGATTGAACTCAGGGGCACTCGACCACTGGGCCACATCCCCAGCCCTTTTTTTTGTATTTCATTTAGAGACAGGGTCTCACTGAGTTGCTAAGTGCCTCGCTGGCTTTGAACTCGCAATCCTCCTGCCTCAGCCTCCCAAAGTGCTGGGATTACAGGCATGCGCCACCGCGCCCGGCGATTTTGTGTCTTTTGAAAGTTTTTGTGTATTTTTTTAATTTCTTGGAAACAGTGATTGTAAAAAGGGTTATATATATGGTGTTATGTCTCTTCCAATGAGTTTTATTATCATTCAACTGCTGTTGCTATTTCTCACTCTTGGTTTTATTTTCTGAAGCAAAGACCATAGTATAGTTCCAAGCATAGAAGAGGAATGAACCACCTGGGCATGATTTCTCAAACTTACCTGGGTCAGATTGAGTTATCAGCCTCACTCCTTCACCTGTCTTGTGTCTGTGCCCTTTTCCATGTGATTTTGCAGTGGGCTTGATGGCTGACAGATGATAGACACTCAATTGCTGCTGAAAGAGTAAAGTCAAGGTTGTGTCAACATTTGTCTTCATCATTTGGGAAGGTCTTAAGTCAAATGTGTGGTCCCTTGGAGGGAGGGGACTCTCTTGTTGAGATGTAATTAATATAGACATGGAAGGGGTATTAACGCATTATCTTGCAATAAAACAATACCAACTTTCTAAACAGTGTAGACATACCTGGAAGCCACATTTGGATTTGTTAATATCATAATTGATATGCCTTATATTTGGATAATACCATGTTATTATTATTTCAAAGCCATTTCACATCTATTACTACACTGCAGTCTCATAGAAATCCTGTGAAGTCAATGAAATATGAATTCATTATTCCTAATGTATAGATTTAGAATCCAAATATTGTTTAGGTTAAGTTTTATCTGCAAGGATCTGAAATAAGATAGAGGTAAAAAAGAAAATCATTCAGAGTAGAAACATTCTCTTTATCATGTTTCTCCATCCTTATTAGCTTCCATCCCAGTGTTTACCTCATGGCCCAAGAGGGCTGTTGGAGCGCCATTCCCATTGCCAACTTCCTGTCATCCTTATAAAAGAAGTGACAAAATAAGTATATATATCCCCTCAAAGTTATAATGAAGCCTGAGTAATATAATTTTTATTTTTATCCAGGTGGGAACATGCTCAAATAAAACTTCAGAGGTTCTAATGTTATAGAAGAAAGGAAAAATCAAGTGTTGGGTAACACCCATGATCTGCTCCAAGATAAATCAGGCACATGTCTGGGACCAGATCCAGCTATTCTGGTTCAGATATTTCCCTCTGTTGTACTTCCTTATCCCAGACAGTTTTTACTTTTTAATCAACTTAAAATTGATATCCAGTGAAACATAAAGACCTTAAATGTACAATTCAATGGTTTTTGAGAAATTTTTATCTTTGGGTAACTAATAATCATCCCAACTAGGATGTAGATATTTTATCATCACAGAAACTTCTCTTGGCTCTTTGTAGGTACCTCCTTCCCCTACCCCAGCTTTAAGTTCTATCATCATGAATTAATCTAGCTTCTTCCCAGGCACATATGAATGAAAACTTTGGAATCTGTTTTTTTTTTTTTTTTTTTTTTTTTTTGTTTTTTTTTTTTTCCCACTCAACACAATGTTGTTGAAAGTGTTTTGGATTCCAATTGTTTAATCTTTAAAAAAAATTTTTTTTCTAATTAGTTATACATGACAATAGAATGCATTTTGACATATTGTGCACAAATGGAGCACAACTTCTCATTCCTCTGGCTGTACGTGGTGCAGAGTCACTCCAGTAGTGTAATCTTACACATACATAGGTCAATAATGTCTGTTTCACTCTACTGTCCTTCCCATCCCCACAGCCACACCCCTCCTTTCACTCCCCTCTACACAAACCAAAGTTCCTGCACTCTTCCCTATTCCCCCATCCCACTATGGATGTTCTTTATATTAAGTAGAATTTAATAGCATGAATATACCACAATAAATAAAATTCACTTGTTGGATATTGGATTGATTCAGTTTTTTGGTTTTGGTGAAGTAAAAGCTCCTGGAGACTTTTAAAAAATTATTCTTTAAAAATATAAAATTATTTTTTTTCTAATTAACTACTCACAGGAGGAATGTATATGAATTTGTTCCTAATTCTTAAAAAAAAAAAAATTGATCATGGTGCCAGAAGTAGTGCATGCTAGGCAAGTGCTTGATCGTTGAGCTACACTCCCAGCCTGGATATATTTTTAATTTTAAAAGAAAAGGTTTAGTGGGGTTTAAATCAAAACTGAAGAACCAAGGTCAAAATCAATGGTTAATATTGACCAAGTTATCAGTCCCCCGGGCTTCCACCCTAGTGCGGCCAGGCCCAGGTCAGCCCCTCCGACCTCTGACCTAGTGCAGGCGGGCCAAGGACAGCCCCAAGGACCTCCGCCCGGGCGCAGCCAGGCCCAGGTTAGTCCCGCTGATCCCTGACAGAGTGCAGGTGGGCACAGGACAGCCCTGCTGATCTCTGCCCATGCTCAGGTGGGCCAGGTCAGCCCAACCAACACCTGCGGAGCTCAGGCAAGCCTAGAACAGCTTCGCTGACCTCTGCTCAGAGGACCACCTTTTCCGACCAGCAGCCCACCACAGGAGCTCAGATTCAACCAGTTTGGCCCACACCAACCTATGTGGGACCCAGGCCCAGGGTATGTCCAGAGTCCACTACCCCAACCCCACCTGGGAGCACAGGCCTAACCCACTTCCATCTTGAGACACTGCAGACATAGCCATAGCCTTCCCCATGCAGTAGCCCTACCTTTTGACAACAGACAGGGCCTAAAAGCAGCCAAATCTCAGAGCAGTCATCCCAAAGACATTGTTAAGGCCCACCCTTTCAGCCCTATCTCTGGAAGACATTGCATTCATCTTGGGGCACCTTCACTGTTATCTCAAGTTACCTCTGCTATTGCTGACACCACCTTTAGTTGCAGGAGCATAAATCGAGAGACACCTGCAGGTTCTGAAAGCCCAACATTAAGGTGAGGCACAGACAACCTGCACAGATATTACAAGAATGTAGGGTGGAAACTGTAATATCTCAGATCTACACTGCAAGAAATGAAGGCAAATAGACAACATGAAAAAACAAGGGAGGAAAGTACCCCAGACAAACCAGGATACTACAATAACAGAACCCATGCTCAGCAAAGTTTATGAAATGTCAGAGAAGGAGTTCAGAAGGTTTATAATTAAAATGATCTGTGAGTTAAAGAATGACCTAAATGAGCAAACACAGGCAAAAATTGATCACTGCAACAAAAATATAAGAGAACAAATACAGGTAGCAAAAGATTACTTCAAGAAAGAGATAGAAACTCTGAAAAAAATCCAGTCAGAAATCCTTGAAACGAAGGAAACAATTAACCAAATAAGAAAACACAATAGAAAGCATCACCAACAGACTAGATCAACTGGAAGAAAGAAATTCAGATAACGAAGACAAAATATATAATCTTGAAAATAAAGTTGACCACATAGTGAAGATAGTAAGAAACCAAGAACAGAACATCCAAGAATTATGGGACAGCAGCAAAAGACCAAATCTAAGAGCAACTGGGATAGAGGAAGGCACAGAGTTTCAAACCAAAGGAATGCACAATCTCTTTAATGAGATAATATCAGAAAATTTCCCAAGTATGAAGAATGAATTGGAAACCAAACACAAGAGGCTTACAGGACACCAAATGTACAAAATTATGACAGATCTAACCAAGACACATTATAATGAAAATGCCTAGCATACAGAATAAGGATAGAATCTTAAAGGCTGCAAGAGAGAGGAATCAGGTCACATATAGGGGGAGACCAATTCATATCACAGCAGATTTTTCAACTCAGACACTCAAAGCCAGGAGATCATGGAACAACATATACCAAGCTCTGAAATAAAATGGATGCCAACCATGAATCTTATATCAGCAAAATTAAGCTTTAGATTTGTAGATGAAATAAAAACCTTCCATGATAAACAAAAGTTAAAAGAATTTACAACTAGAAAGCCAGCACTACAGAACATCCTCGGCAAAATATTTGATAAAGAGGAAATGAAAAATAATGATGAAAATCAGCAGAGGGAGGTATTACACTAAAGGAAAAAATTAATCAGAGGAGAAACCATGTCAAGTCAAATGCCAAAAATAGACAAAGATGGCATGTATAACAAATTAGAATAATAAAAAAGTTATATAAAAAAAGAATCAAATTGAGCACAACATGATAATTCTGGGTGACTTTAACACACCTCTTTCACCACTGGGTCAATATTCCAAACAAAAACTGAACAAAGAAACTAGAGAACTAAAACATACAATAAACAAATTAGACCTAACTGACTTATATAGAATGTTTCATCCTTCAACAAGCGAATACACTTTCTTCTCAGCAGCACGTGGATCCTTCTCTAAAATAGACCATATACTATGCCACAAAACAACTCTTAGCAAATATTAAAAAATAGAGATACTATCCTGCATTCTATCAGACCATAATGAAATGAAATTAGAAATCAATGATAAGGGAAGAAATAAAAGCTACTCCAACACGTGGAGACTAAATAATATGCTACTGATTGAACAATGGGTTGCAGATGACATCAAAGAGGAGATTAAAAAATTCTTAGAGTTGAATGAGAACACAGACCCAGCATATCAAAATCTCTGGGACACTATGAAGGCAGTTCTAAGAGGAAAGTTCATTGCATTGAGTTCATTCATCAAAAGAAGAAAAAGTCAACAAATAAATGACTTAACATTACATCTCAAAGCTCTAGAAAAAGAAGAACAATCCAACACCAAAAGCAGTAGAAGACAGAAATAATTAAAATCAGAGCTGAAATCACTGAAATTGAAACCAAAGAAACAATTGAAAAAATTGACAAAACAAAAAGTTGGTTCTTTGAAAAAACAAATAAAATTGACAGACCCTTAGGCTAACAAATAGAAGGAGAGAGAAAACTCAAATTACTAACATACACAATGAAAAAGGAAATATCAAAACAGACACTATGGAAATGCAGAAGATAATTTGAAATTATTTTGAACACTTGTACTCCAAAAAAAAAAAAAAAATACAAAATATTGAAGGCATCAGCAAGTTTCTAGAGTCATGTGATTTGCCCAAATTGAACCAGGATGATATACACAATTTAAACAGACAATTTCAATCGATTAAATAGAAGATATCATCAGAAGCCTACCAACCAAGGAAGGCCCAGGACCAGATGGATACATAGCCAAGTTCTACAAGACCTTTAAAGAAGAACTAATACCAATACTCTTTAATTTATTTCAGGAAATAGGAAAAGAGGGAGCACTTCCAAATTCATTCTATGAGGCAATGTCGCCCTGATCCCCAAACCAGGCAAAGACACATCAAAGAAAGAAAACTTCAGACCAATATCTTTAATGAACACAGATGCAAAAATTCTCAATAAAATTCTGGCAAATTTGATACAAAAACATATCAAAAAGATAGTATCACCACAATCAAATGGGTTCATTCCAGGGATGCAAGGATGGTTCAACATACGGAAATCAATAAATGTAATTCAACACATCAATAGACTTAAAGATAAGAACCATATTATTATTATCTCAAAATATGCAGAAAAAGCATTAGACAAAATATAGCATCTCTTCATGTTCAAAACAATAGAAAAACTAGGGATAATAGGAACATATCTTAATATCATCAAAGCTATCTTTGCTAAGCCCCAGGCCAACATCATTCTAAATGGAGAAAAATTGAAAGCATTCCTTCTAAAAACTGGAACAAGACAGGGATGTCCTCTTTCACCACTTCTATTTAACATAGTTCTTAAAACACTGGCCAGAGCAATAAGATGATGAAAGAAATTAAAGGGATACAGATAGGTATAGTAGAGCTCAAATTATCACAATTTGCTGACGATATGATTCTATACCTAGAAGACCCAAAAAATTCCACCAGAAAACTTCTAGAACTCATAAATGAATTCAGCAAAGTAGCGAGATACAAAATTAAAACCCATAAATCAAAGGCATTTCTATATGTCAGTGACAAATCCTCTGAAGGGGAAACTACCCCATTTACAATAGCATAAAAAAAAAAGTACTTGGGAATCAACTTAATGAAAGATGTGAAAGACCTCTATAATGAAAACTACAGAACACTAATGAAAGAAATTAAAGAAGACCTTAGAAGATGGAAAGATCTACCTTATTCTTGGATAGGCAGAATTAATAATGTCAAAATGACCATACTACCAAAAGCGCTATAAAGATTTAATGAAATTCCAATCAAATCCCAATGACATTCCTCATAGAAATAGAAAAAGCAGTCATGAAATTTATAAGAGACCTAGAACAGCAAAAGCAATCCTTAGTGAGAAGAATGAAGCAGTTTGCATCACTACACTAGAACTTAAATTATACTACAAAGCAATAGTAACAAAAACGGCATGGTATTGGCACCAAAATAGACTGGTAGACCAAGGGTACAGAATAGAGGACACAGAGACTAATGCATATAATTTCAGTTATCTTATATTAGACAAAGGTGCCAAAAATGTACATTGGAGAAAAGATAGCCTCTCAACAAATGGTGCTGGGAAAACTGGAAATCCATATGAAACAAAATGAAACAAAACCCCTATCTCTCACCATGCACAAAACTCAACTCAAAGTGGATCAAGGACCTAGAAATTAGACCAGAGACACTACACCTATTAGAAGAAAAAGTAAGCTCTAATCTCCAACATGTCGGATTAGGCCCCAACTTCCTTAATAAGACTCCTGTAGCACAAGAATTAATATCAAGAATCAATAAATGGGATAGATTCAAACTAAAAAGCTTCTTCTCAGCAAAAGAAACAATCAGTGAGGAGAATAGAGAGCCTACTAATTTGGAACAAATTTTTATCACATGCACATCAGATAGAGCACTAATCTCTATTAAGAACTCAAAAATCTTAACACCAAAGAAAACAAAAAACAAAAAACCAAATAACCCAATCAATAAATGTGTCAAGGAACTAAACAGATACTTCTCAGAAGAAGATATACAATCAATCAACAAATACATGAAAAAATGTTCAACAGCTCTGGCTATTAGAGAAATGCAAATCAAAACCACTCTTAAGATTTCATCTCACACCAGTCAGAATGGCAGCTTAAGAATACAAACAACAATAAATGTTGGAGAGGATGTGGGGAAAAAGGCACACTCATACATTGTTGGTGGGACTGCAAAATGGTGCAGCCAACATGGAAAGCAGTATGGAGATTCCTTGGAAAACTGGGAATGGAACCACCTTATGACCCAGCTATCCCACTCCTCGGTCTATATCCAAAGGGTTTAAAAACAGCATACTACAGGGACACAGCCACATCAATATTTATAGCAGTAGAATTCACAATAGCCAAACTGTGGAACCAACATAGATGCCCTTCAGTTTATGAATGGATAAAGAAAATGTGATATATATACACAATGGAGTATTACTCAGCACTGAAAGAAAATAAAATCACGGCATTTGCAGGTGAACGGATGAAGTTGGAGAATATAATGCTAAGTGAAGTTAGCCAATCCCCAAAATCCAAATGCCAAATGTTTTCTCTGATATAAGGAGGCTGATTCACAGGGGGGCTGGGATGGGGAGCATAGGAAGATTAGAGGAACACTAGAATGGCCAATGGGGAGGAAGAGGGAGGGAGGGGGCAAAAGGGTTAAAAAAAAAGATGGTGGATTGGGATGGATATCATTACCCTAAATGCATATACACGAATGGTGTATACACCATTGTATACAACCAGAGATATATAAAAAATGTGCTCTATAAGTGTAATATGAAATGTAATGCATTCTGCTGTCATTTATAGCAACTTAGAATAAAAAAAAAATAAAAAATAATTCTTATTATTTGGTGGAGTTACTGGACTGTTTGAGAAGCTCTATTGAACAGATTGTTTAAAATTACTCTCTTAGTTATTAATCTTATTTATCTGTATCTGTGATAAGGCAAAGATGTTTTTAGCAGTTAGTCATTTGACAAGTTGGCAGACCAAATATATACCTCAGACTTTACAGCTATTTGTAACTCAGTTATATGAAGAGAGTAGAAAACAACAAATATGGCTGGGTGCGTTGGCACATGCCTGTAATCCCAGCACTTGGGAGGCTGAGGCAGGAGGATTGCTAGTTCAAAGCCAGCTCAGCAATGATGAGGTACTTAGCAACTCAGTGGGACCCTGTATCTAATAAAATACAAAAAAGGGCTGGGGACGTGGCCCAGTGGTCGAGTGCCCCTGAGTTCAATCCCCAGTACCCAAAACACAAAAAACAAACAAACAAACAAACAAACAAAACCCCAAAAAACCCCACCAAAGCCGAAAACAAACATATTAAATATATTTGCATCATCTTATACCACTTTCACTTATAAATATGATGAAAACTGGGGGGGGCCATAAAAATGAATAAATTCAAGAAACTAAAAAAAAAAAAAAAATCTTGACCAAGTTAGGAAATGAAACCAGTTTCTTATGAGAAACGTAATTTAAAGTTTTATATGAACAAGTCCACTTTTATACCACAAAATATTTTTTTTAAAATGTAGTTTCCTACAACAAACATTCAAAGACAAAAATTTAAAAATTGATCTTCTATAGAGTTATTAACACAACCTTTCAGTATAGAAAATATTTTGGTTGAAAGGCTTTCACAGAAACTCAACTTTGTGAGGACTTATTATAGAATGCACACTTAAAATTTTTACTTAAATATTTTAGCCTTTTATGTAATTGTTTTTTTCTTTAGTAATTTTAGGTTCTTATGTAATTTTGTGCTAATTATGTTTCCTGTGTTTCTCTCTCTATAAACAATAATGTTTAACACAGTCTTTACATGAGCAAAACATTATTACAAACTTTCTTAAAACTTAATATGTATCACTATAGTTTTCTCTTTAGTTAGTAGTTGAAATGTATGACATCTTGATGCAACTCTAAATATAGTCAAGCCTGAATTAAAAATATTTGTTAGTATCACTTGCGTAGAGCCCATTCCTTTTACAAAGCTCTTTTATGACATCTCTAAAACATTCTATCACACTAAATTTAAAACACAGACAAGTGTGGTCAAAGCACTGGCAAGGAATTCCCATGTTCTCCACACGTCATTTCAATGCTTATGAATTCAGAGCAAATCTGCTTCAGCTATAGCAGAGCATCCTCAGGGCAGTTCTGTGGACACTGTGCTGGGTAATTCTCTGCTACGTGGACAGTCCTGTGCTTTGTAGGATGAATCATAGCCTCCCTGGGCTGTCCCTGCTTCATGTCAGCAGCCAGCTTGGCCCACAGCCAATGGCTCCAGACATTATCCAGTGTCCTCTGGGGTAAAATCACCCCTGGTTGGGAGCCACCCATCTAAACCTCTTCTACACCACAGGCTTTGAGATGTTCTATTTCAGTTTCCCTAAGCCTTCGACCCACCCTCTTGAGTACTGTCATTTTATAGTAAGCTCCAGGATCAAGCTCCTGAGGAGCAGGAGAAGGATCACTGCCTTGTGAACAGCACCATGCAGGCGAGCTCCCTCTGAGCACTGGGTGAAGTTAATTTGTTCATATTTCTCACTTATTCCTTTCCGTCCCCCCTCACCCCCCAACAGGCCTGTGAGGTCCTGCTTCCCCTGAGATATTCTGCCTGATTAGGAAGGGAAAAGGGTACAGATCCCTAGGGTCACTCTCTTCTCCTGATCATGCCTTCCCCCTAGGTGTCCCTTAAGCAGTATGGACTTAAGGTGGAGTTGCCATGGTTCTTAGTTCTCTGTGGGACTCGTGGGAGGTGAGTCTACTTTGTCCTTGTTTTTAAGTCAGATGAATTGAGATCCTGGTGCCTCAGTCTCCCACATTCTCAAGACTAAGGCTGTAAGGGTAGCAGATCCCTGTCTTGGGACTCCTGGCAAGCAGGGGTTCTGGTTCCTAGATTGGTCTAATGCTCCTCTTTTAGAAAACTGGCAGCTTGCTTGAGCCCAAGGATGCTCTCAGGGACAAATTTGCATCTCTGTTCTGAGGTGAGAACAGCAAAGTCACAGAAACAAACACTGGTGTCAGTTTTGTTTTGTGAACATGGGCTTCTTTGGTATGTGACGATTGATTTCACTTTTAAAACAAAGAAAATGGGCCCTGAGGCTCAGGAAGTTTTATAAATTCTCTTGTGTGGATCTGGTGCTGGTGGCAGCTTTGTGCCAGGCTCTAGGATTCAGAAATGCAGAAACTGTAGTCTTGGTCCTTAGGGACCTTCATTCTTACAATACTTACTGAAAACTTATGATGTAGCAAATACCATGCTAAGAAGTCCAGGGAAGACACACACCCACTGTCACTTGCCCCACTGACGCTCAGCGCTATTAGGTGGTAGTCACGGGAGCAAGCAGTGGAGATAGAGTTGGTGAGAAGCTACAGTCTCTCTTCAGGAGGGTCAGATGGCAGCAGGGCAGGTGGGCATATAAAACAATATAATCCAGTGTGAAGTCCTGTGATTTCAAAATGTCCTGAGTGGAAGGGGGCCACCGGCTGTGAGACCCTTTTTAACTGAGAGAAATTCACAGCAGCACACAGGATGGCAACTTTATAACCTAGAATCACACTGGGATTGGGATTCATGGTGTTTACTATGATTTGCATGTTACAGTTTGGACCTCGGGTCTCAGAGAGGTTAAAGAACTTGCTAGATATCACAAAGGTAGTATTTGAAAAAATCCTTAACAAGAACCCAGAAGTCCAGAATATTGGCAGTGTTTTCTTTCATGAATGACTTGGTAGAATTCCCCAGTGATCTATGAACTTGGGGATGGACCTTTCCTTCTCTTTGTTTCTGTAGTTGTAAGTTCTCTCTGTGAGTTCCCTCTGCCTCCTGGTGGTCTTTAACAACCTTAGCCTGTCTTTAATCACTGAAGAAAGAAAGGAAGCTTTCTTTGTAGTGTGAGTGCAAGTCATCTGGCTCCCAGGCTCAGGTGCTCTGGGGTCTCCCTGAATGAGACCATGTTGACCTCAGCTAGCTTGGACAAAGTCTAGCAAGGAGCAGGACAGTATGAAAATCAGTCCTTGGGCAGTCTTGGTGATGATGATGTGTTGAAAGACTAGGATGGGAAAAAGGGTGGGTCAGAGAATGAGTGGGCACAGGGGATGAGGGGAGCTTTGTTGGCACTGGATGCATACTTATTGGAAGAAATGGAAAATGTTGGTAAAGAGGAGAATTGGGCATGTACTGAATGCATCCTTAGAAATCAGTAACCACAGAGACCAAGGTTAGAAGGTAGGAAATAGGAGGTGAAGCAGTAATAAGGATTCAGAAACTATCTTGTGGTTCTCTTGGGGCTGCTGAGTCCAGGGAGGTGCACTAATGGACATCTTTTCTGAAGCCTCTGAAGGGCATGTGGACAGGTTGAGAATTGTGTTTTGGAAACCAATTTTAGGAAACAAGGAAAGAAGAATGATATAGGAAAGTTCCAGTTAAAGGATAATTAAAAATATGCAAAGATCTATTACATAGACACAGGAACACTATCTTGTCTGCCCCACATTGTCCAATGAGGGGACTTGCTGACTTTTAATAGGTTCACTCTTCCTCTCTTCCGTTTCCACTAGTTCAACATCTGAATACAAAATGATTTTACTTTCCAAGTGACAAATATACTTGATGAATTCCTATATTTTGTAGGATAAAACCTATGATTTTAAAAAAATTTTTTTTAGTTGTAGATGGACAGAATACCTTCATTTATTTATTTATTTTTATGTGGTACTAGGGATTGAACCCAGTGCCTCACACATGCTAGGCAAGTGCTCTACCCCTGAGCCATAACCCCAGCCAAAAACCCGTAATCTTAGTAGTTCTTCATAAACTTGTACTAGTCTCTCTCTACAATTTTATTGATTGCTATTCTTTCCTTTATTCTAGCCACACATGATGCATTTATAGTTGCTGTCTCCATTCTTGAAATGCTTTTCTGTTCTACACATTACTAACTTATCCATGTCTTTCAAAACCTAGCTCACAAGCATCTGAGATAGGCAAGTGTCTCTATGTAACTCACCCAGTTCATGAAGAGGTCTTTTGTTTTCTATCATTTCAGGTCACTATCCAATTTGCTGCCTCTTGGTGGTGACTCCATGGCTGCTACATACAACGTGACTGAATTCATTTTCCTGGGACTGTCTCCCAATCAGGAGGTGCAGAGGGTTTGCTTTGTGATTTTTCTGCTCTTGTATATGGCGATCGTGCTGGGGAATTCCCTCATTGTGCTCACTGTCATGACCAGCAGAAGTCTGGGATCCCCCATGTACTTCTTCCTCAGCTTCCTGTCCTTCGTGGAGATCTGCTACTCCTCTACTACAGCCCCCAAACTCATCTCAGATCTGCTGGCTGAAAGGAAAACCATATCTTGGTGGGGCTGCATGACACAGCTTTTCTTCATGCACTTCTTTGGGGGTGTTGAGATGTCACTGCTCACAGTAATGGCCTATGACCGCTATGTGGCCATCTGCAAGCCCCTCAACTACACCACCATCATGAACCAGCAGGTGTGTATGGTCCTGGTGGGAATGGCATGGGTGGGAGGTTTTGTGCATTCCTTTGCCCAGATCCTTCTCATCTTCCACCTGCCCTTCTGTGGCCCCAATGTGATTGACCACTATTTCTGTGATGTGCTTCCCCTACTTGAACTTTCCTGCTCAGACACTTTCCTCACTGGTTTGCTGATTGTTGTTAATGGGGGAACCTTGAATGTAATCAGTCTTTCAGTCCTTTTGACATCCTATACGGTCATCTTGCTTCATCTGAGGACTCGCAGTTCTGAGGGGCGACACAAAGCCCTCTCCACCTGTGGGTCCCACATCACCGTAGTTATGTTGTTCTTTGTACCCTGTGTCTTCATCTATCTGAGACCTTCTACCACTCTGCCTGCAGACAAGATGGTAGCCGTGTTCTATACAGTGATAACCCCGCTCCTCAACCCTGTCATCTACTCTCTGAGAAATGCTGAGGTGAAGAAGGCCATGAAGAGGCTGTGGATCAAGACAATAAAACTAGATGAGAAATAGAGGCTGAGACTTGATACTGGTCCTTGGGTTTATAATGATACCAGGGTCCAAACTGCATGGGCGTAATATGAGGAAGGAAAGTTAACTTTATATATTAATGGTATTCTATTTTTTTGTCTATTTTCAAAAATTTCATTTTAATTGTTTGTAGTTCCTTATGGATATTCCATAACCTAACTAGCATTTTAAGTTGTTTTTCATTTTTTACACTGTCCATGATATTGTGGTAAATATTCTTGAGTAGAAATATGTACCTCTATTGCTGCTTTTCTTTTAGACTTACTTATTGTAGTGAATTTACTGTGTAATAGACCATAAAGGCATTTGATGCACAGTGTTAAATTGAATCACCTACCTTTTAAAAGTTCTTTTTAACAATATCCAACTCTGCCATTAAACATTTGTTCATTGAGAAATAACATTTTAAATAATCTGAAAGAATCTCCCACCAAGATAGTTATTAATTTCAAATGGATAAAAATATAACTTCACAGCCTCCTTTTCACTATTTCCCAAAGTTAACATCATTAGGAGTGGCATAAGTCAGTGACATGTGCCTCCTGATGTGATTCACTGATGGGGCAAGCATCATTACTGTAATATTTCTACCAAAAACACATAACCTGAGTGTAATAAAAAAAAAAGGAATAAGGGAAACCCAAATTAAAGAGTATTCTGTAACATTACTGCGCTTCACTCTTCGAACATATGAAGACAAAGGCTTAATTGTTGCAGTTTAAACATTGATGACAACTGAACGCAATGTGGGATCCTGGATTGGGTCCTATATTAGATGAAGGATGTTGTTGGGGCAAAACTTTGTAAATGAGTCAATATAATTGTATAAATATTAACTTGCTGATTTTGAAACTTATGTTGTGCTTATGTCAGAAAATGTCTTTGGTTGTTGGATGACTCATTTATTATCTAGAGATAAAAGGGCATTTTGTTGATAGCTTTCAGAAAGTTTAGAAAAAATATTATTATCTTTATTGCATATATTTAAGGAATTCTACATGCTATTCTGATAAACAGATATGTAGTGAAAGGATTTGTATTTTGTGAAGCAAATTAATATATCCATCACTTTCCATAGTTAACATTATTTGGTGATAAATTTACCTAAAATTTACTCTCTAAGTAATTTCTCAATAGAAAATATAAGATTGTGAGATATAGTTCTCATGCTATTCATTAGCTCTGGAAACTGATTTATCTTTAAGATATATAAATTTGTATTCTTTAACCTTCTTTTCCCTATTTCTATTGTATGAGAAAATTTCTATCTATACCTTTGTCTTACATATATTTATTTGTTGAGAATGAATGATAATAAAAATATGAAAAAATACTAGTAATTTGGGAATTTGGATTAAGGGAAGCAGGCACTATTTTTACTTTTCAATATTTCTTTAAGTCAAATTATTTTACAAGTTTAAAATGTTTTGCTAATTAGGGGGACATTTATTGTACAATTTACATTCTTTGATTTTTTATGAGATTAGGTTTTCTCATCTTTGGTTTTTATTTTCTTTCTTTCTTTTTTTTTTTTTTTTTTTTGGTACCAGGGATTGAATCAGGGGCACTCAATCACTGGGCCACATCCCCAGCCCTTTTTTTGTATTTTATTAGAGACAAGGTCTCACTGAGTTGCTAAGTGCCTTGCCATTGCTGAGGCTGGCTTTGAACTCTTGATCTTCCTGCCTCAGCCTCCCAAGTGCTGGGATTACAGGTGTGCACCACCACACCTGGCTGTCTTGATTCTTATTTTCAATGTTTATAAGCTTACAGTTTTATAAACTATCTATATTCTATTGATTAATTCTACTAGTTTTGCATTTACAGTATCTTATGCCACTAATTAAATTAATATTTTACCTTAAAATTACTTAAATTTTTAATTTAATTAGTGCCCAGGTAATATACTCATAGTGTTTGAAGAACAAACAAAATGAACGTGTACATAAGTGTAAAGTTTCTTTCTGTTCTTTTCCCCATTCCCCTTTTCTTGTCCTACTTTTCTTAGTTTTCTATATATTTTTTAGAGTATCTTTGAGCAACACATATATAATAGGTGGTTTCTCTATCTCCACCTTTTATGTGGATAATAACATGCTATATAAAGAGATATGAAACTTGCTTTATAGAATTAACAGCGTATATTGGAGATTTTTTTCTATATTGACTCTAGGAAAATGTTCTCATTTTTTCTTATGGTTTCACGATATTCATTGAGTGGGTGTACAATTATTTACTTAAGTAATCTGCTGATGTAACAGGTGATATAGCAATGTTCAGATCATGATGGCTGTAACCTCATTAGTGGATTAATCCATTTTATGGATTTATAATTTCAATGACTAATGGGTGGCAACTGTAAGCGCATATGTTGTAGCTGGAAGAAATAAGTCACTGGGGGCTGAATCATATTTGTCCCTGACTCTTTCTTTTCTATGTCTCTGTCTCTCTTTCTACTTCTTGTTCACCATGTGGGGAACAATTTTTCTCTGCCATACCCTTCTGCCATGATGATCTGCCTCATCTTGGGCCCAGGGCAATGGAATGAGTCAGCTGACCATGGACGTCTCACCCCGAAACCATGAGCTCAAAATAAATTTTCCTCCTCTAAGTCCTTGTCAGGCACTGTGATCACAGCAGTGGAAAGCTGACTGATACAGATTGGAAAATATATAGAATATTGCACATGGAAAAGGAAGGTAAAGTCATTTCAGGCAGAACAAGCAGCATTTTTTTTTTCAGGGATTAATAATGGTCATCTATGGGTATGACTTGTGGAGACTCCAAGGGAAATGAAGATTTCCTGGGCCCTTACAACTACTACTCACCTACATTCTGAACTAGCGTCTATAGAAGAAAGGGAAAAATCTTCCAGACCTCTAGCATACCAGGATGCTGCATCATTTTCCAGGGAGGATGCATGCATTTCACCTGGTCCTCAGAAAAGGTGGGTGGATGCAGCGCAAATCAGTGCCACTCCATTCAATTCCAAAATTGGCCAATTCTGTGATACTCTCTAAATTGTTCACAATGATGTGAGAGAGTGAGTGACATGGAGATCCTGAGAGGTGAAACAACAGCATAGACCCAGACTTTCATTTCCCTTCACCAATAAATATTGACAAACATTAAAAGAAGTAGAGATGACATGGCCAGTCAAAATAAGGGACATGGTTTTGGAATAAAAACACACGGACAGTATAGCCCTCCCCTTCAATTGTGGCAGTAATTATTGTCTAGATTTCTGCAATTTTGACTTCTGGATAAGGCTAAAACATTCCTTTTTATGAATAAATTTGACTTCATCTTTTCTGATTGATAGGTACAATTTATGCCATTTTGATATTGTTTTTGTTTATCGACGTTGGAAACTGTGAGAGGTCCCAATTCTACCTTGTGTGTCAACATATCAAAAGAACTGAAAAGGATCCAGGGACATTTTTGGTGACCATAATCACATGGCTGTGGTACTAGATGCCAAGAGCCAGCAAGAAAAATTGAAAAATTTAAAGATACTCTTGTTTACACTGGAAGATAAAAACAGATTTGTAATCTCATGCCCAAATATGCCCTAATAATTCCTATGTATGGTTTCCTTTTATATGAAATACAATCTGTTATTGTGAGGGATGTTGAATAAAGGTAGAAGGAAGAAAAGAAGGGGAGAAGGAAGGAGGAAAGGATGGAAGAAAAAGTGATTTGAACCTACAGAACATTTGTTTCAGTGGTCTCTGTTTAGGAGTGCAGGTGGATAAAATAAATAACTCTGTTCTATGGCACAGTAGTGTAATCGTCACACATTGTATACAGGGATTCAAATACCACACTGTACCCCATAAATGTGTAAAATAAGTGTGAATGGAGGGAGGAAAGAAGGGAAAAAAGTAAGAAAGTGATTTTAGCTTACAGAAAGTTTGTCAAAATATTCTCCTTTTCATTTACATTTGGTTTGGGTCTCCAGTTACCCAAATCCATTTATTATTGCATGTCAAGGATCCACCAAGTTCCATGAGGTTCAGCAAGAATATCTGACCTCTATTCTTGGACCATTACACCAAGCTACTAGGGAGTCTTGGTTATTAAGGAGAATTAACACAGCACTAACATTAAGTTCTTATATTTGTTGCTGTTATTCTTGGAAACCACACAGTTAAAATCTGCTCTAAGAAAGACAACAATCAGACATATATCATATTCCCATCCCATAGTTCTCCTCCCCGCTCAGCTTCCTCATGGCAATTTTCATGTTTCTCAGTTCCCATAAGGTGAACAGGCTTCCTCCATCATGCACTGCTGCCTCAGGTCCAAAGCAACATGGCCAAGTGACCATGAACTGAAACTTATGAAACCATGAGCCAAAACAGGCTTTTGTTCCCTAGAACCTGTTCATGGTAGGTATTTTGTCACCACAATGGAAAAGTAACTAACACAGTCCTCTTGTTTTTTTTTTTTTTTTTTTTTTTTGTTGTTGTTTGTTTGTTTGTGACATGGTCAGTTAAGGCCACTTAGTGGAACCCACTCTATGACAGAGGGCCTCACTCATGCTTGACAAATGCTCTACTTCTGAGCTACATGCCCAGCAGATTTTGGAACCTGTTTTATTCCTCTGATTACAGCCCTCCTGTGCATTTACTGAGGACAAACATGTAACTGTGTTTTACAGTCACCACTCTTGAGCTGAATCTTCTCATGTATACACTTAGAAATATGAAGGAAAATTTGTTTATTAGCTCTAGATGTCTTTTGGTAGAGCCTTGTGGACATTTTTTATATTGGATGATGTCATCTGCAAAGAGATATAATTTGACTTTTTTCTTTCCTATTCTTGTTCTTTTTATTTCCTTTTCCTGCTTATTTACTTCAGCTAGAATTTCTAGTACTATATTGAATAGGAGTGGTGAGAGTGGACATTCTTATCTTTTTCCAGATTTTAAAGAAAGTGCTTTCAGTTTTTCCCCATTTATTGTGATGTTGGCTTTGAGGTTTTTATATATAACCTTTATGATGCATAGATAGGTTCCTTCTACCCCTGGTTTCTACAGAGTATTTTATCATGAATGGGTTCTGAATTTGGTCAAAGGCTTTCTTTGTATCTATTATGATGACTAAGTGATTTTTGTCCTTATTTCTACTTATGTGCTGAATTACACTTATTGTTTTGTGTATGTTAAACTATTCTTGCATTCCTGTAATAAAACCAGTTTGGTCATGATATACAATATACTTACAAAATCAACAAACAAAAATCAATAGGTTTTCTATATACCAATATTGAATCTGCTGAGAAAATTATCAGGAAACCAATCCTATTAATAGTAGCTTCCCCTTCTCTCTCTCTCTCTCTTTCTATCTCTCTCCCTCCCTCCCTCCACACACACACATACACACACACACACACACAAGTACACACAAACACACATCTAGGAATAAATCTAATCAAGGAGGTGAATGACTTCTACAAAGAAAACTATAGAACAATGAATAACATTGAGGATTAAAAGATGAAGGAGCCTATAATCAAGGAGATAGCTAAAGATTGTGGTTAGCTGAGAGCCATAAAAGATGTTCTAGTTTCCACCTGATATTAATACATTATTCAAAGAATCTTTGTATGCCCGTGAACACTGCGTGACGCACCTGTAAGCTCGAGCTGTAAGCACGTGTCCTTGTTAAAGCTATATGTATATAACTGGGTGAGGTTCGTTAGTGTGTGTGGGGAAGAAGAAGGTGGTGGTTGGAGTTAGAGCATTTGGAGTGATTGCTGGAGCTGGAGAGAGGAGAAGAATAAAAGACCTTTTTTCATTTTCATCCTGCCTCCGAATTTTCCTGTGGCGTTCGCTGCTCCAAGCGACTTCCGCTTCAGGCAGCGACAAAAAGACCTCCCATTGAAGTTGGAAAGACCTCCTGTGTTCATGGATAGGCAGAATTAATATAATTAAAATGGCCATACTACCAAAAGCAATATGCAGATTTGATGCAATATCCATTAGAAAACCAATGACTGCACATTATATGCATCCACAGAATGGGATCCTAATTGGAATAGGTTGTACTCCGTGTATGTATAATATGTCAAAATATGCTCTAATTTCATGTGTATCTAAAAACAACAAATAAAAAAAGAAAAAAATGATATTCTTCACAGAACTAGAAATACAACTTTAAAATTCACATGGAAGAATTAAAAACACAGAATAGTCAAAGCAGTTTTAAGTCCCAAAAGCAATGATGAAGACATCATAATATCAGAGTTCAAATTATACTTTACAGCTGTTGTTATCAAAATTGTATAGTAAAGTCATAAAAACAGATACATAGACTAATGATAGAGAATAGAAAATACATAGATGACTTAGTTACAGTCATCTGATCCTCAACAAGAGTGCCAACAATATATATTGGAGAAAAGACAACCTTTTAAACAAATGGTGCTGGGAAAACTGGTTATCTATATGTAGAAGAATGACAATGAGCCCTTATCTCTTACCCTGAACAAAAATCAACTAAAATAAATCAAAGACCTAGAAATTAAACCACAAATGTTATAACTCCTAGAAGAAAGCATGGGGTCAACACTCCAGCATATAGGCACAGGCAAGGACTTTCTCAACAGGGCTTCTAAAATTCAGGAAATAATGCCAAGAGTTAATGAATGGGATGGCATCAAATTATAAAGCTTCTGCACAGCAAAGGAAACAAGAATGAGAAGAAAGAACTTAGAGAATGGGAGAAAATCTTTGCTAGCTACTCTTCTGACAGAAGATTAATATGTAGAATATGTAAAGAACTTAAAAAACACCTAAACACCACCATTACTACCACCACCACCACCACCACCAACAACAAATACCCCAATTAATTAATGAGCAAAAGTGCAAAACAGACACTTCTTAAAAGAGGAAATACAAATGGCCAACAAATATATGAAAAAAATGTTCAACATCTCAGCAGGTAAGAAAATGCTAATTAGAAACTACCCTGAAATTTTATTCCATACTGGTCAGAATGGCAACCATCTAGAAAATAAATAATGATAAATGCTACAGAGGATGTGAAGAAAAAGGAACACTTTTACACTGTTGGTGGAATTGTAAATTAGTAAGACCACTATGGAAAGATGCATAGAGATTCCTTGCATATAGAACCCACTCTATGATTCAGCTATCCCACTCCTCAGCATTTCTACTAAAGAATTAAAGTCATCATATTATTGCAACACAGGTATACCCATTTTTTTTAGCAGCATAATTCACAATAGTCAAACCATGGAACCAGTCTAGGGGTCCATTGATAATGAATGGATAAAGTTATTGTGATATATGTATATAAAATGGAGTTTTATTCAGCCATAAAGAAAAATGAAATCATGTCATTTTCAGGAATGTGGATGTGACTTGAGAACATTATGTTAAACAAAATAAATCAAACTCAGAAGTTCCACATGCAGAATCTAAAGAGGAAAAAGAAAAAGAGAGGTGGAAGGGGGGAATCTCATGAAAATCAATAAAAGGGAGATCAGTAGAGGAAAGGGATCTAGGGAGGGAGGCAGGGAGAGAGGGGGGAAGTTGGCCAAATTATGTTGTTATATTGTGTGCATATATGAATATGTAGCAAAAATCCCACCATTATATACAACTCTAATGCATAATAAATATATGGAAAAAATTTAAAACTAAAAATGAAATAAAAAAGACAAAAAAGAAAAGAAATATAAAGGCAAAAAATTTCATGAGAAGACTGTGGGATAAGAAGGTGAACTCAAAAACGAAAACACGAAACAGAAAATATCAAGAACAGGGTAACTAAAAATACTATCTGACTTTAGTCAACCGTGATGTAACAGAGCAAAAGTTCACTTGTTTGAGTTTTTCCTGTATGTTAGGTGAGTCACTTTATTTCTACACTATCATTACAAGCAAATCCTCATGGTTGTCAGTATAGTATAGTATAGTATGTTTATATTGGTGTACTTTCCAACTCTTCTTCAGTAGTCAGCAGTGCAAAGTGTTTATAATTTAGGGATGGATCACCTGGAATGGAATTCCACCTATCAGCAATGTGATCTTGGCTTTATGTACTTCACCTCTGGGGTTAGCATATAGTGGTAGGGGAAGGATTGTGTCACTTGGAGACAAAAATCCACGTTTTGGCTGGTTCTCCTAGCCAGTGTGATATTGGGGGAGTCTCAGGATGGCTTTTCTACTTCATTGAATGCCTTCCTCCATTGGCCTGGTTCTTATGCCTGAAAGTCCCTGGTAGGA
Organism: Tamias sibiricus; assembly: GCA_025594165.1. NCBI lineage: Eukaryota > Metazoa > Chordata > Mammalia > Rodentia > Sciuridae > Tamias > Tamias sibiricus. The sequence goes on along the minus strand of CM046657.1, from coordinate 23,693,745 downwards.
GCTTTATTTCATGAGCAAGAGAGATCTTGTTAGAATGCAATATCTCTGGGAGGCAAAAATGCAAGACAGCCATTATTAACCATTGTTAGCTGCATCCAAACAATTTTCAAAGACTTTTTCTAGACAGTGGTATGGCCTCTGAGGTATGGCCAGTTATATGCATGTGGTGAGGTAGCTAGGAGTGCATTTGGTTGTAATGTGATTCAACTGGGTGAACAGTGGCTTCAGTCAAATCAGCTCACTGCCTTTTCTTGTGTGGCCTGTGATATAAGAAGGCTATTACATTTTAAAAGTGTTTTAAAAATCAAAATACACACACACACAAAATATTTTGTGACACACAATAATCATGTGGAATTCAAATTTTACTGTATGTAGTTTTATTGGATGACAGCCTGCCCATATTTTCCATGTTATCTGTGTCTGTTTTTAGGATACATGGGCAGAATAAAGTAGCTGTGACACAGACTGCACAGCCTGTAAACCCCAAATATTTACCCTTGGAACTTTATAGGAAAAGTTGTCCACCCCTGGTTGAAGCCACAATATTACATATTGCTGACTCAAGGAGAAATTTGGAGGTCAATGTTTCCAGGATGTTTTTTTAATTCTACAATGGTGGCAAATTGAATTGACACCTTTTGGCTCCCTAGGCTGTCTTCATGGTTGCAAGATGCAGTACAGCAGGTGCTCCAACCATTGGATCATAAAGGGTGAGAGAGGCCCATTCCATATTTTGGGAAATAATTCTGAGAAAATCCCTAACATAATTTCTCTTATCTCTATTCTGTTGGTCAGAACTAGGTCATGGGTCTACCCCTACATGGAAAGGAGGCTGAAAGTGAGTGTTGGCAAAAGAGAATGGGATTATAGGATAGGATTAGATGTGCCAGTTTCTCCTTTGGGATGAGCAGATTTCTGAGAGAACAGCATCAGGGTCTGTCATGAAGGAGAGAGAGTCTGTCACAAGAGGTTTTGGTGAGGTGGTTTCCTGGACATATGAGGTAGGTAAGGATTTAACTCTGATGCCAGATTGATTGAATTAAAGTCCAACTCCACCATTTTATAACTGTGCAGGCTCACAGGCAACCAGAACTCTCTGTGATTCAGTGGAATGTAAAGACCTTGAATGTACAATAATTTCTGACCAATTTATAAACTGTGGGATGAAACTCCCAAACAATATGTGGACTACTTCTGTCACCTCCAAAACATCCATGACTCCTTCCAGGTAATGTCTAACCCTAACTGGCACCCACTCACCTAATTTCAGTCATTATGGATTACTTTAGCCTCTTCCTATCCTCCTATAAACATAAATATGAAGCATATACACTTTTGTTTATGGCTATATTCACTAAGTATAATGTTTTTTGAGAGTCATCTCTATTGTGGGTTCCAATAGCCAGTTCTTTTGATTTAGTAAATAACAAACCATTGCATGAACACACCACCACACACAAAAAAATTGTCTTTTTGGTAGACATTAAGCTATTTCACTATTTGTCTGTGGTAAACAAAAGCTGCTACAAACATTTTTTATATTCAACTTTGTTTAAAGAAAAGAATAAACTGATAGGCATTCATCTATTATACATGCAAAATAACTTTTCTCAGGTAGGATGTAAATGAACATATTCCTAGCTCTAAAGGGCAAAGGGTTGGTGGGCTCTAATTGGAACTGAAAAAACAGGTTGTTTCAGTTGGCTTTTTTGTCCCTTTGGCCAAAAGACCTGACAAGAACTATTAGTGGCGATAAAGTTTATTTAGGGCTCACAGTTTCAGAGGTCTCTGTCTACATATGGCAGACTCCAGTGCTCTTGGCCCAAAGGTGTAGTGGAGGAAAGCAGCTTAGGACATGGCACCATGCTACCCATGGACAAAATACATACCCCAAAGGGATGTCCCCTGTGCTACCTGAGTATAGTTACTGCCCAGTTAATCTATGTGAATGGATTATTCCATTGATTAGGTTACAACTCTTGCAATCTAATGTTCCACCTCTAAACAATTCTTACATAGTCCTAGACATGGTCTTTTGGGGGGACATCACATATCAAACTATAGCAAAGGTCATAGTCAATGGGTTAATCTTTACCATAATAGGAAATAAAACCAACCTCCAAACACAATTTATAGTTTTAGGTAAATAAGCACAGCTTTATACCACAAGTAGTTTTAAAACTGTAGTTTCCTTAAAACAAACACTCATAGTCACATACTAAAAATTGGTCTTCTTTAGATTTATTAAGCCAAAACTTTGCATACAGGCAATACTGAAGAGCAAAAATCACACTGGAGACAACCGTGCAGCCAAGAGACCAGCCTTTATGGCTGGTGGGAGGTAGAAAAAGTATGGTGAGAGAGGAGTCAGGGAGAGGGAAGTGTACAAGCTCTGGTGGGAGAGAGGAGTCAGGGAGAGGGGAGTGTGCAAGCGCTGAACAGAAGGTGGGTGCCTGGTCGTGCCGGCTATGGTCTCTGGAGCTGTTGGCTGGGGCAGCTGCCATCGGGCTGGAGATGGTAAGTCTGGAGCTGTCGCAGTGGCTGCCTCCTCTCAGCAGGGATGAGCTGTTGTGTCTGAGCTCCAGGCAGACAGGAGCTTTAAGTAGGAATTTCTGGGGGGCGGAAGGGGCGTACCAGAGCGACTTTTATTGCTATTGGCTTTTGCCCAGGGAACAGGGCGACCTTTAAGCCTATTGGCTCTTGCCCAGGGAACAGAGTGAACTTTAAGTCGATTGGCTCCTGCCTGGGGAAAATGAAACCAGGTTGCTTCTCATGGAAATTTCCATGGGGGAGGTGGATCATTGGCCCAAGCCTATCTATCAAATACTTAAGATTTTCACCAAAACTCAACTTCATGAGACTTATTGCAGAATACATAGAGGTTTTGCTTAAACATGTAAAGCTTTTATGTAATTTTTTCCCTGTTTTTCTTTCTTTGTACGGGGACAATCATGTCAAACATCTCCATAACCCTTAAAATGTCTCATCCTGACTTTCTCCTTAGTCATTAGTTGACACATAGGGCACTTTGATTCAGCTTTCATTCAGTCAAGGCTGAGTTGACATTTGTGAGTAGCGCTTGCATGGAGAACATTAATTTTATAAAGTTCTTTTATGGCATCTTTAAAACAGTCCATCACATTAAATTTAAAACATACCCAGGTGTGGTCAAAGCACTGTAAGGAATTCCCATGTTCTCCACACTTCATTTCAATGCTTATGAACTCAGAGCAAATCTGCTTCAGCTATAGCAGGGCATCTCCAGGGCAGTCCTATGGACACTGGGCTGGGTAATTCTCTGCTATGTGGACAGTCTTTTGCCTTGTAGAATGTGTCACAGCCTTCCTGGGCTGTCCCTGCTTCATGTCAGCAGCTCCTCCCTCACCAGCCAGCTTGGACAACAGCAATGGCTCTAGACATTACCCAGTGTCCTCTGGGGTAAAGTCACCCCTGGCTTGGAACCACCATCTATACCTCTTCTACACCACAGGTCTTGAGATGTGCTATTTCAGTTTCCATAATCCTTGGATCCACCCTATTAAATTCTGTTCATTTTATGTCAAGTCACATGTTCACCTCCTGATGAGCAGGAAAGGTATCATTGCCTTGTGAACAGCTCTATGCAGGTGAGTGCTCTGTGAATTCTGGGTAAATTTAATTAATTTTTTCACATTTCCCAATTATTTTTTTTTCTACTAAGCTTATGTAGGTCCTGCTTTTCCCTGAGATATTCTGCCTGATTAGGAAGTGTGGCATCATCCATACAACAGAGTGAGCAAGGCACCCTCTTCTCGCACGATAAGGGGGTGGAAGCAATGGCAACCCCCCCTTACTGGATAGATGTTCACTGAAACGCGGCATTGAAGAAGTTAACCCTATCTATGTATGTTCCCGCTGTCTCCTGACTAAAATATATCTTTACTGTTCTGCTCATATGTATGGCTGCCAGATGTCACTATTTCAATTAATTAGAATAAGACTAATTCTGGAAATATATAAGTTTATTGGAATCTAAGCTGAAAACATAATAACATTTCCTAAATTTGTACTTATATAGCTAACTTTTAGTAAAGAAGCAGCTTAATAAATGCTCGCCATTTAGCCTCCTTTGTTATAATTACTTGCAGCAAGAAAAAACTTTAAGAGCCCTTTTGTGTCTGAAAAAGGCTTCTTTACTTTCAGGGTAATTTGGAATAGATGCAAAAAAAAACCCCTTAGGGTAAACGTCCTTCAGAGCTAACATTTGACCATGTTTTCCTTTTCTCTGCCCTTGGGTGCAAAAAGGGACTATTGTAAAGAGACAATGATGCTTTAGAGCCAGGTAGAAAAAACTAACTTCTATCAGCTAGCTTAGCAGGTGAGCGGAGGAATAGTTTCGAGAGATTCATAAGTTTGAGTCGAACACAGGCTTGGTCAGATAAGCATGAAAAGATTGTAAGGAGTTTCAAAACAACATGTATATAGTTCTTGTCTAGACAGGACCTTGAAATGTTAGAAAAAATAGTAAAATTGAAACCGCTTTTTACCGTGACGAGTTCTTGCTCCCCGAACGCTGAAGAATAACGCCGAAGAAGCACTCCGAGGCAAGCGTAGAGTGGAAAGTGGACAGCTTTATTGAAAGGATAGCAAAAGACTTCTCCCAGAGGGAGAAGGGGACCCGGAAACCAGGAATCCAAAGGGAGGAGAAACTTTCTCCCTTTTATATCTGAAATCTTTCTTTTGTCCCTTTCATGTTCCCTATCTCTGTCCTTCCTGGGACAGGGGACAGGAATGTCAAAAGATGTGACACCGGAGGGCCCATGGCCCATGGCGAGAGTGAGATTCACAGGAAGGGCTTAGGGCTAGTTGATTAGCATCTCCGTTTGCTGGAGCTGTTTCATTAACATTCCATAAGATGGGCCCTCAACTTGGGAACATTAACCATCTTATCTCCCTTAGAGTTGCTCTGTGTTTTTCCAAGACTCAGGCTGACTCCATTTTTCTTATGGACTCCATGTTCTTTATGAGACTCGATGTTAGACCCGATTTGCCTGACTACACTCACTACCTAGCTTTAAATCTGGCTTCAAAATCTAGAAATTTACTTCACAGAGACTGATATTTCCCTGGCTCTTGTAACTGCTTTAGTAACCACAAAAAAATGCGTACTGCCAAAAAAATTTGCTTTTATTGCTTGCAAAAGAAAAATAAACGCAGAAGATTTCAGCATCCCGACGTGTGTTGATTTCTTCCATCATATCGCAGACTCTCCCCACCAGCACCATTTCGGGATTCACCCTTTCCCCACTTCGGAAGCCGGCCTTCAGCAAGGAAGGGGAAAGGGTATAGATCCCTGGCGGCCTCTTTGCACCTGATCATACCATCCCCCTAGATGTCCCTTAAGCCGTATGGACTTAAGGCTGAGCTGCCAGGTTCTTAGTTCTCTGTGGAGCACCTGGGAGGCAAGAATTTTGCTCTTGTTTTTAAGTCAAGTGGATCTGGGACCCTTGTCTCAGTCTCCTACATTACCAAGTCTAAGGCTGCAAGGGTAGCAGATCCCCCGTCTTGGGACTCCTGGCAAGCAGGAGTTCTGGTACTAGATTGGCCTACTGCTTCTCCATTTGCTAACTGACAACTTGCATGAGCCCAGGGCTGTTTTCAGAGAGGGATTTGCATCTCTGGCTTCAGAACAGAAACACTGGTTTTAGTTTTGTTTTGTGAACATGAATTTCTTAGGTATATGATGATTGATTTCACTTTTAAACAAAGGAAACGGGACTCTGAGGCTCGTGATGTTTTGCAAAGTTCTTTTTTGTGGGTCTGGGGTTGGTGGCAGTTCTGTGCTCTGGGATTCAGAAATAAAGAAGGTATAGTATTGGTCCTTTGTGACCTTTGTTCATACAATACTGGTTGAAAACCTATGATATAATAAAAACTGTGCTAAGAAAAGACATGCACCCACTGTCACTCACCCCAGTGACACTCACTGAGTGCAGTTAGATGGCAGTCACTAGAGTAAGCATTGGAGATGGAGTGGAGAGAAGATGCAATCTCTACTCAGGAGGCTTAGACTATGGTGGGGCAGTTGGCCATGTAAAACAATATAATCCAGTGTGAATCCTGTGATTCCAAAATATCTTTAGAAAAGGGGGGCCACTGGCTCTGAGGGCCTGTGGTCTTTGGACATGGATTTCTTATATATTGGAGGGATACAAAGCAGTACAGAGGATGGCAACTTAATATGGTGTTGGCATCTACATGTGAGGTTGGTATGATCTGCATGCTCATTTGAACTTCCAGTGTCAGAGAACTTAAACAGCTATAGCTGGGCTCAGCGATACAAGCCTGTAATCTGTTATTCAGGAGTATTGAGTCAGGAGGATCACAAGTTTGAGGTTAACCTGAGCAACTTAGAAAGACCGTGTCTCAAAATTAAAAAATAAAAAAAGACTGAAGATATAGTCGGTAGTATAGTGCTTACTTAGCATGTACCACAAAGAAATAACAACAACAACAACAACAACAAAAAGAGAACTTTATATATATCACATAGTTACTATCTGCAAAACTTGGAACGTGAACCCAGGGTTCCAGACTGTTAGCACTGCTTTCTTCCATGAATGTCTTTGTAGACTTGCCCAGTGATCTAAGACTTTAGGTATGGACTTTGCCTTTTATGTTTCTTTGTTTGTTTCTGTAAGTTCTCTCAGTGAATTTCCTCTGCCTCATGGTGGTCTTTAACCACCTTATTCTCCATCTGTGAAGAAAGGGAACTCTGTGGCATGAATGCAAGTTGTCTGGCTCCCAGGCTCAAGGGCTCTGGATTGTTACTGTATGAGACCATGTTGATCTCAGCTAGATCAGACAAAGTCCAGTATGGACCAGAAGAGTCTTCAAATCAGTCAGTGGGCAGTGTTGGGGATGACAAGGTAGGGCAAGACTAGGATATAGAGAAGTAGGAGTCAAAAAATGAGTGGGCATTGGTGAAGGGCTGTAGGAAATTTGTTGATTCGGGACCCCTATGATTGGAAGAAATGAAAATGTCCTTAAAGAGGAGAACTGCCCATGGATTGAATGGATCCTTGGAAAGCAAAAAGGACACAGTGACCAAGTACAGAGGATAAGAAATAGGAAGGCGGTCACAATAAAAATCCAAAGTTTTATGGTTCTTTCGTGGGTGCTGAGTCCAGGGAGGTGCACCAAGGGACATCTCTTCTGAAGTCTCTGAAGGGCACGTGGACAGGTTGAGAACAATGTTTTGGAAATCAATCTTGGGAAACAAAGAGAAGAGCAAGTTGGTAAAGTTGCAGGTACACAATAATTTAAAACATTCAAAGACAATAGAAAGTTATGTTACATGAACAGTCACGTTGTCCTCTGCCCCGAATTGTTTAATGAAGATATTTACTGACCTTTTAATAGGTCAGGCCTCCCCTGCTCTGTTTCCACTAGTCCAATCTCTGTATACAAAATGATTTTACTTTCAAGTTGATAAACATTCTTGATAGTTCCCTGTTTTTGGCAGGATAAACTCTTAAATCCCAAACAGTTCTTCATAAATAGATACTAGTCTCTCTTAATAGGGTTTTATTTTTGTTGTTGTTGCTATTATCCCCTTACTTCAGCCACACATGATGCATTTACAGTTGCTGCCTCCATTCTTGGACTGCTCTTCCCTTCTTTTTAATGGAGACTTATCTTACAATATCTAGTTCACAAGCATCTCAGATAGGCAGCTGTGTCTATGTAACTCACCCAGTTCATGAAGAAGTCTGTTGTTTTCTATCATTTCAGGTCATACCACCCAAATTTCTGCCATTTGGTGGTGACCTCATGGCTAATTCATACATCATGACTGAATTCATTTTCCTGAGACTGTCACCCAATCAGGAGGTGCAGAGGGTTTGCTTTGTGATATTTATGCTCTTGTACATGGCGATTGTACTGGGGAATTCCCTCATTGTGCTCACTGTCATGACCAGCAGAAGTCTGGGATCCCCCATGTACTTCTTCCTCAGTTACCTGTCCTTTCTGGAGATCTGCTACTCCTCTACTACAGCCCCCAAACTCATATCAGATCTGCTGGCTGAAAGAAAAACCATATCTTGGTGGGGCTGCATGACGCAGCTTTTCTTCATGTACTTCTTTGGTGGCATCAAAATGTTCGTGCTCACAGTGATGGCCTATGACCGCTTATGTGGCCATCTGCAAGCCCCTCAACTACACCACCATCATGAGAACCAGCAGGCGTGTATGGTCCTGGTGGGAACGGCATGGGTGAGGGGCTTTGTGCATTCCTTTGCCCAGATCATTCTCATCTTCCAACTGCCCTTCTGTGGCCCCAATGTGATTGACCACTATTTCTGTGATGTGCTTCCCATGATCCAGCTGGCCTGCTCAGATACTTTCTTCATTGGTCTGCTGATTGTTGCTAACAGGGGGACCATCTCAGTGATCAGCTTTGTGGTCCTTTTGGTGTCCTATGTGGTCATCTTGCTTCATCTGCGGACTCTGAGCTCTGAGGGGCAATGCAAAGCCCTCTCTACCTGTGGGTCCCACATCACTGTGGTTGTCTTATTTTTTTGCACCCTGTGTCTTTATCTGAGACCATCTACCACTCTGCCTGCAGACAAGATGGTAGCTGTGTTCTACACAGTGATAACTCCATTTCTCAACCCTATCATCTACTCCCTGAAAAATGCTGAAGTGAAGAAGGTCATGAAGAGGATGTGGATCAGGACAGTGAAACTAGATGAGAAACAGAGGCTGAGCCTTGGTACTTGTCCTTGGGAATGGTGCCAAGTCCAAACTGATGGGGATTAGTAGGTAGAAGGAAAGTTATCTGGATGTGTTAGTGGTATTTTATCTTTTGTCCATCTTTAAAACTTTCATATTAATTGTGTATGAAATGTTTACTTATGGATGTACCCAAAACATAACCAGACATTTTAGAATGTTTCTATTTTTTTTTAACTATCTTCCATGACACTGTGGTAAATATTCTTGAGTAGAGATATTTGCCTGTACTTCTGACTTACTTGTAGACTTGCTTCCTGTAGTAAATTTACTGTGATTAGACCGCAAAGACCTTTGGTATACAGTATTAAATTGGGTCATGATTTTATGAAAGTTTTATTAACAGAAGGCAAATCTGTCATTAATTATTTGCTTATTGAGATATCATGTTGTAAATAAGCTCAAAGTATCTCTCAACAAGATAGTAATTAATTAAAATTAGAAAAATATAATGTCACAGTCCCTTCTCATCATTCCCCAGAATTAATGTTAGAGGAATGACACAAACTGATGCCATGTGCTTCCTGATACAATGTACTCGTGAGGCACACATCATCATTACTGTGGTATTCCTACCAAAACATGTGACCTGAGTGAGATCATGAAAAAAGCATTAAGGAAACCTGAATTGAAGAATATCCTGCAAAATTACTGCCTTTCACTCTTTGAATGTGTGAAGACAAAGAAAGATAAAATAATTGTTGCAGATTAACACTGATGACAGTTGAATGCAACATGGGATCCTGGATTGGATTCCATGTTCGATGGAGGGCTTTAGTGGGAAAAACTATAGTTGAGATAAAATAATTGTACATATACTACTTTGCTGATTTTGAAAATAATTCCTTGCTTATATCAGAGAATGTTATTGACGTTTGGAATTGTTCATCTGTTATCTAGAAATAAAAGGGCATTATGTTCAATATCTTTATTGTGTTTTTGTTGCATATATTTTTTATTGCATATATTTAAGATGAATACATGCTGTTTAGACATATATATGAAATGTTTCATGCATAGTGAAGTTATTAATATACCCATCACCTTCCATAGTTAATGCGGTATTTCTCATCCGGGGACTTGAGCTCGCGACCCCCAACCCGTTAATTTGGGGCTGTGAGTCTGAGATCTCCCCAACCAGGAATTGAGCTGACCCCTAACCTGTTAATTCAGGGCTGTGTGGGCCTAGTTCTTCCAAACCAAGAAATCTGGATTCTTCCTTGGTTATGCAAATGAGTCTGAGCCCAAGCTCCTTCCAACTTGGAAGTCTGAGCGTGGCTCCTCTTTGCCAGTGAGATGCTGAGATGCTGCCTTTATGCGACCATAAGGAATTAACTTTGTTTGTGCTTTTGTCTGTATATGTTCTTGATGTATTTCTACTGCCCTTGACGTATTTCTATTGTATGACCACCAGGTTCTAATACATTTAATTATCAAAAATAAAACCAGTTCTATGGCCCTGTGGAATCTAGCCAGAAGCTGGCTATAGCAAAGATAACTAAGATTAGCTTTTGCAAACAGCCCCTCCCTACAGGATGTAACATTACTCATTGAAAAGCTAATGGTCTTTTTGTGTCTGTAAAAGACTCTCCCTTACCCTTCAGCAAATCTAGGATAGATAAGATTGATCAATAGTAGGTACTTAGGATAACTATTTTGTTTTTCCTGATTGACCCTGGAATGTCCTGAAATCCTTTAACTATTTTGTTTTTCCCTGATTGACCCTGGAATGTCCTGAAATGCTTTAAAGTAACCTTCTATAGTTAATTACTGGAATTCTTTGTTATAATTTCCCTTACTGGAAATCTTTAATGTAACCTCCTTTACTGGAATTCTTTATTGAAATCTGTAGTTAAAATGTAAATTGCTGTGTTTGCTGGGGTGTATAAAAAATCATGCTGAGAAAAGTAAAGGTAGAACAGTAGAAGGATTTCTACAACCTGGCTCGTGTGTGGATTATTTCATTTCGCTTGATGTTCCCTTCCAGCACCAGTCCGGTTAACCTTGACATCCTTGCTGAAGCGGGCCTTCAGCACATAGTTAATTTTTTTTTTTTGTGGTAGGTGTATCTAAAGTCTACTATTTAAAAAAATATATATATTTTTTAGTTGTAGATGGACACAATGTCTTTATTTTATTTATCTATATGTGGCACTGAGGATTGATCCACGTGCCTCACACATGCTAGGTGAGCGCTGTGCCGTTGAGCCACAACCCCAGCCACTAAAGTCTACTCTTTAAGCAAAATTTTAATATGTAATACAACATTGTTAGGTATAATTTCCATGCTGTACATTAGATTGGTACACTGATTTATCTTATAGAACTAACAATTTGTATTTTCTGACCTACTTCTTATTTCCACATTATGAGAAAAATTCTATCCATCTCTTTGTATATCTTTTAATTTTTAAGAATGAATGATAATGAAAACCTAGAAAAATAGTAATATTTGGGAAATTCAGATTAAGGGAAAACATGTTTTTTCTAGTTTTCAATTTTTTTGGTAAGGCAAATTATTTTACAGTAAAAGATCAAAATGTTTTGCAAACTAGAGAGAAATCGTATTGTTGTGTGATTTGTATTGCTTTGATATTTTTGTGAAGATGGATATTCTTATGTTTGATTGGTTTTGAATCTTATTTACCAAGTTTTCAATGTTTATAAACTTTATGTTTTTATTAAGTAAAATCAATCAGTTTTTTGTATTGATTTATTCCATTATTTTTGCATTTATATTCTTATGCCATCAGTTAAATTCATATTTTTATTTAAAATTACTTAAAGTTTTAATTTAATTAGTGGAAAAGTAAAATACTCAGAAGTTTTCAAAATAAACAAAATGAAAAGATACACAAGTAAAACTTTCCTTTTTATTCATTCCCTTATTCTTCCTTTCCTTTCCCCACATTTGTTTACTCATTTTCCTACATGTTTTCAGAGTGTTTTAAAAAAGCAAATGCGTGTATAATATGTATTTTCTCATTTATCTTCACCTTTTATAATAGCATACTATGAATGGATGTGAAACTTGCTTTATTGTTTTGTGCATATTGGAGATTTTTGTATTTTAATATAAGGAAAACATCCCCATTCTTTTCTTATGGTTTCCTGATATTCATTGAGTACCTGATGTACCATTATTTACTTAAGTGGTCTTCTACTAATGGATATTTGGATTATTTTCAAATAGTCTTATAAGCAAATGAACTTAATTTAAACATGTACAGCTAATCTGTGGGATACATTTCCAGAAATGAAACTGCATTCATGTGTATATTTCAAAGCTGAATGTTTCACTTGTTCTCAATTAAAAACACATCACAAAGCTGTAGTAACTAAAACATGGCATTTGAATAAAGACCAAAAAATAGACTTATGGAACAGAATCGAGATCCCACAAACAAATTCGTGTGTATTTGGTGAACTTACTTTAAAAAGGGTGCTAAGAGTACAGAATAGAAAAAAATAGTCTCTTCAATAAATGCTATTGAGAAAACTGTATATCCGCATGCAAAAGAAGAAAAATTTGAACTTTATTTTATCCTGTATGCAAAATCACTGGCTATTTAAAAATCAGTAAGGGCTGGTCACCTTAAAGTCTGAGGTTTAGAACATAGGCTCTGGAATCAGACTCCCTACTTCTAAATGATACCTTTGTCAGTTGGTGTATGTGACCTTCAATAGTTTATTATAAATTTATACTTTAGTTTCTTCATCTATATAATGGGGCAACACTAGTAATCTTTTCATGGAGTCCTTTGATGTTTACATAAAATTTCATGTAAAATGTTTAGCATAGTAATTGGTCTCTATTAAGTATTCAATTGTGTGTGTTTTGTGTGTGTGTGTGTGTGTGTGTGTGTGTGTGTGTGAGAGAGAGAGAGAGAGAGAGAGGGAAAGAGAGACAGAGAGAGAGACAGAGAGAGAGAGAGGTGAGATGAGAGGCAAAATGAAATAGCTCTATTCCTCTTTTCCTTTATGCTGGTAGAAATGCATGCATGGGCCATCAGTTCTGATGCTTTATTCCATTCCACCAGTCTTTATTAATTTAAAAAAAATCCTTCCCTATCATTACCCTAAGTGCATGTATGAAGTTAAGAATGGTGTGAATATACTTTCCATACAACCAGAGATTTGTAAAAAAGTGCTCTATATGTATAATATGAAATGTAAGGCATTCTGCTGTCATTTATAACATCTTAGAATAAAAAATTAAAAAAAATCCTTCCCGTTTGTTTTTGATGGTGTGAGTTTTCCAACTTTTTTCTCTCTTCCAGAGGTGTGTTAGTGAGAAGTTGGCAAAGTATGTGACTGTGACAGAAGCCGAACTGTTTAGTTTGAAACTAATAAATTAGGGGCTTGTGAAGGCAATATACAGAAGGATTTAACAGATTTCTTTAAATAGTGAGGATAGGGCTTAAAAACAGAATTTGAGTTGCATGGTGTTTCTGGTGGGAGCAAGATGCCACACCTGTACCTTGTTTCCTTCTTCAATGATACACAACTTTGGAGAAGCAACATGGCTATGCAGAACAGATTAGAATAGTCAAAAGATGTAATTTTTTTTTGTTTGTTTGGGAAATGATGTCTAGCAGTTGGGGAACTCTAGTCTTTTGGAAGCCCTTGCGCAAGAAAATCTGTGGTAAAATGCTTGTAATTTTATCATGAGCAAGTGGAGGACCTTTATGATAGGAATTAGGAGACAGCTGGTTTAGCTAGCTACCAACATATGTGTCAGTGTTCCTTTTGGACTAGAAGGTCATTGCTTGTCTGAAATTCTTTCATTCAAACTGTCCAAATTAACTGTGTCAAGTGGTCCAGAGCCACTTGGCTAGAGTCTTCCTGGAACTCACTGACATTACTGGTCCAATAAAGTGTAAGGGCAGAAGAAGCCACCAAGAGCCCCTTGAGGATGTCTATGGCAAGGACATATTGGTGATTTGATGTTGGATTCTCCTCTGCCACTTACTTGAGAACAGTAGGGGGCCAACCACAAGGGCAAGCAGAAGTCTCAGCTTTATAATTGGGTTAATTAGAGAGATAGGTTGCTTAACCTCTGAATGAAGCAACTGGGAAATTTTTGCTTTTCACAGAAACTCCCCAGATGGAGGATGTTAGAAAACTTCAGGGAATTCAATTCTCTGATCTCGATTTTCCCTTCCATACACCTTAAATGTTTTAGGCTTCTTAGTCCAACAAACATTTCCCTCAGCTCTTCTATATGTGGGTTTTAGGAAGACTGACCCTGTTCTATTTCCTTGTAACTCTCCTAGTGAAAAAGTCACTAAGTGCTGGAGTTGGCACATGGAGGCAGCAGCTTTGGTAGCACCTGGTGAGTCTTGGGTGAGGAGGGAGGTCAGCATTTATCAGTGCCTTTTATGGATGGAGTAGATTCTGAGTCCATTCATGGGACCCTTCATGGATGAGCAGACCCTCAGGTGGGGTCTTTTATGCACATTGGCACTTTTTGTTGGGCAGACTTTCTTAGATTTACTCACTGTCATCCCATGGGCAGAACTTTGGTATCATATTGTATAAAATCTCACCTGATTAAACGACAGGGCAAGAAAGTTCCCATGGCTTAGAATGGATTTTACATTTTCTTCAGAGCTATTGGTAACATGGTCAGCACAGAATAATTTCCAAAGCTAGTTTTCTAAGTCAAATGCTGAATAATAAAATTTTCAGGAATAGTCTTTTGAGAAATTCAAGGTATCTGCCTAAGACATCCTTACATGTGACATTCTCTGGGAGAAATAAAAGTATTAGCTCAAGTTGAGGCTGGATGAAGATCAGCCCATACAGAAGCCCAAAATTTGCTGAGGAACAGTCTTGAACCAAGACTTCCAAGTTTTAGACCAGTAAAAACTAGCATACTCTATTTCTTTGATCACTTTTTCTTTGGACTTTGTAAATTAAATAAAATCTTGTTTTCTTAGGGTGAGTTGGTGCAAGTAAATCATATTTATGACTACAAAAGATCTGAAAAATCAGAATAAGAATCAAGGTAACAAACCATATTCAAGGTAAGATTATTCACCAACCCTCCTGGGACATACTCGGAATTTTTTTAATAGCTTATTTTTGAGACTACATACCCTTCCTCCATGCACTTTCATGTCTTTACTGTTCATAAGACCCCTCAGAGTTATTTTGTCTTTGAAATAGCTGTAGTAGTAAATGGATCAATGCAGCATCACAATAAAACCTGCATTAACATCTACTGTGTTCCCAGATCTGTGCCAGGTGCTATGAAGGATATAAGAGACACTTCAGCAACCTTCAAGAGCTTGTATTTTCACTGGAGAGAACTGACTGATGCATGCAAAACATGTAGACAATAGTTAATGATTAGTGACAAGGTGCTAGAGGTAAGCACCCAAGTTCTGAAGGAAAATCTTGCAAAGATATTTTTTTCCTTGGCATCCCAGTTTGACTGACTCCAGAAACATGGTCTCTTCTTCAGGATGTCTAAGCTTTTCACAGGCTGCTGGGTAGAAATTATACCTGAGGCAAGTCAGCAAAGGAAGCTGGACCACATTATTATTTTCTTACTCTTATTATTATTAATCTTATGCTTCCTCCTGGCTTTACCTTTTCTATATACAAGGTTCTCTTATGTCTTCATGGTATCCCTTCCTTCTGGGCACAGTTTTGCATGAGCATGAGGAAGAGGAGTCAATGAATGAGATGGGAAATGAATCAAGTGTCGAACAGGAGGCGTGAAAACTGATTTTTTCCCTAGGTCTCTACCAATCAGCTGCTGAATTCTGGGCCCAGATTCCTCTTCTGTAATTTAGGAGTCCATGAGTGTCTTTCCAAAATTAATGGTTTATATTTACTCAGTAGAAGAAACTAGGAAGGAGAGGGCCTTCTGTCTGATTCTCTGTGATATGATATCTTAGGAAAAAGTGGAGGAAAGGGAATGCTGAAAAAGGCCAGTAGGACACAGTACACTGGTTTCTACGATAGGAAAAGTCAAATGGGAAACCACAAGGTAGGGACTAGATTCATTTGAAAGTTTTGGAAAATTGTCATGGAAGTTGTTTAATGAGATCAGAGAGCTTAGGCTTCTATGTTCATCCCTATTTTAGGTTTTCTTAACTGCCATTCTTGGAAAAACATGGAAACCTTTAGAATTAATTTGCTGTTTAATAAAACCACATTCTTTTTTTTTTTTTCTGAAGTTCTTGCTTTGGTCTTTCAATGAAAAAGTCAGAATTAAAGTTATTTCAGACTCCACAGGCAAAATATCATGACTGAGGTCTGATGATCCTTTTATGAAACAAACTCTCAACTGTTTTTAAATTTCTATCTATAGATTCAATAATTATTAGTTTTCTTCCATTCCAAACCCATTTAATTTTTAACTTTTTAAGATGATTACCTTGTATATACATCTTGCTCTGTTAGCTTTTAATAGTCTTGAATAAAAGTAAACAACAATTTTTTTTTTTTTTTAAATCTGAAGACTAAAGTGATCCTTTCACAGTCTCTCAGAGGACAAGTCTCATTGCTACCCCAGATCAGAGGCAATTATAGAAACAGAGATGATTTGTTTTGAAGCTAAAGTTTCCAGAAAATATTCACCTTGAGTCATTTTTCCCATGAGAATGAAGCCTGTTCTGCTCATGTAAGGTTCCTGCCTTCTGCATAAGCATCCTGTGTGTGAAACACCAGCACCTCAGCTGGGTGCACAGAGGAGCATGACAGTGGGGTGTAGGGAAAGGGGACAATACAGATTAGGAAATGGAGGCTGAGTAGGTTTGTTTACTTGTTCAAGGTCAGATAGCTCTTTTGAATCCAGGGCTGTATTTTAAAAAATGTAAATGCTCTGCCACCTCTGTAACTTCTGCAGAGTATCTTATCAGCCCTGCCTATAAGGAATGAGTTTTGTTCATTGAACCCCAGAATTTCTCAACCTCAATTATTCTGCAACCTATGAGACTAGTTGGGCTCCCTACCAGGCATAAGAAAGAAACTCAAAGTATAGGAATATGACAAAGTCTCCAGGCATCAGCTCCTCTCCTTGGAGGTGGGCATAGAGAGGGGGAAGAATGTGAGATAGTAACATGTCAGAGGTGTTTCAATTATTAATTAGCTAATTAATTAAGTTGTGGCCAAATACAAATAACAAAATTGACCATTTAACCATTTGTGAGTGTCAAGTTCATTGTTATTAAGTACATTCATGGGCTGGGTGTGTAGCTCAGTGGTAGAGTATTACCTATTGTGCTTGAGGCCCTCAGTTTCATTACCAGCGCTGAAACAAAACAAAACAAAAAAATAAAAACCATACAGTATTGTGTACATATCATTGTTTACATTGCACATATATAGTATTAGATATTGTATGTATATATAGTATTGTACATATATAGTTTCATACACACACACACACACACACACACACACACACACACACACACACATTGTGTGCAATCATCACCACCATCCATCCATAAGCCCTGTGCTGCTCCAAAGTGAAAGTTTTACATTAAACCTCAACTCCCCATTTTCTCCTCCCCAACCCGTGGAAAGCACCATTCTACTGTTGTCCTTTCTGTCTCCATGCACTGAACTACTTTGGATACCTCACATAAGTGAACTCATGCCATAGTTTTCCTTTTGTGCCTGGAGTAGCATGTCACTTAGCATGTTCAGTCCCATGTTTTAGCATAGTCAACTGTTCTAAGGGCTGGTTGTAAGATGCCTGAATCAGAACCCTGGGATATTATCAGTTTGCACAACCCATGGTGGGTGTCAGACCTGCCTCCTGCAGCAAAAGCACCTTAGTGAGTCCCCATCACATGTGGCCTGAACAGGGTCATAGGCAGAATAAATTAATAATCAATTATACTCATAGTTGAAAATTTGGTTTTAATATTTATGAGCTCTGGAGCCTGGTTAGTTTCACAGTTTGGAGAATAATTGCTGCTGAGAAATTCTATCACTTGATGTAAAATATTGGTTCCATGTTCTAGTATAAGACTGATCTGAAATTGCTAGTATGCTACCAATATAAGTCATTCTTCTTAAAATATATACTTTATACCTTTATTTACTTATTTTCAAGTGGTGCTGAGGATGGAACCTAGTGCCTTACATGTGCTAGGCAAGAGCTCTACCTCTGAGCCATACCTCCAGGCCTACAGGTCATTCTTCATAGTAGGAGACATAGTGCAATCACCTAAATTTTGAAAAATATAGACTTCAGTTTGAATATGAGCAAGTGACTGAACCTCTCTGATTCTCTTTCTTTATCTATAAAATGTCCTCAGTCTTTTGTTTGAGAATGAAATCAGCTAATGGCTGTGCTTGGATCAGAGAAAACACTTCAGGGTAGCTTCACTACAAAGTTAAATGCTATTCTGAGAATAGTGTCAAATTGCAGATAATTGCTGTTTTATCCATTTGGTCTCCTGGAGTCCATGCTTTAGGTAAACTCAGAGCAGAAAGGGAACTCAAGGGGGAGCAGAATGACCCAGATCTCCAGGCCTGAGAAAGGATGTTTCCAATGACTGAGGACAGTCTCACTGTCTGTGATTCCAGGCTGTCAGCTCCTGCACTTGAAAACATGGCAGATATAAGCAATGTGACTGAAATCCTTTTCCTGGGATTTTCCCAGAACCAGAACGTGCAGAAGGTCATTTCTGCCATGTTCCTTCTCCTGTACACAGCCATCGTGCTAGGCAATGGCCTCATCGTGGTGACCATCGTGGCCAGCAAAGGGCTCTCCTCGCCCATGTATTTCTTCCTCAGCTATTTGTCCTTGGTGGAGATCTGCTACTGTTCTGTCACAGCTCCCAAGCTCATCTTTGACACTTTGACCAGGAGGAAAGTCATTTCCCTCAAGGGCTGCATCACACAGATCTTTTTCCTCCATTTCCTCGGCGGCACTGAAATCTTTCTTCTGACAGTGATGGCCTACGACCGCTACGTGGCCATCTGCAAGCCCTTGCACTACAGGGCCATCATGCACCCGCGAGCCTGTGGCCTCCTGGTGGCGGCAGCCTGGGGTGGGGGCTTGCTGCATTCTCTCGGGCAAACCTTCCTCATTTTCCAGCTGCCCTTCTGCGGCCCCCGCGTCATTGACCACTATTTCTGCGATGTCCACCCGGTGCTGAAGCTGGCCTGTTCGGACACCTTCTTCATCAGCCTGCTGATCATCCTCAATGGTGGCTCCATCTCGGTGATCAGCTTCGCGGTGCTGCTGGCGTCCTACGCAGTCATCCTGCACTCGCTGCGGACCTGCACCGCGGAAGGGCGGCGCAAGGCCCTCTCCACCTGCGCCTCTCACCTGGCGGTCGTTGGCCTCTTTTTTATACCCTGCTCCTTTGTCTACATGCGGCCCTGTGTCACTCTCCCTGCGGACAAGATTGTGGCCGTGTTTTACACGGTGTTCACGCCTCTCCTAAACCCAGTCATTTACTCCTTCAGGAATGCAGAGGTGAAAAACGCAGCGTGGAGGTTCATGAGGAGGAAAGAAACCCGGCAGAGAAGCAGCTGACTTAAGCAAAACTGGAGGAGTTGGGTGGGAAACTGGGGCTCCTGTGATCCTTGCCTGATGGGGTGGCCTTGGGGTTACTCGCCTTCTTTATTGGTTTCAGTTTCCTCATCTGTGTGGGATTGAATAAGACCGAAGTGATCTCTACATGAAGTCGGGGGGAGTCTTCTAGCGCTTCAGGGTCCTTGAGGCAGCTCTGCTGGTCTGGAGAGAAGGAACTGTTTCAGAAAACCATGTCATTCAGGGAGTGGTGAAGGGGGAGGTGGGAGAGAAGGAGGGTTATTTTAGCCCACAGGGTCTTGTGTCTTCTAGATTTGCAGAGCCTGAGCCTCTGGTGTTGGAGTGAGAGTAGTGAGGGTGAGTCACGCCAGTGCCTGGAAACTGCTGCCCTGACACATTGAGGATTTGCTGAGAGGGTTCTGGTGCAAGCCAAGATGACTTAGAGGAGTCCTCAGAAGACATGGATTTCTTAGGAGATTCACATGAGCTTATGCCAGAGTTAGACTAGGGTTTTTAAAGAATCAAATGAAACATGAGCTTTTATGTGATTTGAAAGCACTAGACAATGATGCCTGTTTTGTAGGTAACTTGTTTTATTTCTGATGTATCATTAACATTGTGATCTCTAAAATTCACTTTTGTTCACACTTATCTGCCCTTCTTCTTATCAGTCTGGCCACCTCTTGACTTCTTAGGCTTCAGTGCTTTTCAACAAAACACCCGGATACCTCACTTCCTATACCACCATATTGGGCTCCATCCACAAGTGCTCCACTTCACCCATTCTTCATTTGAGAGCTGCTTTTATGGGTTATTTAACTGCTGTTGGTCCCTTATTACAGTCAGTTCTGTGATATTTAAACCATCTTTCAAAATAGTCTTATTTCCAGCAGCCATCAGACCATAATAGAGTATGTAAGCCCCAACACTAACCCAAACCCTGCCCTTCACTCTCAGCAGATATATTTTTTCCCCATGTTTCCAGACTAATTGCCTTCCATTAGTTTCCAGACTAATTGCCTTCTGATTTTAACAGTGTCCTCCTCAAAATCTTTAATGACTCTCATTGCCTCTGAATTAATTGTACATCATCTTATTTCATTTAACTAATATTTACTGAGAAAATAATTTAATTGCATATGTTAGTTCAAACTGATACAATGACATTGGAAAATGCTAATTCTTGATTTACTTGTTTTGTAAAGGCAGGCTCTAAAACTCATAGATTACACATAGTCAGAACTAATACTCATAACTCTTAACTTTATAGCATAGCTGAAATAGAATACAATGCAGAAATTGTCTTGTTATCTACAAACTCAGTCCATTCAAGTGTTTTCCCTGGAAGATACATAGTTTCAGAAGCAGACAAATTGGACATAGATATGATAGAATAACAACATGTTAAACAAATAAACAAGTGAAATAATAAACAAATGTCTCAGGTTCAAAGTAACTTTGTGAATAAATGGTTATAAGTAATTGTATTAAATTCAACAAAAATTGTCCACTGACTCTTAAGTGCCTCACATTCTTGTCAAATGCCTTTCCCAATAGTGTAAAGATAAAATAAGATATGATTGAAAGAGAGAGAATGATACTGAAAGAGAGAGAGGTTGACATTAGAAAGCTGGGCTTCAAGTCTTCCATCAATGAACTTGAAAAATGGCAGGCGGTTCTATCGTGAGTACATCAACAACAACCAAAAGGTGGTGAATGGTTATTATAGTGTCACTTTCAGGGACAGGTTCATAGACAGTAGGGACAAAGGAAGTGAAATCCCAAAGGGTGGTGTCTCAGCACTGTTTTTGCCACAATTATTTTGTTAATCCGGTTGCAAAAAAAAAAAAAAAAAAATAGATTGACATTTGCTAATAACATGACAGTAAAGAGAACTTTTGCTCTATATTAGAAAGACTTAGACTGCCTCTGATTCCTAAATCTCCTGGAAGATTCATGGAAAACTCAGAAGAGCAGAAATCCATGGCACATAGACTCAATGAGGTTGGAAGGAAGGGTTTACAGAGGAGCCAAAACAAAGCAGCAGCTTAATGTTAGAGATCAATAAGGAAGAACAATGCCAGAGACAAGAACAAGGAAATGTCATGTCCTAGGACATTCTGCCTGGGAATGTTGAGCATGTTTTCTTTCCCAGAATTTTGCAACAAAAATATATGTTTTGTAGCATTTTTACTTCTTATACTCTCCTCTAAAATTCTGAAGGTGGTTTGAGCAGATGGTTACATTTACTCACAGGTTTGAGAGGAAAGATAGCTCTGGAAACAGCCAGTCAGTTTTGCCACTGAAGGATACTATAACAAAAACAGTGTAATTATGTATATACACCAAAAAAGACTTGGCAGCAGGTAAATGTCCTAACCATTTTTAGATGAAAAAAAAGTTTTAGCCATACTTTGTTTTTATTGAGTCTTACCTTAAATATAAAACATGAGCATTATTTCTGTATGCTTTTGTGTAACACTCCAAGAAAGAATCAAGTTCATTCCGGTGTGAGACCAAGTGCCTGCACTGGGTGTGCAGCTGGTATACTGGCCATCATCTGTTCTGTGGTGCCACTGCATTATAGATCTGCCTCTCTCTAGCTGAACAACACTGGGCAAATTACTTGACCTAGAAACTCATTTCCCTCAGTTGTAAAATGGATATAATAATAACCTACATCACTCAGGAGCATTGTTGTGGGAAAATGTGCACATATTTGTGCACAGTGCCTGGCACTCAGTAGGTTCTTAGTAAATATCAGTTATTATTATTAGATTTCTTTCTCTTCTTCTTCTTCTTTTTTGTTACCAGGGACTTTTGAGACAGGGTACCACTAATTTGCTTAGGGCCTCATTAAGTTTTTGAGACTGGCTTTGAACTTGCGATCCTCCTTCCACCTCAGCCTTCTGAGGTGCCCAGATTACAGATGAGTGTTACTGTGTCTCTAAGATCTTTTATTTCATTTTACGTTTTTTTCTTTACAATTAAAGCATTATAGTTATACATAGTAGCTGGATTCATTTTGATAAAATCATACATGCATTTAATTTGATTTACTTTGTATCAGTCCCTGTTCTCTCTTTTCTCCATGTCTTCCTTCCTCCTTCCTGCTATTCTCCTTCTTCTGCTCTATTGATTATACTTTATTTATTTATTTATTTTTGATTTTTGCTTTCTATATATATGTAAAGATAAAATTCCCAGTGGTATATTCATATATGTACATGATTTTGTTAAATTCATTCCCCATTTCTTTCCTTTTCCAGCCCATCTTTCCTCTTTCTTGATCTTCTTCTACTCCACTGATCTTCCCTCTATCTGTATAATATTTGATCCTCCCTTCTTTCCCTTACTTTGCTCTAGCTTCCACATATGAGAGAAAACATTCCACCCTGACTTTATGAGACTGGCTGATTTTACTTAGCATGATGTTCTTTAGTTCCATCCATTTATCAAGAAATGCCATGATTTCATTCTTCTTTATGGCTGGATAAAACTCCATTGTGTAAATATACCACATTTTCCTTATCCATTCATCTATTGATGGGCATCTAGACTGGTTTCATAACTTAGTTATTGTGAATTGTTCTTCTATAAACATTTATGTGGCCATATCACTGTAGCATGTTGATTTCAGTTCTTTTGGTTATATACCAAAGAATGGGATAACTGGGTCATATGATGGTTCTATTCTTAGTTTTATAAGGAATTTTCATATTGTTTTCCAAAGTGGTTATACTAATTTGCAGTCCCACCCACAATGTATGAATGTAGCTTTTCCCCCACATCATCACCAGCATTTATTATTATTTGTATTCTTGGCAATTGCCATTCTTACTGGAGTGAGATGCAGTCTCAGTGTGGTTTTGATTTGCATTTCCTTGATTTCGAGAGATGTTGAACTTTTTTTTTCTTCATGTATTTGTTGGCCATTTGTATTTTTTCTTTTGAGAAATGTCTGTTCTTTTTCCCATTTATTAATTGTATTATTTATATTTTTTGAATGTTGAGTTTTTTTGAGTTCTTTATATATTCTGGATTTTAATCCCCTGTCCGAGGAATAGGAAGCAAAGATCTCCTAGTCTGTGGGCTTTCTTTATGTTCTTAATCATTTCTTTTGTTGTGCAGAAGCTTTTTAAATGATGATATCCCAATTCTTGTCTTTATTTCTTGTACTTGAGAAGTCTTTTTAAGGAAGTCAGTGCCTGTGCCAATGTGTTGGAGTGTTGAGCCTATGTTTTCTTGTATCAGTTGCATAGTTTCTGTTTTAATTCCTAGGCCTTTGATCCACTTTGAGTTTACTTTTGTAGAGGGTGGGAAATAGGGTTCAAGTTTCATTCTTCTACTTAGGGATATTCATTTTCCCTGATACCATTTGGTAAGAAGCCTATCTTCTCCAGTGCATGTTTTTGGCTACTTTGTTAAGTATCAGATGACTGCATCTGTGAGATTTATTTTTAATTATTTATTTTTTGAGGTTATTTTCAAGGTGATAGTTTCTCTAATTTCTTTCTCACCAGATTCATTATTGGAATATAGGAAAGCAATTAATTTATGTTTGTTGATCTTATATCCTGCTATTTTGCTAAATTTATTTATCAGTTCTAGAAGTCTTCTGGTGGATTTTTTTTGGGTGTTCCAAATATAGGATCATGTTATGAGCAAAGAGATAATTTGACTTCTTCTTTTCCTATTGGTATCCCTTTAATTTCCTTCTCTTGCATTATTGCTTTGGCTAGAGTTTTAAGAAGTATGTTGAGTAGGAGTGGTGAGAGTGAAACATTTGTCTTGTTCCTGTTTTTAGAGGAAAGACTTTCAGTTTTTCCATTTAGTATGATGTTGGCTTTGGGTTTGCCATATATAGCCTTTACAATGTTGAAGTAAGTTCCTTCTATGCCTAGTTTCTCTAGTGTTTTGAAACTAGGGAAATTTTCTTTATTGTAATAATCATGTGATTCTTGTCCTAAACTCTGTTTATGTAGTGAATTACTTTTATTGATTTGCATATGTTGAACCTTTCTTGCATCCCTAGGATGAAATACACTTGATTATGGTGCACTATTTTAATGTGTTTTTAAATGCAGTTTGTGAGTATTTTTTTAAGGATTTTTGTACCTATGTTCATCAGGGATATTGGTCTAAAGTTTTCTTTCTTTGATGTATCTTTTTCTGGTTTTGACATCAGGGTGATATTGGCTTCATAGCATGAATTTGGCAGTATTTTCTCCTTTTATGTGTTGTGGAATAATTTGAGCAGGCATTAATTCTTTTTTAAAGGTCTGGTAGAACTTAGCTGAAATTCTATCTGGTCCTTGGTATTTTTGTTTGTTTGTTTATTTCTTTCAAGGTTTCTAATTGATGTTTCAAAGAAATATCTTGTCTTGTTTAGATACTATCATCTTCTAGATAATTTTAAATGTTAAATTTCAAATTGCACACAACAGCCAATTTGAATTTTGCTAGAAATTGTGTTGTATCAACTTGGAAAGAACTTATATTTTATGAGATAAAATCATTCATGGGTATGGCTAAATCATATTTGATTCTATGGCACTGGACAATAAAGTCTTTTGAAAAATGAAAGACATAGATTTATGTACAAGTGACTTATCAGAGAAATGTTCCCAGGGGAAACTATAAAGGAAAAAGGCAAGCAAGTCAAGGACTGAGAAAAATCTAAACCAGGATGCAATTGCAAGTAAATTCCACCAGAGGGTCACTTTAGCCTGATTTTTTAGGGAACGCTATGGAGAGTGAATTATGGCAAGAGTTGTTTTGACCTGAGGCAAGGAAGTGTAGTTTTTATACTTTCATGCTATTTAGACATTAATTAAGGGATTCTCTGGGACTAGGTAGGGGATATAAAGACCCAGGCATTTTTTGTTTATTACTAGAGGGAACATGGACTTCAGAAGCAGGTGCTAGCTATTGGAAATAAAACATAAAAGTCATGAACAAAAAAAAAAAAAAAAAAAAAAAAAAAAAGTAAAAAGCAATAGAAAGGGAGATAGGCAGGGATATGACCAGACCTTGACAATCTGTGCCATAGTTTTCTTTTATTGGACCACTCCTGGACTATGGTTACCTTAAGCACTTTTGGGTTTTTCAGTAGACAGTCATATCTGTGAATGCTGTTGATTTTGCATCTAAGTCTGTCTTCATTTCTTTTTAAAACTTTGGATAGGAATTCTAGCACAATGTCAAACGCAAACATTGATAATATAATTCTTTTCCTTTCCTAATTTTAAAAGGAATTTTTCTAAATTTCTCCATTAGGAATGATGTTTAGAGAAGGTTTTGGGTAGATATACTTCCTCAGATTAAGAAATTTCCTTTATTTTTAATTTGTAATTGTTCTTATGGGGGTTGAGTGCTATTATTATTTCCTGAAGTTAAAAAATGCCCAAACCAAGAATTCTAGGATATTTATAAAGTCATTAGTAATGAAAAGATGAAATATAAAAAGCAATGATACATTACTTTACTGGCACACTAGGAAAAATTCCTTCCTGGGAATGTCTTAGTTATCTGATTCAATGACTTTAGTAGATACAGGATTGTTAGGGCAATAACTTATTTTTGAGTCCATTTTGGTAGAAGATTATGCATGCACATATTTACAAATTCAAAATCCATCAAGGATTTTGAATTTGTAAAATATACTAATGTTCTAATTTAGTGATGGAGTGGGGGATCCTTGGAGACCTTCTCTTATTCTTGAGAGATCTGCACTATTTCAGTAAGTGTGTCTGTTCCAGGTTCTGCTTGTCCTACAATGAGAATATCCTTCAGAGAATTTAGTTACCTGTAACACTCCTAGAGTGACTTGTTTGAACTATTGAGGACACTGGAACTTTCTGTTGATCTGTATGGCAGAATTCCCATATGCCATGTAAGGTATTTGAGATCTGAAAGAAGAGTGGGAGTTGTACATTGCAGAAGAATTAATAATGATAAACTCATTTATTTGTCAAATTTTGTCATATTTTAGTGAGTTGAAATATACATGAATGTCATTTAGTAAATACTTATATTATTTTATTTAAACTAGTCATCAAGCAATGGCCTTAAAATAGGCCTAAACATATCCCATAAGTAACCACTAGGTTGAAAATTAAACCAATAATGCAAGAATGAATAACTAATATTCTTTATAGATAACTGACAAATACCATCCAGAATGTCCATTTTGCCTTAGAGTATAAAATAGAAAGTGAGCGTTTCTGTCCTCTTGGCTGGCAAGAATTTGAGATATGGGGTGTAGGACACGGGGTATTTATTTATTTAGTGCTTTATGACTATATGTGGGGTTCCTTGTGACATATTCATATATACAAAAAACATAATTTGATAAATTTAATTCCTCCAGTACCACCCATTTTCTTTTTCTATCTCCCCGTGATCCTTACCTTAATGGTTTTGGTTTCCTTTGTATTTTTAGGAAGTCACTTTTTAAATGTTTTTCTCTCTAGCTTCCACATAGGAGAGAAAACATATAACCCTTGACTTTCTGAGTCTTGACTTGTTTCACTGATCATGAAACTATAGTTTCAACCATTTTCCTGCAAATGATGTAATTTCATTCTTTATGGCTGAATAAAACTCCATTGTATATGTATGCCTGCTTGCTCTCTCCACTCTTCTGTTGATGGGCATCTAGGCGGGTTCCATAGCTCAGCTATTGTTAATTGCACTAGGCAGCCAGTTTAAGACCCCATTGCACTCTGATTGCAAACACTGTCTCATTCTTCAGTAAGCCTTCTCCTGGTCTTTGTTAGCTTTTGCTTAGATTCCAGGGCTCTATAAAAGCTGATTCTGACAGTTTTTGCCATCATTAGTTGTTCCTCTGGAGGGGAAAGATGGAGTCCTAGAGTTTTCTCCTCTGTTATTTTTGATGCTATCAATCCTTCACTGTCTCTTCTACTTAACCCAACAATTTTTATTCACACTGTATAAATGAGCAAACTGAGACACAGAGAGATTAAATAACGGCTCCAAGATCACAGAGTCATAAATCATGGATCCTGGATCCAGAGCACGAAATTTTACTGTATTGTACAACAAATACTTATGGCATAGACTATAGCAGAACGTGAAAGCTAAACTTCCCTGTTGTGTGATTATTTGGACCTTGGTTTTAATTAGATCATTAAGTATTATTGAGAGTAAGAGGCTCCTTGAATAGACTCGAGTTATTTATTAATAGTGTTTGAAGAAGTTAGTGGAGGGGAGAGTAGATAGCACATGAGAGTGTGGTTCAGACAGTGTAATGTGTTTAACAAATCATTTTATCTTTTTTTCCTGGGGACACAGAAATCCTCTTGTATTCAGTTGGGGTCTTGCTAATAAGGGGTGGAAGTGATGAATTCTGGTTTAGACTTGTACCTTAAAGTTTCCTCCTTGATCCTTAATCTCCCCTTGGTTGTTGGCTAGCCAGGTAGAGACTCAGGAGGAGCCCAGGAAGCCGGGGGCACTGTGGGAGGCACAGTTTGGAGGAGAGCTGCCTGATTAAGCGTGTTCGCGTTGGACTCAGTGTGAATAAACTAATCACTTCATTACAGCATTTATGACTCATCCCAATCAACACAGGGGCTAACAGTTTTTTTTTTTTAAATATATATTTTAGTTGTTGATGGACCTTTATTTTATTCACTTATTTATATGCAGTTCTGAGAATTGAATCCAGTGCCCCACTCATTCCAGACTTTTACCACTGAGCCACAACCCCAGACACAGAGAGGGTTGTTCATGACTTTATCCAAGAAAGCAAGGAATGGAAGGGATGGAGATGTGGACACCCAAGAAGCCTGTACGAATTACCATTCTGAGAAGCTCGATTCATGGGATCAGGTGCTGTCTTGCTACTGGCTGTACCTGAGGATTACACTGGACACTGTCTTTTTACCTCTGTGGATACTTCCTCATAATGTTTCCCTCCCCACAATGCCCCCTGTTAGAAAAATTGCTGAACATAGTTAACTTAGCCGGGAACACCGTGTTAGTGAAATAAAAGGGTTTATTGGGGTGCCATGTGGGCAAGGGTAGGGGGGGTAGGGAAGGGATGGACGGGAGCAGGGGCAAGCAGGAACAGAGAGCAGGAACAGAGAGCGAGCTCAGTCCGGCCGTGGTTTAAATAGAGTAGGGGTCATAAAACCCCCTTGGAGTGAGTCCTTGCCCTATAGGCCAGCAGAGGTCGGGGGGCGGGGTGTAGTGGACAGGGGACTTGCTGGTCAGGTTTTTTGGTCACGCTGAGGATCTTGGGAGGTGTAGTTTTTAACAAAGCACCTGGGGAGGTGTGGCCTCCTGCCTGGGAGGCGCGGCCTCCTGCCTGGAATCCAACATTCCCAGCCACCTTCAGTGACCAGGCTAGCTGTGGAAGAACATTGCTAATTTACTTGGGTCTGCATCTGAACTGAGCACACTAGAGACCCCTGAGCTAAGAAGTGGTCAGTGAGATGGCCCCACATTGCATGATAAATTAAAGTAGAACAATGAAGATCACATCTGCCCCTTGTTTTCATGTCACATTTTAATGGACAAAAGTATCAATCGAAGAAATCATCCTTTGCAAAATTTAATGCATAGATAGGAGAAAGCACAACTCTCTCTATCAATAACCTTTAGCCATAGACTGCCTTTGAGTTATGTGTTTTGGGAGTACTGAAAAAGCTTTCTGATCCCAAATTACCTCCCCCAAAATGTGTCATGACCAAGGCTTGAAGGAATGAGCCATGTTCTGCTTATTCCCCCTTCTTTGACATTCCTGATCCCCAGGCCTCATTAGGCACGATGTCCAGTGCATGTGTGAGAGGTTCCTCTTAGATGAAGGGCAGAGCCCAGAGAAGTGAAGCGACTTTAACTAAAGTTTGTGTATTTTCTGAGATGGATTCTGGCTCTTTTTTTTTGTGCCTTCTTCCCATTCTTTCATTGATTTCTCTGAGATGCTATTCTTTTTAAAAGGTTTGATCTACATAAACTTTCAGAGGTCCATATCAGATTTTATTTTCTATGATTCCAGGAAAATGTTAATAGGTTGCCTAGAATTTCATTTTACAGTTCTATTATGCATCTTCTGTGTAATAAATGGCCAGTGGGAGGAGGAAATAGATGCACATGTCATCATGGAACCAGATGACATCATGTGATAGCATGTTAGGCTTTGAGCCACAACTCAGAGGGCGTGCTTTGAGAATGGGGACGTTGAAAAGAATCATAGAGGAAAGAGGGCCACTGGATTCTTGGGAGAAGGTAGTTAGATAAAGCAAAACATTTAGAAGTTTTTTTTTTTTTTAATTTTCACTTTAAAAAATAACAGTTGAGTCAACACACTAAGGGTGGTGGCAGAATTCATGTTTGGGTGGAGCCCTACTATTTTTTATTTTAGGAAAAGATTTTCATAACCCTTTGATTTTTATGAATGTCCTAACTGTCTAAAAGGAAATAGAGGCAAAGAAGATTTAAAGAGTTCTTCTTAATAAAATGAAATAAAATACACGTTAGAAATGGATAATAAAATACAAATAATACAAGGAAATAGGTGACTCTCAAGGGCAGAAAAATTGTAATGATGTTAATTGAATTGTGTTTGCTCCAAGGGGTTGGAGGCAGCTTGGTGCTCTGGGTGGGGAAAGTGATCCAGGAGGTGGGACAGAGCCCAAGTAGCAGCATCTCTTGAGACCCAGTCTGGTGGCAAGCACGTCCACGCGCCCCCTGGCTTGTAGTGTGTCTGATGGACATGGGAAATACCAATGTCTGATGTCAAAATCTTGGATTTTCTTTTGTTTGTTGTACTTACTTTATGATATACTTGAGTCATCCAATTCAGCCAAGGGTCCACATACTGAAGGGTTGGAGAGGAGGAGTGGAGTGGCACAGAGAAGTGGTGATGAAGTGGCTAGGGCACATGGTCAGGGAACAGTCGCATGGATGATGATAACGAGGATGATGCTGATAAGAGCAGTAGTGATAGCAAATACTCACACACCAATTTCCATGTGCCAGGCATTGTTCTAAGCATTTTACATACATCTCATTTTATCTTCACAAGGACCTTAAAAAGAAGGCACAGTTTCTAGCCCATTTTATAGATGAGGGAAGGAGGCACAGAGGGTTACAGGTTAAATGATTTGCCCAAAGGGAAAAGCCAGGAACAGGAAACTGAGTGGGAAGAAAATCCTGCAGGCACCCAAGACTGAGTGTTGAGTTGTTTTATTTGGATAGCAAAATGTATGACCCTGGAAAGCTGGAAAACCTGGGGCCACTGCCTCTGCATTTGTATTGGAGTTTGTCCACTTCTCTGTGTTTCCACACCCTGGCCCTGGGCCACACTCAGTAGACCTGGTAGCTTCTGAGACAAAGTCTCAGAGGACAATGATATTTAAATTACTGATCCAGTGCCAACTTCTCCCAGCTTGGGAGGTGGAGAGAGTTGATCCCTCTCAGAGCTCATTTTCCAGCTCAGATACTCAGGGAAGTCACCGTGGACTTATTTTAGTTTTCAGGGCAGGAAGGACAATGGGGTTAAGGTGGTCTTGATCTGGTTGGGTCATCTATTTAGTGACTTCATCCAAGAGTCCATGCACCAGGGATAAACTGGGATCATCTAGGAGACAGAGTAGCCATCTCTTCCCCTCTCCTCTTCTCTCTCTGACTCCAGGGAGCCAGCAAGCTGGAGAACAGGATGTATAACAGCTTCAGATGAGTTTGGTACTGCCGTGTTCACAGCATGCAGCGTGTTGAGAACCATCCTTACAGGCAGAATCCAAAATGTCAACTGGCATGTCAGAAATTTGCAATGCATCAGATTTTTTTTTTTTTCCTAGAGAAAATGTCTTAGCAAGAGAAAAAAACTGTACTTTATTCAAATCTTTCAACTTGGCTGGACAAGTAAGTTTTCCTTCAGTATCATATCTTTTCTGTTAAATTCAAATTTTTGATTGCTTCCTACATTAAAGGGAATGAAGTAACCTGTTTGACTCTTTGTAATGACACTGTTTTCTCTGCTGAATTTTGATTAAAGTGTCCAAAGTCATATTATATGCTTGATATAGGATTTGAATTGAGAAAAGAGACAAAAATCAAACAAAAACAAACAAACAACAACCAGCACTGGGCAAGCACTCTACCACTAAGCCACAACCCAAGCACCCCCCACCCCTGCATCTACATTCTCAAAAGAGTTCAAGATATTCTTTGGGACTGGCTGGGTCACTACTAGCCATGTGATCATGGATCCTGGGTCCCAGCTGTGAATACTCTGAGTTAATGATAATCTGGCCCCTAAATCTATTTTTTCCGGAATGAGTATTCACTCCTTTTGAAGGAATATTATTTTTATTCCCAGATGACTACAACTGAAAATTTAGTATGTCTGGGTTATTCCTTTTTAATCACTGAGATAGATTCAGATGGCTTCAACTCAAGTCCAGATGCAGCTGCTTACTGGTCATGGGAAGTAAGTTGGAGCATGCTACTTATCTTCTCTGACCCAGTTTCTTCATTGTAAAGGTGACAGCTCTCTCTTTAAAGACTATTGTGGAAATTGAATGAAATAATCATTTGAAGAGCTTTGCACATTAAGTTGCCTCAAATTCAATGCTATATTTTTAAAATATTGGTTAAAATGGATACTCTTTAAAACGATTTCTGGAATTTCTAAGTTAGCATTCTGTGTTTTAAAATTTTATTAGATTGATGGTACACCTTGTATTTGGCAAATGTTTTGCATGTTGATAAAATTTTCTAAGTCATTTTTCTTAGATATGGATGATTTTTAAAAATACATTATAATGATGCAGCATTATGGGGAAAACTGGTATGTTTTAACTGGCATTCAATGTACCCAACAAAATTTTATCTCACACATTTATTTTTTAATGAATAGAACTTCAGTGATATGCTTGGCAGGATATTGCAAGTCTTTTTTTTTTTTGTTTTTTGTTTTTTAACACAGTGGTGCTCTATCCTGTTGTTTTCTTCCAAAAAAAGCATCTGAGCAGTTGCATTTTCTTGTTCAAAGTCATCCACATCTAAGTGTGTATTTAGTTGTTTAAAATATTTTCTTGTGAAAGCATTTTGAAAATGTGTTTCTTCACCTGGAATAGTTTCCAGCCAATTGATTATCTCAATAGTGTGTTTAATCTTGGTAAAACTAAACATGCTAGATTAAAATTTCTTATAAAATCTTTAAGCAATACAGCTGTGGACCTGTGCATGATTTAACAGTATTCTTTTGATCTTTCTTAGGGTGATTCATTCATTAATTTGTACAGTGGCTTTGTGAAATAATGTTGCTGTGAATTGTAATTAATAGAGTGCTTTTAAATGGAAAAAAATAAAAAGCTTAGCACAAAGCCTGAAATATGTTAAATATTGACACATTTGTATCCTCTTTGTAAAGAAAAGCCTATCTCTGTTTCTAGAATTTTCTCACCAATTCCAACCCTGCAGGAGCCTGGATCATGTGTTACATCCAGGGTTTTCAATAGATGATTGCTATCTCCCAGTTATATTGAAATCCTGGAAAACCACCTTTGGTTAGGGTTTCAAGAGAACTTCTCTTAATTGAGAAGTCCTCACTCATCCAAATAAGAGTTAGTATTGAATATGACTCTGTGGTTGGCTATAGACAATTTAGTAAGAGTTATCAATAACTGGGGAAGAGAAAAGTCATACTGGAATAACAGTGGGAAGAGGCACTACCTGATAATACTGGCCTCACCCCTGTGTTTCTGTATCTGATTCTTCATTTGTATCCATTGTGATGAATCAGCAGTTGTAAGTAAAATGTTTCCCAAGTTCTGTGAGTAATTAAAGACCATTAACAATTTGAGGGGGGGTGGTTTGTGGGAACCCCTGATTTGTAGCCAAGTCAGACAGAAGTGAGGGTAACCTGGGAACCCACTACTTGTTCTTGGGGTCTGGAGCTGGAGGCAGTCTTGTGGGACGGAGCCCTTAACCTGTGGGTACTATGATAACTACCTGTCAGTAGTTAGTGGCAGAATAAAAGTAAACTACAGGACACCCAGTTGGCCTCGGTTAGAAAACTGGAGTATTGCTTAGTGTGGAAAGCCTGCACACTGGGTCTCAGAAGTGTTATGAGGAGAGGAACATTTTTTTCTTTTTTGGTCAATTCCTGTTTTACTACTTGTAAGCTTTGGGATAGAGGCTAATTTTGATGAAAACGATTAATTTTATCATCTATGAAGGGAAAAATAAACCTACTCTTTTGAGTCTCATTATAATGATGAAATAGCATGATGTTTACAAAAGTCCTGAGTTATACATTCAAATAGCAAAATTACATGGACATAAAAATTTCTCCACCTGTTCCAATAGCTGCTTTGGCAAGAAACCTGAAGAGTTGGCATCCGAGAGAGAGGCTGAGTTGGGAACTACTGATCATAAACTAAGGTCCTTTTCGGATTAATAATATCTAAAGGAGAGATATTATATAGGATAGAAAAGCATAGGAAGCTGTTCAAAATCAATAATGGTTAAACAAATGTTTACATTATAATATTAGCATAGCATTAAATATATGGTATGATTTACAAGGTACAAATGAGAAATGAACAAAGATCTATATATGGAAGAAAGAGTGGGTGAAAAATACATAGGAAGCTGGTAGCTTCCTTTTTTGGGTGGCAGAACTAAGTAAAATGTTTTTCCTTTTAAATATTTTCTAAACTCTGTTCAATAATCATGGGTAGTTTTCATTGTCATTATCTCTTCCCCCTTTTCCTGAGAGCTTCTGCTGATATACACCTTTGCACAGTGTGAAGCTAGAAACTTTGCCTTCTTTTCTGTTGCTTTTGTGCTGTCTGTGGGCTGAGTAATATCTTGGTCCTGAGAAGAAATACTGTGGTGTAGAAGGGGGTTCAGGCTGAGAAATTGGAAGGCATGGGGTGTGTTCTATGACTTGGGCCAGCTAATTAGCCTTTCCAGGTCAAAATTTTAACATTTTCAAACCAAAGATGTTTGTATCAGATTAGTATACAAATCTCTTTCCTTAATGGTTTTTTAGAAAAGAAAATCAAGAGAGATGATTCAAGAGGTCACCTGCACCTCATAAGTGGATGAGATTCCTTATTTGTTCTTCGAACCCATCACTTAGATTTCCTTTTTGATTTGAAGTTGTTGTATATCTAACAGTAGCATGCACTACAATTCATAATACACATATAGAGCACCCTTTTACATAACACTGTGTGTATACAAAGTATATTCATACTATTCAGTAGAACTTAGAGTTTATAGGTGTGAAATTCAGAGAAGAGATAATGGACACATAGTATCTCACTGCATATATTTTCTCCCTGTAGGAACATCTTTTAACACTGTCTAGACATTTATTATGTGGGTAATTCCATGAAGGGGAACAAAGACCAGATGATATAGAAGCAAGGACCAGATGATCTGTTAAGAATCATGTTCGTTCTAGCGGTCTGCCCTGTTAGAATGGAATAAAAATTCTGGTAAGAAGCTATAAATTGCCTTAGATCGAGTTATTATAATTTTCTTTTTTTTTTGTTTTAGTTTTAATTAATTCAGTGTGCATTTCATTGGACACTGCTCTAAGCTCTGGCACTATGGATATTAAACACACAGAACTCCTGCTTTCAAGATATTGCAAGTAAAGCCTGGCGCAGTGGCACACACCTGTGATCCTAGCACTTGGGAGGCTGAGGCAGGAGGATTGCGAGTTCAAAGCCAGCCTCAGCAATGGCGAGGCATTTAGCAACTCAGTGAGACCCTGTCTCTAATAAAGTGGCCCAGTGGTCGAGTGTCCCTGAGTTCAATCCCTGGTACAAAAAAAAAAAAAAAAAAAAAAAAAAAAAAAAAAAAAAAAAAAAGAAAAAAAAAGATATTGCAAGTATAAGGTAGGTAGAAGTGGACCAAGAAAAGAGAGTATATAAAGAGTTGGGATGCAGATGCAGATACAATCTGTAGGAGTGCAGCGGAAAGCCTTATAACGTAGCCCTGGGTAGGGGAAGAGATGATATTCCTTATGGAGATGAATGATATTTGAGCCTGTTTTTGCGGGATGTATAAGAGTAAGCCAGCAGAGAAAGAGAGGCTGTGGAAAAGCAAGTAGTTGAAAGTGAGCATGGCTTGATTAAGGAGTTAGAGTAAGTTAGTATGGCTAAAGAACATGGCAGTGGACAGAGAGGGCACCTGAAAGACAAGGTATATGAGTCAGTAGGGACCTTGTAAGGAGAATAAAATTCTTGTATATTATCTTTTTTTTTTTTTTTTTTTTTTTTTTTTTTTTTTGGTACCAGGGATTGAACCAAGGGGCACTCGACCACTGGGTCACATCCCCAGCCCTTTTTTTGTATTTTATTAGAGACAGGGTCTCACTGAGTTGCTAAGTGCCTCGCCATTGCTGAGGCTGGCTTTGAACTCTCGATCCTCCTGCCTTAGCCTCCCAAGTGCTGGGATTACAGGCGTGCGCCACCACGCCCAGCTGTATTTTATCTTTAAAGAAGGTAAAAAGGAGCTTTTTGAAGATTTTAAACTGGGTAATGATTGCATGACTGACTCCTACAAATAACACTGTGGCTGCCATGTGAACTATTCAGCAGTTGTTTGAGACACAGGGTAAAAGAGATCAGCTATGATGTTGTTGCTTATTTTGCTAATTCACTTAATTCTAG
Source organism: Tamias sibiricus (assembly GCA_025594165.1). Taxonomy (NCBI): domain Eukaryota; kingdom Metazoa; phylum Chordata; class Mammalia; order Rodentia; family Sciuridae; genus Tamias; species Tamias sibiricus. Next base: position 23,657,796 of record CM046657.1, on the reverse strand, counting down.
TGCTTACAAGAAATTGCAGAAAATACTTAGGGAAATTATTTTCCTATGATTGGTTATTTTTAATGAAAGATACATAATTTAAAAATGGCATGTGAATTGAAAATAATAATTATGCACATTGGTGGGATACAATGTGATTTCCCCCCATTAGTGAATTGTTCAGGATCTCTTGATTAACATGTAATATAACTGTGCATATCAATGAGCTGTGGTGTGATATTTCAACACAGGCACACAGCATGTACTGATCAAGTCAGGGTAATTGGCATTTTCCTCTCATTATTTCTTTATGCTTAGGACCTCAAACATCCTTTCTTCTATATTTTTATAAAATATATAATAGGGTGTCATAAACTATAGTCACTGCATTATACTGCAGAACACCATTACAAAAACTCCATGAAGAAAATTTCAATCTGAAAAACAGAGATGATTTTAAAAAGAATTGATTTTTATTTGTCAAAAAGCAAAATATGCAATGTTTGAAAGTTACTAATTTTGTCTATTATTTAGGTTTTCAATAAAAATCACTAATTAGAAATGCAGAACATGATTGGCATGATTAGGGAGTCTTTGGAGACTCAGAATTTGGGTTAATTATATTCCACAAATCCTGAGTTCCCCAAGTTTTTGAAATGTCTCTAAAGAGATATATAATGAAACTTTCCTTGTCTTGTTGCAGCTCAGGATTCATGGCTATTCATCGAAACATCACAGAATTTTTCATGCTGGGACTCTCACAAAATCCTGAGGTGCAGAGATTTCTATTTGTGCTGTTTTTGTTTGTCTACCTGATCTCTGTTGGGGGCAACATACTTATCATGATCACTATCATCTTCAGCCCCACCTTGGGCTCCCCTATGTACTTTTTCCTGTCCTATTTGTCCTTTATTGATACTTGCTATTCCTCATGTATGACCCCCAAACTCATTGCTGACAGCTTGTATGAAGGGAGGGCCTTCTCTTTTGAGGGCTGCTTGGCTCAGTTCTTTGTTGCTCATTTATTGGGAGGAACTGAGATCATTCTGCTCACAGTGATGGCCTATGACCGCTATGTGGCCATCTGCAAGCCTCTGCACTACACAACCATCATGACCAGGCATCTCTGTGCCATGCTGGTGGGGGTGGCTTGGCTGGGGGGCTTCCTGCATTCATCAGTTCAGCTCCTCCTGGTTCTTCGGTTGCCCTTCTGTGGGCCCAATGTGATTGATCACTTTGTGTGTGACTTGTACCCTTTGCTGGAGCTTGCCTGCACCAATACACGTGTCATTGGTCTGCTGGTGGTGGCCAACAGTGGTGTGATCTGCCTGTTTGAACTTCCTCATGCTGGCTGCCTCCTACATGGTGATCCTGCACACCTTGAGGTCCCACAGTGCAGAGGGGAGACGCAAAGCCCTCTCCACCTGTGGGGCCCACTTCACGGTTGTGGCCTTGTTCTTTGTGCCCTGTATATTTATTTACATGCGCCCATCATCCACTTTGTCCATAGACAAAATAGTGGCTGTGTTTTATTGTATTTTGACACCCATGTTCAATCCCCTGATTTATACCCTGAGAAATGCAGAGATGAAAAATGCTGTGAAGAATCTCTGGAAGAAATGAGCAATTGTGGATGGACAACACAAGCCACATTGGGGAAAGAAATAATAAGCTGCTCTCAGATTTAATATTGTCATGATGAGATAGGAGAGATCAACAAAAATTTATGAATATAACTGATTAGAATATTTGAATTCCTGCATAATCTATCCATGCTCCAAAGTATTGTCTAACAAATAAACATATAACAATTCAACTTTTTTTTAATGGTTTCACCTGAAGAGCATGGAAGAGCAACCTCTCTCTTCCTCACCTGTGCTTAAGGGGGAGCTTGGTTCACCCTGGGATACTGAGTGTCCTTGATGAGTACAATCCCCTTGTTAAAATATTAGCAACCTGGCATTGAACTGTGCACACCAGCATAGTGATCACTTTAGTGACTGTTGGTTCACTTATATCTGTTTTCTGTCTATGATAATATTAGAAGAATCTATAGCTTGGGATACTGAGAATACAGCAAATGAAATTAGGAATGACTGAACTCAAATTATGGAAGTATGCAGAACTGGCTTATGCTAAAATTAATGTTAACATGATTATATATAAGCTATAATATATTATAAATATATATAAAGCTATTATATAAGCTATAATATAATATATATAACATATTATAATATATGATAAATTCAGAAATAAATTTGTACATGGTATGTCAGGTGACCCTCCCTCACAAATGATTGAACATTGACTTAATGTTAGGTGTTGTGCTAATCATTGGATAAACAAGGTCACATAGAGTTCTCATAAGAAATTGACATTATTTTACTTTTAAAAAGTCAGAAGCTACAAGGGAAAATAGGGGGAAAAGGGAAATCATAAAAGTAGAAGGGAGACCATTACAGTAGAAAAAGGGGATTAGGGAGAGGGAGGAAAGAGGATGAAGGAGGTATTGGGGAGTGAAATTGATCAAATTATGTTCTTATGTATGTTTGAATATACACAATGAAACTTACCATTTTGTATAACTAATATGTACCAATAAAAATTTAAAATGTTATTGAAGTTACTCATAGAAGTTGGGTTACTTAACCAAAGTTGAGCTGGAATCTATAAAATGGATCTTTCTTGTAATCAATTGCATTTACCAAATGCACTGTGCTTCCTGATTTACTGATCTTCCTGTGTGCTTTATTTTGTTCATATTTCATAGTGTAAGCTTTTTATCATTGTCTTTATTGCCAATCTATGTTATGTTGTGTCCAAATTTATTTAGAATCCAGAGTCGTTGTTAAGTTCATCATCAAGGAGGTATTGATTCCTCCAATCTACTTCCCTGATTTTGTGCCCCCATTGAGATATGTTTGTCTTTGTTTTTATGTCTCACTGCAACTTGGGCCCTTTGAATTCTCTGATCAGCTGTCCCAGCTATTCTGCTTGAGGGCTGGATTCGTTGATATCACAATGAAAGGATTTTTTTTTTCTTTTTAAATATTCCTTTTTTCTTGCAAGGATAATAATATAAAGTGAAAATTTTCATTGTGTGCAATAACATTTTATGTGTAGTGACACTAGCTATTTCCCATGGTTTCAGTAGCTTGCAATTTTACTGTTTCACATATAGTGCCAGTTATACATTTATTTGCAATTTTATGTTCCATGGTACACTAATTATATTATTGTATTTAAAAGACACTTGTTATAGAAAGTGTTTACAATATAATATGGAATTTAAAAATCAGGTTATAAAGCAACATATGGCTATTGGTGTAAAGTTCTGTACCTTATTATCAGAAGGTGCAGGTGTGGTTAGGTATATGTTTTGAAGTAAGTTTGTCAAAATGGTAGCAGTATTTAACTCAGTGGTTGGATTCTATTTTACTTGGTGGATTTTAATTTATATTTTGTGTTATTTTTCATTTATAAAAACATGATTTTTCCAAAGCAATCAAGGTATATAAAAACAGAATGTGCTAGTTTTCATAAATAAACAGTTTTTGTTTTGATAAAAATCAAATCTCAGATGCTGTTCTGGATTCTGGGGGCAGAGCAATGAATACAATCACACTAAAATCTCTGCCTTCAAGGAATGACTTACTTCCTGGACAACTCTCTGGATGGATGGAAGATGCTCTGGCAAAAGATTTGGTTCAAGTATCAAAACTTATGTTTTATTGCACCACATCTTATTTAAGTAACTCTGCAAGGGTTTTCATAAGACTGTATCTAATAAAAATGGTGGAAAAGTAAGAGATAAGCCCACAGTTTTTTTTTCTTTTTCTTTTTAGCACATAAGCAGGAGAGATTTGTTTTTGGATTTCTTTTTATTGGTGCATTATAATTATATATAGTAGTGGAATTCATTATGTCATATTTATATAGGCACATAATATAAATTGTTCAATAACATGCCCTGGTACATTCCTTTCCTCTTCCATCCTTCCTCCTCCTGATGTGCTTACTCTACTCTACTGATTTCCCCTTTATTGTTATTAATGTTTTAATTAGTGTGTTAAAATTATATATAAAAGAAGGACTCATTGTGATGTAATCATACATGGACATAGCATAATTTGGTAGATTTACTTCCCCAGTACCTCCCCAAACCCCTCCCTCTTTCTCAATTCCCTTCCTGTACTCTACTAGCCTCCCCTCTATTCTCGAGAGAGTCCTCCCTGCCTTTTTATTAATTCATATTTTCCTCTCTTTCTAGCTTCCACACATGAAAGAAAGCATTCAACCTTTGACTTTCTGCATCTGGTTTATTTCACTCAGCATAATATTCTCCAGTTCCATTTTCATTCTTCTTTAAGGTTGAGTTAAATTCCATTAGGTATATTTTCTTTATTCATTCACCTGTTCATGGGCACTTAGGCTGGTTCCATTCATTCTACTGTGAATTGTGATGCTATAAACATTGGTATGCATGTATTACTATAGTATGCTAACCTTAGTTCTCTGGGACAAATAAGGAGTGAAATAGCTGGGTCATATGGTGATTCTATTCATACATTTTGAGGAATCCCCATACTGTTTTCCAAAGTGGTTGTACTAGTTTTCAGTCCCACCAACAATGTATAGTAAGTGTACGGGCTGGGGTTGTGGCTCAGTGGTAGAACACTTGCCTCGTATGCGTGGGGCACTGGGTTCAATTCTCAGCACCACATAAATAAATAAAACAACTAAAAAGCTGGGCGCGGTGGCGCACGCCTGTAATCCCAGCACTTTGGGAGGCTGAGGCAGGAGGATCGCGAGTTCAAATCCAGCCTCAGCAATGGTGAGGCACTTAGCAACTAAGTGAGACCCTGTCTCTAAATAAAATACAAAAAAGGACTGGGGATGTGACCCAGTGGTCGAGTGCCCCTGAGTTCAATCCCCGGTACCACAAAAAAAAAAAAAAAAAAAAAAAAAAAAAAAAAAAAAAAAAAAAAAAAAAGTGTACCATTCCTCCAACATTCTCACCAGCAGTTGTTATTTATATTCTTGATGATTGCCATTCTGACTTGAGTGAGATGAACTCTCAGTGCAGTTTTGATTGTATTTCCCTGATTGCTAAGGATGCTGAATATTCTTCTCTGTATTTGTTGACTATTTGTGTTTTTTTTTCTTTTGAGAAATATTTATATGCATATGTAGAAGAATAAAACTACTTCTCTATCTCACACCTTGCACAAAAATAAACCCAAAGTGGGTCAAAGAGCTAGAAATTAGACCAGAAACACTGAAAAAGCTACAAGAAAACAGGAGAAACACTCCAACATTGGTGCAGGCATTGCTTCCCTAACAAGACCCCTAAGCTGAAAAAACAAAACCAAGAATCAATAAATGGGATGGCACCTAATTAAAAAGCTTCTGCATACCAAAGGAAACAATTAGGAGTATGAAGAGAAAGCCTGCAGAATGGGAGAAAATCTTTACCACTTACTCTTTTGACATGAGGTTAATATCCAGAATTTATAAAGAACTCAAAAAATTTAACAACTTTCATCCCCCACCAATCCTATACTATGCAATCAATAAATGGTTAAAAGAAGTAAGCAGACATTTCTCAAAAGAAGTAATACAAATGACCAACAAATATATGAAAAAAGATTTGAAGAATCTAAATGTGTTATAATTTAAATTTATCATTTAAATGTGACTATATGTTTGTCTTACATGCAACCTTTCTAGCTTTAAGGTAACCCTATTCAGAAAGATATCATAAGAAAAACTGCAAATAACTTTTGAAATACATGCAAAAATAACATAAAATCATATTCTGTAGTACTTTAATGGTTAGCACACCATAAGAAAGCTATTCTTTTTAAATAAAAATTTCTTAGAGGTTATTTTCTCAGTTGGCTTATGTCTAGCAACTTAAATGTATTCTGCTTCTCCCTGCTTTTCCCAGTTCTATTGTGATTTAAGATTGATAAATAGTACTGATTGGAAGAGAAATGTATTTCACTGTAATAAATAAGGATATTAAGGATATTCAGTTAATACATTTAGAAGTGAGTATATGTGTCTTATAATGCACATGAATTTCACAGTTCATGGAACTAGTTTTGTGAAAATGCTTCATTCTGCTTATCTCTCATTTTTACCAAGAGCAGCAGACTTAATTTAGTCAAGTAGAGTTTTTCTAATCCAGGAACTTAAGTTTCAGAACAGTTTGATTTATGATGGGAACATTTTCTTTTGTATGTTCCTTTTTTTCCCCCCACAAAGAGTAATTTTATATATTCCTAGAGGCTTAAGCACCTGGTCACCTGTAGTTGATGGTAAAGACCCTCTTGCTTTTTGCCTTGCTTTATTTATGTTCTTGCTATTTTCTTTGTATGAAAGTCATTGCATCTTTCCCTAAGCATCAACAACATATAGTGTTCCACCAAAAATTGTGGAAGAGATACAGTAAGTACCAGCTCAGTGAAGGAGCCCCAATTAGGAAGGGCTATTGCGGCTAGCTGGAAGCCATAAGTTCCACCTGATATGTATGTGACGTACCTGTAAATGCACGTGAGGCACCCGCAAAGCTAAAGGTATATAACCGGGTGAAAGCGGTCGGAGTTAGGAGAATGAAGAATGAATTCATTCAGTCAGTCGTGCAGTCACTCGGTCGGTCAGAAGAAGAGTTCAGGTCGGAGAAGAAGAAAAGAATCAGAGCGGCCAGAACGTAGGCAGAGTGGTTACAGAAGAGAAACCAGATAGAAGAAGTAATTGCTGGTCAGAGTTAGGCTGAGGCTCCCGAGGAAGAAAGAAGAAAGAAGAAAGAAGAAAGAAGCTCTAAAAAATAATCTTTCTCTAAGCTAAGCTCTCTCTATCTTTCTTTCTCTCTCTCTAAGCTAAGAAGAAAAGAAAGAAAGAAGAAAGCTCTCTCTAATCTCTCTCTAATCTTTCTCTCTAAGCTCTTTCTAAGAAGAAGAAAAATCTTTCTTTCTCTCTCTAAGCTCTCTCTAAGAAAGTAGAAGTAAAAGTAGTAATAGCTTTACTCTGCCTCTGAGTTTTTCTCCGGCGGCGCTGTGGCTGGCCATGACAGGCAGCTTACAGCTCAGGTCTGTTATGTTGGGGAGCTAGTGCTGGATTCCCAGCAGGGATTTTATACCTCAGTCTTTAATTTTGTTTTGTCTTTATCCAAAACCTTTAAAGTAATCCTTGACTATCCTGTCTTTCACAGGTAATAGTCAATTTACCAGCAAAATTTCTTAGCTAAATTTCAAAATATATCCATGTCAAAGAGTTCCAATTCCAGACAAGTAGGAATAAACACACTTGCTTCTCTCTCTCCCGTGGAGAAATGCAGCAATAAACCTTAAGCAGAATGCTTGGAGTCATTATTTGAGGATTCTTAAAAGTAATGGATGGCAGTCAGATTGGAGAAGATTAGAATCTAAAGTTTCTAATGTTTCTTCTCTGGTATCACTTGACCTGGGTTCAAAAGCAGTCCTGAACCTGGAACTGTTCACTGGGTGCATTCAAAAAGAGCTCCAATAGAACATCTCTCTTGCTGGTCAGATGTGTGGGCCAGAGAGTGAGGGGCATCTCCTTTTTTTTTTTTTTTCCTTTTCTTTTCATCTCTCTTGTCCCAGACCTTAGTCCATCCTTTCATCCAGAAGCAGTGACAAGGGCAAAAGCGGTGACATGGTCGGTGCCTAAAACTCTCAAGGAGGGGGATATTTCTAGTTGACCAGAGGAATTATGATCTCAAGAGCATGGGAAAAATTGCCACTGCCTTCACATCCTTTCTGTCCTCTTGAATCTTGGCCCTGGACACAGACTCAGTCATGGAAATTGTGCACACAGTGAGGAAGATAAAGCCAAGTTTCCAGAAGCAGAAAGTGTTAGAGAAATAAAAAACAGATGGGAGTTCAAGAGGGTGATCCTGAGGAGATACGTATGAATGCCAGGTCTTGTCTTGTGCTGCAAACATGTGGGTCTATCAAAGAGATTTCTGCCTTCCCAACTTCTCAAGGTAGCCAAGATATGAAATCAACCGAGGCTTCCATCATCAGATTAATGGAAAAAGAAAACATGTTGTATATACACAATGCAATATTATTCATCCATGAAAAGAATCAAATTCTGTCACTTTTGGCAAATTGGATAAAATTCAAGGATATTACATTTGTGAAATAAATAAGCCACATAAAGACAAATACTTACATGTGGAAGCTGAACAAGTTGATGTAAAAGAAGAAGTTGAATAGTAATAATTAGATGCTAGAAAAGATGGGGGAAGAAAGGAGAGGGGGAGGTTGAATAATGAGTACCAAAGTACAGTTACATAGGAGGAATATGTTCTCCTGTTCTACTACAGGAAGGGTGACTGCACTTCATGGAAATACACAGAAAGAGTATATATTTTATAAAGAACTAGAAGAGAGGCATTTGAAGATTCTCAACACAAAGAATTTATAAATGTTTAAGGAAAATAAAATAATTACTTATATTTGATCACCAAAGATTGTCTACCTGTATTACCATACCCCATAAATATGTATAATTACTATGTGTATGTTAAGAAGAAAATTAGAAATGTCTAGTACATACATTTAATTAATTTAATTAATTTCACCTTTATATATATGTACATGTATACACACATACACACACATATCTTTAAAGCACCAATTAAAAATATATTAATAAATAGAAGGAAGACCAGGAAGACCAGTAGAGTAGAGGAAAGGGAATAGGAGAAGGGAGGCAGGGAGAGAAAGAGGAACTATTGGCGACTGAATTGGAACAAATTAAAATCCATGCTTGTATTATTATGTCAAAATGAACCCCATCATTATGTGTAACTATACTTACTAATAAAAGACAAGAAAAATTTTAAAAACTGTAGGTTTGAGCTTACAAAGCATACCAAAGTCATTGCACAGTGGTGCATACGTATGAAAGGTCTGGATAACACAGAGAAGGATTTGGTAACTGATCTGACATTGGAGTCATAGCCCATAGTAAAGGGGTTAGACATTGCAACTTGAAACTAACAAGTTGAACTAACTGCTAAAAGTAAAAATCCAATATTATTTTTGATTTAAACCAGACCCAACAACATCAGAACATAATATTAAAAAATATCTGGGATATAATCCAACCTTTGCAGTGCAGAAAAAACCAGGAGATCTTAACTTGCAAGGAAAACTCCTGAACAGATCCTGACTTGGATATTGAGACCAGGGCAAAGGACAGGTAGCTGATTATCAAAGAAGAGGAAATGGGTAGATAGTACTTTCCCATCACTGGGTTGCTAACAGCCTGTGGGGGAAGGTAAGGATCATACTTTCCACCACAAGCAATCGCCCCCTGGACAGCCCTCTTCCTGTCTTTTGGTCACTTTTGGTCAAAAGACATGAGAAGAAAGGAAATCTAAAATCTATGAAACAGTAAGACACTCCCAGTCCCTTGGGCACCAACTTGGGTCCTCTCTTCTTTGGAGGAGTCACTCTCTCTCTCCATCTGTCTTTTAAATAAAATTTACTTTTTGCTCTTGCCTCTGCTTTCTTGGGAGTTTAATCTTCAACATGCAAGGGGGCGGGACAAAGACCCAATCCTAATTTTCAAGACCTGTATCAATATGACACAGAGATCGGAATTATCAAACACTTCGAAGCAACCATTATAACCATGCTCCCAGAAGAAAGGGAAAACACACTTGACATTAATAGAAAGATAGAAAGTGTCAGCAAAGAAATAGAAAATAAAAAGAAGAACTGATCTGAAATTTTAGAACTTAAAGATAGAGTGACCAAAATAAGAAGTTTGCTGGCTGGGCTCAATGGGCAGAATGAAGGTGGTAAAAGAGTCAGTCATTTAAGGATAAATTAACAGAAATTGCCCAATCTGAATCACACAGAGAAAAAAACAAGATGAAATAAAGGCCGATAGAATATCAGGATTTGTGAAACAAACAATACCAAAATAGAAATAGTTTATATTCATATCATAAGAGTCTTGGAAAGAGGAGAAAGAATGTGGTTCAGAAAAAAACAATGGCTGAAAAATTTCAAAATTTAATGAAACACATAAAATTGCGGGCTCCAGAAGCTTGAAAAACCTCAAACTGAAGCACTTAAAGAAAATCACTCTGGACACCTCATCAGAAAGATATTAAAAACCAGATGTTTCCCAAGCTTGTTTCTGTTGAGTTCTAGTTTTATATTTTTGTGGTCAGAAAAGACACTATGTGATTTCAACTTTTTTACATTGGTTAAGACTTGTCTGTGGTCTATGGTGCAATCTGCCCTAGAGCAAGTCCTATATGTGCTGGAGAAATGTGTTCTGGTGCTGTTGGATGCAGTGGGGGGGGGGGGGGGGGTCAGTGTATGTCTGGTAGGACGACTGGAAGTGGCTCAAGATCTGTGTTTCCTCCCTGATTTTCTGTCTAGTTGCTCTGCCCATTGTTGATGGTGGAGCAGTGAAGACCACTATTATTATTGTATGTTTGGTCAGCATTGTCACTGCTGTGCCCAAGAACCTGACAAGATCTATTAGTGGAGGAAAAGGTTAGTTGGTGCTCATGGCTTCAGAGGTCTTCTTCCACAGATGGCTCACTCCATTCTCAGGGACGGTGGTGAGGCAGCACATCATAGTGAAAAGGTGTGGTGGGGGAAAGCAGCTCAGGACCTGGCAACACAGAAGCAGAGAGAGAGCTCCCCTCACCAGACAAAATATAAACCCCAAGGTCACGTCCCCAGTGACAGACCTCCTCCAGTCGCACCCTACTTGCCTTCAATCACCACCCAGTTAATCCTGGGTTAAGGTTCTCATAGCCCAATCATTGCACCTCTAAACCTTGCATTATCTCACACATAAGCTTTTGGGGGACACCTCATATCTAAACCATAACATTGTGCTACAGTGTATCTCTCTCCCTGGATCTATTAATATTTACTGTATTTTATATATATATATATATATTTATTTATTTGGGTGCTCTAATGTTGGTTACATATGTATTTATAACTGTCACATTCTCCAGATGATGTTCTTTGTCTCTATATTATAGATTTTTACTTAAAGTATAGCTATTTTCATTTCCATTTGCACGGAACATATTTTTCCATCCTTTCAATTTCAGTTAATGTATATCCTTAAGGCAAAGCGAGTCTCTTGTGGGCAGCACACAGTTGGGTCTTGTTTTTTTTTTTTTTGAGGAGGGGATTGAACCCAGAGGCACTTTACTTCTGAGCCATATCTCCAGCCCTTTTTGCTTTTTATTTTGAGATAGGGTCTCACTAGGTGGCTTAAGGTCTAGTTAAGTTTCTACCTTATAAAATGACACTCTTCACTGGGAGGAGAAAGGTTTTCTCTGAGAGGTGCTGAGGAATATTCTTCACAGAAAGCAGAGCTAGCAAGCCAGTCGTCCCTTCCCTGAGGCTTTTGCCCCTGAGCAAGGCCAAGGAAGCAGATGGTGGAATGGTAGGTTACAAGGCACAGGGCAAAGATTGGAGTGAAGAGCGACCTGGGTTCTAGCTGTGCTTTGGCCCCAAATCACCCATGCAACTTCGGAACAACTGCACTTCATTTTGCAGAGTCTCAAATACACCACAGAATGAGGCAATCGGGAAAGATGATTTTAAATGTCATCATGTTTTTCAGCAAATCAAGGGGAAATAGATGATGGGACGAATTCATAGCTGCTTGGAAATGAATACTTTCACCTAGTTCTATCGTAAAAACCTTTCGATTAGATAAGTTTGTTCAGTGAGTAGCAACTGCCTCGTCTGTGCTTTGCCTTGGTATTTTAAAAAAGTTAAATCTTAAATAAACCCTGCTTTATTTGCTTGCCTTGGCGTGCTTCTCTAATGTTCAAACTCCCACATGTGAGGGAGCAGAATTCGTCACTGGTAACTGGCGGTTTCATTGCCATTGGAAACACTGACTCACAGCTCAGCAAATCTTTCTGTCAAGTCTGAGAAGGAAGCTTTATTCAGAGGCTACATACCACAAAGGCAGGGATTTTAGGAGAACCTAAATATTCATGTTTTTCTCAAATGATATCTTATTTGTGCTGAAAATGGTCAGAGATGCACTACAGTTTTAATCATAAAATCGATTCCTGTCGAGCGTTGAATCCCAGCTGTAATAACAGGTACACGCCGAAATAATTGAGTTAATATTTTCAACTAATAACTGGAATAGCCAGTGTCCAGTGATGTTAAATTTACAGACATGCCCACGTTTTGTGGTTAACAGCATTAATTGGAATAAGATCTTTGGAACAGAGGAGGGTTAAGAGGAACAAAGGGGAAATGGCTTTGCCAGAGGAAAGCTTGTCACAATCCCACCTCTGGGATTAATTCTCTCACTTATGCTTTTTGACATTACAGGAGATACTGTGCCTGTGGTCTCAGTGTCCTTGGGCTCCATGGGAACATCTCACAATATTACAGAATTCTTCATGCTGGGACTGTCAGAGAAGCCAGAGGTGCAGAGAACTCTCTTCATGGTCTTCCTGATGATTTATGTGGCCACGGTTGGTGGCAACGTGCTCATTGTGGTGACTATTGCCTCCAGCTCCATCCTGGCTTCCCCTATGTATTTTTTCCTGGCTAACCTATCCTTTATTGACACCTGTTATTCTTCTTCTTTGGCCCCTAAACTCATTGCTGACTCCTTGTATGAGGGGACAGCCATCTCTTATGAGGGCTGCATGCTTCAACTCTTTGGAGCCCACTTTTTGGGAGGTGTTGAGATCATTCTGCTCACGGTGATGGCCTATGACCGCTATGTGGCCATCTGCAAGCCTCTGCATTACACAACCCTCATGACCAGGCATCTCTGCGCCATGCTGGTAGGGGTGGCTTGGCTGGGGGGGCTTCCTGTATTCATCATTCAGCTCCTCCTGGTCCTTCGGTTGCCCTCCTGTGGACCCAACGTGATCATGATCGATTACTTTGTGTGTGACTTGTACCCTTTGCTGGAACTCGCCTGCACCAACACACATGCCATTGGTCTGCTGGTGGTGGCCAACAGTGGTGTGATCTGCCTGTTGAACTTCCTCATGCTGGCTGCCTTCTACATGGTGATCCTGCACTCCTTGAGGTCCCACAGTGCAGACGGGAGACGTAGAGCCCTCTCCACCTGTGGGGCCCACTTCACGGTTGTGGCCTTGTTCTTTGTGCCCTGTATATTTATTTACATGTGCCCATCATCCACTTTGCCTATAGACAGGCACATGGCAGTGTTCTATGGGATTCTGACACCTATGCTGAATCCACTCATTTACATCCTGAGGAATGAAGAGGTAAAAACTGCCATGAGAAAGCTCTTTACACTGTAAGACATAGCAGGGGAATGGTAAGTGGTAAGTTAGGAACAAAAGTGACTTTATTTCTGCAAATAAAGCAACTGAGACTTTTTTTTTTTTAAACTGCAAATCATCTTATTCCATCACGTGCATTCCTTCTTCTTCATGGACTTTCCTGATTTATTTGGCCTTTTGCTTGAATTGCATAATTGTGTATTGTAAAACAGCTCTGTGGAATGTACATGTCCTGAGTTGTTGTTATTCACATTTTCTAAATGAGGAAATGGGTATTGCGTGATGTGGTTAATTGATTAATCAAGGTTATCTGGTTTGAAGATCAGTCAGTTATTTTGATGCATCATCTTTAAGGAGCAATCCGTGTTGATATGCTTTGAATATGTGTGATAATTGACTGAGACAGAAGAGAGACAGAACATAACTTAATATCTTCATGCTTATCTATGTCTGCAGCCTCATGTGCAACCGGGCCTGGCTTCTGTCCCTTCCTGTCACCCTGTAACGTCAGCAGTGTAGCTAATGCAAGACAGTGGAGAGCTTGAGGGCTGGGCTCTAGAGGCAGATCAACCAGAGTGTGAACTTGATTTCCTGTTTACCTGAGGCATGACCTTGAGGAAGTGTCAGACTTCTTTAAGTCTTTAATACCTGTCTTTAAAGTAAAAAGTTGGGATATTTCAGACTCACATGTGAGATAAGGCAGTATTTATCATTATGCGTCTGGCTTATTTCACTTAGCATAACGTCCCCCAGGTCTACCTTCATGTAGCAATGCCAGGGTGTTCATTCCTCTTTATAAGGCGTTAACTGTATACTTCAATAAAGCTCGGGGCAAATTGTGAAGGTAATAATATGTTACAAAGCATTATTATGAAAACTCCATTAAATAATCTACATGAAGTTTTAAATGCAGTCTCTGGCACACAGTGACCTCCCAGGATTTTTATTTGATATTATCATGTCTACTCAAGCCTTTCCTTACCCTCCATAACGTGCCTGCTTTTCTATCTCTACTAGGTTTGAAATATGCATGCTTATAGAAGAATAACTTATTTTTTTGTGAGTGACGTAAAGAGGCATTTGCTTAAGTTTTTAAAAATCATTTTATTTTTTACTTGTTCTTTTTAGATATACATGACAGTAGAGTGTATTTAAAGATATTATACATACATGGAGTATACTTATTCTAATTAGGATCCCATTCTTGTGGTTGTACATGATGAAGAGTTTCACTGGTTGTGCATTCACATATGAACATATGAAAGGAACTACAAGGGATTCTTGTGCTGTGTAATCTCGAACACATGCCTGTGTTTATTTCATCTTTTTTCTTGGTTTTGTAAGATCTGCCCATATCCCTTTAAAAGCTTCACCTTTTAAAAAATTGTGCATATTAATTATACAGAATGGTAGATTTCATTGTGGCACATTCATGTATACACAAAAACATAATCTCATTAATTTAATTCCCCCACACCTTTCCCAGGTTCCTCTCCTCCTTCCCCTGATCCCTTTCCACTCCCCCACTGATCTACCTTCTAATTTCCTGGAGTCCTGATATTTCCTAATTTTTTTCCTTCTAGCTTCAACATACAAGGAAAACACAGGTACCTCTCTCTCTGAGTTTGACCTATTTTTGCTCAAAATTATATTTTGCTCCAATTTTTTCATCCATTTTCTGCAAATGACATTAAACAATGGTGCCAGTCAAACTTCACCTTTAAGAGTTTAGCCTCTATACTTCTATTCTTTGTTTAATACATCTCTGTACTTTGCCATGGTGAAACACTGTTGTGCAGAGTTTGAACCCATGGGTGGGCACATGCCCGGCAATTGTTCAACCACTAAGCTACACTGTCAGCTCCATACCACTTTTGTACAAGAAAAAATATAACAAGCTGGACATTAGTATAAAAAATCTTTTAGTATTAGAAGTAATATTTAAAATTAGTCTCTAAGACCCAACAAATTTGGGAGCTTAAAAAGAAAGAGCTCTTGCTTTACCCTTAAGTTTTTGTGTGCAAAAAAAAAAAAAAAAAAAAAAAAAAAAAAAAAAAAAAAAAAAAAGTTGCAGAATTTGTAGGCAAAATAGTTATTGTCTTCTTTTACTTTGTCACCTTTTGGTAGACTAATTAGTAACAGCTAGGTATAAGAAAGACATTGAATTCCATGCCCATTCATGTAGAAAACATCCATGAGTGGGAATCTTGACTCAGTCATATAAGCAAATGTAGGCACAGGTTCTTGCTTTACAGAACTATGAAAATAAATTCCAGACTAAAACCCAAAATTCCTCTTAAAAGTAGCCAGAAGACAGAGGCGTGGTGGCGCACACCTATAATCCCAGAAGGCTGAGGAGGAGGATCGTGAGTTCAAAGCCAGCCTCAGCAATGAAGAGGCACTTAGCAACTCAGTGAGATCCTGTCTCTAAATAAAATACAAAAAAAAGGCTGGGGATGTGGCCCAGTGGTCAAGTGCCCCTGAGTTCAATCCCTTGTATCCCCACCCCCCTAAAAAATAGAAGACAATATTTGACAATATATTCATGTCATAGGCTAGAAAATATGTTGTGAATGAGGTATAAATGGATCAACAAATGAGGCTATTCAATAAATAAACTGCTATTGAATTATAAGAAGACACAATAAATGGTTAAAAAAAGCAGTTACCTCTTGGGTGAGTATATTTGTAATCTATATAACTGCCAAAAAAGCAGAATAGAAATATCACTCCTAAAAGTAAAGAGAAAAGTCAATCAATAGATTACCAGGCAAATGTATAAACAAGAACTTTATAGTTTACATGAACAGTATAAAAGATGATTAACTAGTGGTAACCAGGAAAATACCAAATAAGAGTTACTAAGAAATTCCATTGTTACATATTAGCTTGGCAAAGACTAAAACACTTGACATTATCAGTGTTGCTAAAGATGAGTAGTGGCAGACTCTGTCACATTGATGGTGACACAGTCGCCATAGAAAGTTACTATGGTGTTTATTCAAGGTAAAAACCAAACCATTTGGTTCACTTACAGGTGTTTATTAAGAGAAACTGGTGAATGTGCCATAGAAACATACAAGTATTAATAATGGAATCTCATAATAAAACAGAGACAATCGAGTAGAGAAGGCTTCAGTAAAATATGGCAGATATGATGGATGACTGTATACCAGTTAAAAGAAAAAAGTTGAATCTCTATCTTCCAATGAAGATTTGTCTGAAGAACTTACTATTGAGTGAAAATGTGAGTTGAAAATTGATATATCTAGTATGTCAGCATTCATTGAAACAGAAACTACTAAACACCAATATTACCTTGTCTCTGTGTGTGAATGTGTGTATGTGTATTTCTGTTTGTGAAGACAGGTGCTGTTTTTAAAAAGAAAGGGTTGGGAGAATATATCAAATTCATAATCATAGCTTTTTTTTGTCAAGAGAAATAGTAGAGAAGTCCATTATATTTGTTTTTGTATCTTAATTTTTAAAATCTAATATATTCATATATGATATCATAATAAAATAGAAAAATATACATAAGAACAGATATGCTATAGGTCAGAATAGTAGTTTATTGGTGGTAGAAAATGGTGATTCCTCCCCACCTCCTTCAAGAAGAAATTCTAATGACGTACAGCTCCTCAGTCAGTGAATTCCTTATGTGCCTGTGCATTTAGCAGCATGTGTGCGCTCACTCTGACTTATTCTCCTAGTTGAGGAGGATTCTTAGTCAAAGGCTTCCTTGTCAAATATACTTTTCAGATACTCAGTGTCCTTGTACAAGCATGGGTATTTTTTTAATTTGTTCTTTTTAGTTATACATGACAGTAGAATGTACTTTGACCTATCATACACACATGAAGTATAACTTCCCATTCTTGTGGTTGTACATGATGTGGAGTTACATTGGTCGTGTATTTGCATATGAACATAGGAAGATTATGTCTGAAACATTCTACCGTCTTTCCCATTCCCATCCCTCCTCCCTTCCCCCCACTCCGCCCCACCCAATCTGGTGAACCTCCACAGTACTCCCCCACCCTTGCCTCTTGTGAGTCAGCATCCGCTTATCATACAGAACATTTGGCATTTGGTTTTTTGATATTGGCTTATTTCACTTAGCATGATAAACTCCAGTTCCATTCACTTACTACTGGTAAAGGCCATAATTTCATTCTTCTTTAAGGCTGTATATATATCACATTTTCTTTATCCATTCATCTGTTGAAAGGAACCTAGGTTGGCTCAATGTATGAGCGAACTTTTTTCCTCACATCTTTGCAAACATTTATTGTTACCTTTATTTTCTTTTAAATTATTTTTTAGTTGTTGATGGACTTTTATTTTATTTACTTGTATGTAGTGCTGAGAATTGAACTCAGTGCCTCCTCACACATGCTAGGCAAGCACACTTCCACTGAGCTACAACCCCAGCTCTGTTACCTGTGTTCTTGAAAATTGCCATTCTGATTGGAGTGAGATGAAATCTCATTGTAGTTTTAATTAGCATTTCTCTAATTGCTAGTGATGTTGAACATTTTTTCATATATTTATTGACCATTCATATTTCTTCTTTTGTCAAGTGTCCATTCAGTTCCTTAGCCCATTTATTGAATGGGTTATTTGTCTTTTTGGTGTTAAGTTTTTTTTGAGTTCTTTAAATATCCTGGAGATTGATGCTCTATCTGAGGCACAGGTTGAAAAGATTTTCTCCCTCTCTATAGGTTCTCCATGTTCTTGATTGTTTCCTTTGCTGTGAAGAAACTTTTTTTTGTTTGATACCATCCATTTATTGATTCTTGGTTGTACTTCTTGTGCTTTAGAAGTCTTGTGGAATTCAGTTCCTAAGCTGACATGATGTAGGGTTGGGCCTACTTTTTCTTCTAGTAGGCACAGGGTCTCTGGTCTAATGTGTAGATCCTTAATCCACTTTGAGTTGAGTTTTGTGCAGGATGAGAGGTAAGGGTTTAATTTCATTTTGCTACATATGAATTTCTAGTTTGTCCAGCACCATTTGTTGAAGAGATTATCTTTTCTCCAATGTATGTTTATGGTGCCTTTGTCTAATACAAGATAATAAGATAATTGTATTTGTGTGGATTTGTCTCTGTGTCTTCTATCCCGTATCATTCATTGGTCTTCCTGTTTTGGTGCCAATATCATGCCATTTTTGTTACTATAGCTCTGTAGTATAGTATTGTGATGGTATTAAATCACAATATAGTATAATATAGTATCTGGTATTGTGAGGCCTCCTGCTTCGCTTTTTTAAGCATGGGTATTTTATTCCCTAGGATATACCCCAGTAAATGCAAAGTGCACTTAAGAGCAATCAATAATAGCTGACTTGTGATAGAAGTGTGATAAATGTTAATTCCCTTCCCTGACATAGAGAAATGGGAAATGGAAAAATAAAGAGTAGAAATAACCTAAACCTCTAGATTTTTAAGTGCTGTGGAAAATATGCTGGTGAATAAAATGAGAATTCTATGTTTGAGCTTTTTCCTCTACATTTCTTCATTATATGACCACTGGCAAGGAACTTAAAAAAAACCTTTTTTCATCTTTCATTCCTCAAGTGAAGTTTCTTTCTTAATGGACAATATTAAGACAAATGCAAAATTTATTTTTTAGATATTAGTTGTCCCCCAAAGTGCTACAAGAAGTAACTCTGAGTGTTACAATGAGGATACCATTACAGGGGACACCATCATAACCAAATAACCAAATATACCATTGCAAGTAATGGATCTCTCAACAACAAGTGACTCCTGGTAAGGTATCTAAGAAGGATTCTGGATCACTTGCAAGAATTCCAGCCAAAAGCATAAACTGAATGGAAACATAGAAATAGTGAACATTTTATCCATTCATCTGTTGAAGAATGACATATGTATACACAATGGAATATTACTCAGCCTTAAAGAAGGATGAAATGTTAGCATCTGTCTGTAAATAGATGGAGTTGGAGAATATCATGCCAAGCGAAATAAGCCAATCCCCCAAACCCAAAGGCCAAATGTTTTCTCTGATATTCAGATGCTAATTCACAGTAGGGGGTGGTCCTGCTAAGGAATAATAGAGTTACTTTGGATTAGGCAGAGGGGAGTGAAGGGAGGGGAGGAGGTATGAGGGTAGGAAGGATAGTAAAATGAATTGGACATTATTACCCTATGTGCATATGACCACCTGACTGATGTGATTCTACATTATGAACAACCAGAAAAATGAGAAGTTATACTCCATTTATGTATGATGTAGTAAAGTGCATTCTACTGTCATGTATAACTACTTAGAACAAGTAAAAGAAAAAAAAAAAAACTATGCACACATAACAACAATGACCACAACAATGAACAAACCCAAATAAAAATCCATAGTAGCTTATACAAAATTATGGATTTGTACTGTACAAAAATGGCAATGCCAGAAAATACAAAGAAAGATGCAGGGATGCTTTCATAGTAAAAGATGCTGTATATGTGACAGGAAAATGCAATGTGTAACCTAGAATTCTCTTTCTCTACAAAGAAGGCATTGTTGGGTTAACTGGTGATATAACAATATGGAGATTAGATGATATGATAGTTTTTTTTTTTCAGCGTTAATTTCTTGAATTTGATCATTGTGCTGCTGTGATTACTAAAAGTTTTTGCTCTTTGGAAATGCTTAGAAGTTTTAAGACTGAAAGGTAATCATGTTTACAACTTATTCTGAACCTTTTAGAAAATAATAGCAACAAGTTCATACTTGTATGGGAAAGAAAAATGGAGAGATGAAAAACTACACTTGCATATCTCTACAATAATGTACATATATATTCATATGTACAAATTCACAAAGTCAACTAAAAAGAAAAAGTGAGTGGAGAAAAAATGTGAATATCTGGGAAACGTGGGCAAAGGGTATCCAGGAAATTCTGTCTGAAATTCTGTCAAACTTAAAATGTTTTTAAACAGACAGACAAACAAAATATATAAAAATGCAGAACTAAAATACAGCAGCAAGTAAAAGAGTTGCAAGATACTGTTTGTTCCATTTATGCAAACAGGTCTGGAGGTCTTGTCATATCAACCAGGTAACCATACCTACCACAAGTAAGCACAAGCCATAGGTCTCAAATTTGGTTTCTGGAATGACCTTGTGAAGGGTTCCTAAGTTCTACAAAAAATGGTTGTACCTATATAAATCTCTAGTATTTTTACAAATATCCTTTTCAAACCACAATAATCCACAATTGCTGAAAAATGATACACATCTTAAAAATCTGTTCTTGATTTTACTCACAAACCTTCAAAGAAATATCATCCAATGCTATTTAAAGTGTGTCAGAAAATTAAACATTTTGAAGAGTAAAACTAACTCCTTCTATGAGGCATTTAATCAACAATTATTTATTGTGTCCAGAACCATCATATGTTCTAAAGATCAGTAAACTTAATTTCTAAACAGAAAATAGATACTAAAAATTTTAAGAGTAAAATATATACCATGTCAACCTATCAAATGTGCTAACAGAAAGTAAACATTAAGTGTATCAAAGCAATAAAAACATTTGTAGATGAACTTATTAAAAAGGTGATTTGATACAGCTTAGTATATAAAATTGCAGATATAAATATATATAAATATATATATATATAAAGTTTCACAGATACAAATCTCTATTTTTATTAATAAAATCAATATAGAATCATTTTTAAAAATCACAAGAATCCATTAATACAAGAAAATCATAAAATATTACACTAGCATAGTTAAACTCTGAAATAATTTACTACAATAAAATCCTATGATATAATTGAACACATTAATATATATACAAAGATAAAATTGGGAAGTCATGTACCTAACTGCTAAGAAGGCAATTTGAAATACCATACCCCTCTCCATTTTAACAAAAACAATAAAATGCAAATTAAGATACTTTCAATCACAATTATTTCATATTATACTGCATACAGCAGCCAAGCTAACCCGACAGGAAAAATAAATTAACAGTATTAGAATATTGACAGTAAGAAGTGACAAAATCATTGAAAAATGACATTAGTTTGAGTGTATGCCAGAAAGGCCAGATAGAGAAAAAGAAGCCACTCCTAAACTGAAAAACCAACCTCCAAATGAGTTCAATTGTCATAAAGTTCATGACATAACTGCAAAGAGAAATGGACACCCTAAGTAAAGTAGAATCACGATATTTGAACTGTGAATCTCTGGAATAGACTTTATAGGCCAAAAGAACTACAAAGGAGTGGTAAATTGCATTAATGTGTACTCATATTTTTAACAGCAATAGTATAGTTCTTTTCCTGATATACCTCAGCACCCTCCATTCTATTTTATGGAGCGTTACACTCGTTTTTCCCTTTCAATAAATCTATGCTTTGCCTGATTTAAAAAAAAAAATGGTCTACTTATATGTAATTGACAAATAGGAATCATACGTGCTTATGGTGTACAACATGATGTTTTGATATACGAGTACATTGTGAAATTGCCATCAAAATGAAACTAATTAACACATCACTGGCACTCACGATAAAAACTTCTTTCATGAATATTTTTGTGGTGAGAGCACTTAAGATCTAAGGGCAATGCAGGATTGTTGATAGTAGCTACCATGCTATACATTATACACTAGAAATTATTTATCCTACATAATAGAATTTTGTGCTCTTTGACAAGCAGCTCCACTTCTTCTCCTCCCTCCAGGCTGTGACAGCTCCCATTCTGCTCTTGCTCCGAGTTTCTTTTTGATTCCACTTATAAATGACAGCAGGTAGTATTTGTTTTTCTGTGTCTGGTGTATATCACTTAGCATAATGTCCTTCAAGTTCACCTCTGTTGTCACGAATGATAAGATTTCGAGAGTAGCACCTAGAGACTCTGGGATAGGTAGATACATTCTACAGTTTTACCATACTGTGTTGGTTTACTTTTAAAATCATCATCTATCACGTTTTCCATTTTTATTTTAGAAGGAAAATTCCATAAAAATTACACATGATGCAATTGCTTTCAAATAAAAATGAGAGCTTATATAGTACTTCCATATTTAATTACTACAATGAAAAGAATAAAAAATTCTAAATATAAGACAAGGAGTGACAAAGTAAGGAATCAAATTAGTGGAGAAATTAAACCACTGCAATGCTGCAAAAATTTTGTTCACTAATTTATTGCATATTATTCATGGACTCCCTGCTACATGTGCATTACAGTGATCCAGGGCAGTGATAAACAAAACACTACAAAGCTTACATTATAGGAGGGAACTCAATTCATGGCACAAACACATGGTTTGTTCTTTAATTATACTTATTGGAAATACTTTGGAGAAAAGAGAATTGTTAGTTTTAAGAAATCTTGTATGTCTCAAGGATACAAATTTATAGTGAAATGATTCTCCTCATAGTGGGAAACCCACTCATTTTCTACCTGATGTGAATTTTACTCCCCAGAGTTTCTTCATAGCATTTGTCATTTCTGAGTTTCTCAGAGTGTAGATAAAGGGGTTCAGCATGGGGGTTATGACTGTATAAAACACACTCAATGACTTGTCAATGGGGAAAGTCTTAGCTGGTCTGGCATACATGAAAATACAGGGAACAAAAAAGAAGACAACCACAGTGATGTGGGAGCCACAGGTGGAGAGAGCTTTCCGCCTCCCTTCCTGACTCAAGTTCTTTAGAGAGTGGAAAATGATGGCATAAGACAAGAGTAAGAGCAGAAACACAGTTGTGCAGATGAGTCCTCCATTGGCCATCACTAAGAGGCCAATGACATAGGTGTCAATACAGATGAGTTTCAGTAAGGGGTACATGTCACATATAAAGTGGTCAATGACATTGGGGCCACAGAATGGGAGTCCATAAATGGTGCTTAGTTGAATTACAGAGTGCAGAAAACCTCCAACCCAGGAAACTACCAGCAGTAAAACACACACCCGTGGCCTCATAATAATTAAGTAATGCAAGGGCTTACAGATAGCCACATAGCGGTCATAAGCCATTGTCAACAAAAGGAAGACCTCTGATCCACCAAAAAAGTGTTCTGTAAAGAGCTGAGCCATGCAGAGCTTGAAGGAAATGGTATTTTCCCCAAAGAACAAATCAGAAATCAACTTGGGAGAGAAAACTGATGAATAAACAGCATCCATAAATGATAAGCTAGCAAGAAAGAAGTACATTGGTGAGCCCAGGGTCTTACTGAAGGCTATGGTCATAATGATGAGCAGATTTCCCACCATGGTCAAGATGTAGAAGAGCAAGAACATAACAAAAAGTACTTTCTGCTCTTTTGGATTCTGTGTGAGGCCCAAGAGGACAAAGTAAGTTGTATTGCTCCTGTGTTCCATCTATTCCTTTCTTGATGCTGATTCCAGATATTAAAGCAGTTTATCTATAAAGCAATGGAAAATTCCTTAGAACTATTATAATCTTTATCAATTCAATATGTGCAAGAAGCATTTATTTGCATCAATCTACCTGCTGTAGATATTTGGTTTATCAAGTTGAATAATATAGGATTCTCTGTCCTAAGTGATTTGATATATAATGATAAAGTCACACTGTTAAAGACGAGTTTAATAAGAGTCATTATAAACATGTTTATTTAAGCTGTACTATGGTTTCATAGTGGTGGAATTGCTAAGCCTCCTGAAATCTGGGAAGGTTTCTCAGAGGAAACCATACTTATGATGACTTTAAATGAGAAGTGACATAACAATATGAATGAAAAAGGAATTCCATGAAAAGATGCACATGTATGAAGTCAATAGGTAAATACTGCAAGAATCTCAGGTGTAATGCCTTAAAGCAATTTGCATATTGAGAGTGAGTAAAATAAATTATAATTGTAAGATCATAAACCCAAAGTCACTGTATTAGTCGCAAAAGCTATGACTCTTAAGAGTGATTGCTTGCCCTTCTTTTAGTCGCTAAAGCTATGACTCTTAAGAGTGATTGATTGCCCTTCTTCCACTTTCCAATAACACATTCATTGAAGAATCAATCACAAGCATCTTAGCATTCACATATCTAGGAATATTGTGCTCGCAAAGTTTGTGATTTCTAAGAAAAACATGCCTTCTCTATAGCTCTCCTCTTTCTTTTCTGAGTCCTCGCCAGAATCACCTTTTAATATTTCTACCTACAGTTTCTTCAGGGAAATCTAGGTCTTTTCTATCACAATCTCAAAATTCTTGCAGCATCTCTACACATTAATCAATCTCAGAGGTACTTTCACATGTTTGGATATTTATTGCAGCAGCACCCCATTCCCATTTCCCATTAGCTAAGCTGTATGTTTGCTAGAGCTGCTGTAACAGTAGAATATACTGAGTGGTTTGAACAACAGAAAATTGTTGTCTCAGAGTCCTGAATACTAAAATCCAAAATAAAGGTGTGGATAGTGTTGATTGCCTCAGAAGACTATGAGGCAAGGAGCTGTTCAAGGTCTCTATCCTTGGTTTGCTGGTGACCAACTTTGTATTTATGTGTTGTTCTCCCTGTATCCAAATTTCCCATTCTAAAAGATCACCATACATACTGGATGGGGCTAGCCTTTATAACCTTAGTTTAATTTGATGAGCTCTGGAAAGACCCTCTCCCCAAATAAAGTCAGATTCTGTGTTACTGGACATGGGATCTTCAACATTAATTTGAGGTGGGAGGGGGGAGAAAGAAACACAAGGGAACCATAGCATTTTATGTGGCATGATGTGTGACCATAGTCTCAGATGTCCTACCAATTCATTGAAACTACCTTTTAGTATCTTTTCTTGGATATTCTTTCTTTTCCTAACCTGTAAATGCTTAAAGCACTCTGGAGTTGTCTGTCTTCACCACTGTCTCTCCTAATTTTCAAACTGGAGTCTGCAACCATTTAATTGACACCTTCAAATGATACCCATTTAGTAATTACAAAAGTAAATTTTTAATTTTTTCACAATAAATCATTTATTTCTCACGTTTTCTTTATTTAACCAGTGTTTCCTTTTTCCATGCAACCATTCAGGCCAAATTCTGACAATACCCTTGACTCTTTTATTCCTCTCATGTTACTTATTCATTCATTCAATAAGTCCTGTTTACTCTCACTTTTAATGCATTGCAAATCTGATCCTTCTCCATTTACACATTACATTCATTCCTGGTTCACTGCAGTACCCTGCTGACAGCTCTACCTACTTTCATTTTGGCTTCCAACAAACGTTTTGCTGAAGCAGCCCAACTTAGCATTTTAAATCATTTTTTTTTCGTACCAGGGATTGAATGATTGAATTCAGGGACACTCAACCACTGGGCCACATACCCAGCCTTTTTTTTTTTTTTTTTTTTTTTTTTTAGTATTTTATTAGAGACAGGGTCTCACTGAGTTGCTAAGTGCCTCACCATTGCTGAGGCTAGCATTGAACTTGCAATCCTCCTGCCTCAGCCTCCCAAGAGCTGGGATTACAGGCGTGTGCCATTGCGCCTGGCTAGCATTTTAAATCTTAATCAGATCATCTCACTCCTTGGCTCAAAACCCCATTGAGAGATACTGATTTCATGGTCAATAAATCAATCCATTGTCTCTACCTCGGTCTATGTGACTCTGGATGACTGTGATTTAGGCAACTGTCCAAATTCATCTCTTAAAATTCTCCATACTTATCTGCTCAAGGTTTTTCACTAATCCTCAGATATCCATAATGCTTTTCAACCACATTTTTCCCAATTCCCTTATTTTATCTTTTTTTCCTAAGAACATTGACTTGAAAAGTCATAAAATAAGCATTTCTGTCTTCCTTTTCTAGATATTTATCAGCAGATCATTTTGCAAACTATTTTCATTCATAACATTAAAGCAATTTCCTTCATAAAATTAAAGCAGATTCTGATAGAACATTCAGATTATCTATTGGACAAGTCAATATTTGCTTGGACAAGCTTACTGGAAAGAGTAGATTGAGCACCTGGTACTTTTTTACGTGCATTTTTCTTATGTTTATTGGTTCTTTTTAGTTATATATAACATTAGGATTCATTTAAATAATATTCCATGCTTTTCAACCACTTTATTTCCACCTATTCTAAGTAGTAATTGCTAATTTCAGAAACCAGAGCAGTTATCACAACATTTAAATTAATGATAAATCCTGCAGAAAGGTGCATTGCATAGTTAACCTTTTATTTATTAGTTATACCATAATGTACCTACTTTGCGTAGTACAGTACCTACCTTGTGTCATACTGGTCAAATAAGGTGAACTTGCAGCCATCACAGAGTGACTACTCACTTATTAATACTCAGTGTCTACACCAGGGGTCATGCCTTCAAAGGACAGAAATCTTGGTCTGACTGAGGAATCACCTTTTCACCACGAGTCTTCTGCTTTTACAGATGGAAGCATAGTTCTTGAAGATATAATATGTTCTTTGACTTAATTTTTTAAAAAATCTTAAATTATATTTGGGATAACTACTAATTACCACCCAACTATCTACTTTCTGCCTATAGAAGTTTTCTCAGCATTTTAATGTTTATAAACTTAAGTGATATAATTTCCTATTTAATAAAAAATTCACACAATTGCAATTGTGGTTTCTGCTACCAAGTGTGAAGTCTTACCTTCAGAAGTTTAGATATGCTCATAAATAGCTGGAATTCCTTCTGCCATTCAGTATGCACACAGAAGACTATTCTGTTTCTTCAGAATATATTTGAAATTATACAAATATGCCTGTCAGTTTTATCCAGTGTCTTATAAATATTGCAGAAAATCATTACATTTATTGTAGATCAATTTCAAAGGAATTCCATGGCACAGAGAGAAAAATTATGATTTTCCATATTAGGATATTTTATCATGAATGCAAAGTCTTAACACAGTAAGACAATATCTAGACTTTTTAACAGGAAAAGTTTTCTAAGTTTTTTTTTTTCTGGTAACTTTAATAATAATAATAAAAAAAAACCTACCATTCAGCTGAGAAGCCTTTCTTTTCTTGTGTTGGTATGATCATATACTTGTACTTCATTTTTGGATATATCATTCCTTTGTTATTTGTAGACCTTGTTTTGAGCATAATACAGCATCTTTTGAAATAATTTATTAATTGCTAAAAAGACAGCATCTTTAACCTCACAGAAGCAAAGATCACTGAAGATTTTTGTATGATGACACCACATTTATCATTATGCCTGCAACTGGAATGTGTCCAAGAGTCATTCTTGCTTAATTAATTTCACTGGGTTTTTCCAAATAAAAATTGAAATAACCTCTATATGTAATGATACCATCAGATCAAATACATAGCTAGAGTAAAAAAGATGTAATGAGAAAAAATATAGTTCCAGAAACATTATGGGATAATCACAAATCAAGAATAAACATAAGTCCAGTTAGTTTGTACAAATAAAAATGAAATAGTCACTTATTTTCCTCAATTGCTAAATAATTTTTTTCCAGTTATCTAATATTCAATGTTTTCCTATTTGTGTGGTACTGGACACATGTATACAGAATTATGTAGTTGTATAACTACTTGTGAATTTGCTCTTTTTAAATTAAAATGTTTATTTTATTTCAGATTCTGTGTAATTAGTTGGAGACAGAATAGTTAATAAACTAGAAGAAAAATATATGAATATAGTCCTACCTGCATTGGCTTTATAGAGTCAGAAAATACTAATAGGAATACCTAAAAATGTAATTATAATCTGTGATCAGCGTTAATCAGGCAACAAACATGGTATTGTCAGGGAAAATAGGAGTGAGTCACTTAGTGAATGAAATAATTAGATAAAGCCCTTTTAAAGGTGATATTTAAGCTTAAGTCTAAAGGATGCTTCTATGGGAATTACTGTTAAGTGTAGGAATGCAAAGTTGAATAGAGCTGAGCAAGTTCAGGATGCTGACAGGTCATTGTACCTGAGGGGAAATAGATAGGGAAAGAAAAGAAGAAGGAGAAGTTGAAGATATGGACAAGGCCAAACCCTTTGGACATTATAGGGAATAAGGAATTTGGATTTCACCTTAAGTTCTTTTCAAATGAGAATAAGGAAGAGCATGGTCCAGCAAAAATACTCAACCAGCTATCAGCTAATTGAATTCACAGAGTGTGAAAACAATCATACACCTTGACCAACTGAGATTGTCCCAGGTAGGAAGGGCTAGTTCAACATTCAAAAATCAATTAATGTAATCCATCAGACCAAAGGATAAGGAAGCAAAATCACATGATTATGTAGTATAAAAAGGATTTAAAACACTCAATATCCTTATAAGAATTCTCAGTGGACTTGGAATAGAAGAAAATTTCCTAAACTTGAGCAGCTGTACAAACACCCTACAACTGACATCATTCTTAATGGTGAGGCTACAAGCTTTTATTCTAAAATCAGTGCCATGCTCGGGGGCTTCACAGCTTCCAGAAACAAGAGCAAATTAATCTCTCTTCTTTATAAATTCATTAGTGTCAGTTGTTATGTGAGAGCAGCAGAAAATAGACTACGACAGTGAGGGGGGCTATGGGGCAGGTCAGAGGTTACATAGGAACTCTCTGTACTTTCTGCTTAAATTTCTGTGAAACTAAAACTCTCTAAAAGTAAATTCCCCTGGCTGGAAGCTTGAGCGGAGCAGTTTGGAGATGTTGGCTGGTGAAGTTTTCCTGGGTGGGTTATCTATGAAGTTAATCAAATCTTTCTGAAAGTGTGAACAAACAAAAACAAACAAACAAACAAACAAACAAAAAACCTGACAGGTATCCAAGATAAGGAAGCAGAAACCGGCCTAAAGATAACCTAGATGACCCAGGAACCTACATTTAGAGTTGAGTAATAGGAATACCAAAATAAGGTCAGATGAAATAATCATGCCATTTTGAACACAGCCTACTGTAGACTTTGAACAGGATTATGCATAGATTGGAGGGAGGTCATTAGTGTTAAATTTCTTATTTTTTGTTTTAATAACTTTGAAAAAGTTGTTTTAAATGTATTTAAGTGTCACTTTACTCTGAAATGTAGGGAATGATATGCAATTAAAGAGGTTTTGCTAATATAACAAAATGTGTATAAACTGTTTCTGCTGTGCCTGATACACAGAAGTGTGAAAAACATGTTTTAGGTGTTTTTAAATGAGAGTATTAAACCAGCCTGACTCTGCTTTTTAAAATAAATCTATAAATTAATGAGAAAGCCAATAGAAAACAATTGCAATTTTTAAATTGCTACTACCCAGAACCCTATCTTAAAAAAGGGTTTCACTTTCTCTGGTGAAAGCAGAAGTCAAAATCAAATACTGGAATATACAAAATAATTCAAATGAAAACACCAACTATTTGAAACAATGTGACACTAAAGCCAGTGCTTGGAGGAAAATTTAAGGTCTTAGTAAATTATTTTGAAAAAAAAAAAAAAAGAAAAGAAAAGAAAAAGAAAGAATGGGTTAAATAATCTTTCAATTAAAAGTATCAAAAAAAAAAAGCACAAAATTAACCTAAATGAAAGTAGGTAGGAGAGCATAATAAAAATAAAAGTGATTTTCTCCATTAGAACAAAATATTATTATATTGTGTTAGTCTATTCTCCATTACTGTAGCAAATATTTGAAATAAATCAACTTAATAAGAGAAGCTATCTTTTGGCTCACAGGTTTGAAGCTCTCAGCCCCTGACTAATAGGCCCCTTTGCTTTAGGCTGGTAGTGAGGCAGTACCTCAGTGGTAAGGTGTGTGTAGTGGAGCAAACTCTTCACTTTATTTTAGGGACAAAAAAGATAAGAGGAAAGTGTTGTCCTACAATTCTCTTCCAGAGCACCCTTCCCAAAGACTTAAAACCCGCCACTGGCCTCACCTCTACAAGTTTCAACCACCTTCCAGTAACACCCAGCTGAGGACCAGACCTTTAACACGAGGGCACTTGGGGGACATTCCTGGTTCAGACTCTAACAATACCTAATGTCTAGTTATTTGAATAAAAATTAAGAACAAAAAGAGAATGTGAGTAGATCACTATTTATTCTAATGAAGAAAATAATCAAAGAAACACAAACCTCAAATAGAAATGGCATGTAGATTACAGAGAAAAAAAATTTAAGTTAGGATTTCTACCAATTCTAAAAAAAGAAGAAAAAAAAAGTCGATTATATTCTACTACTGAGGCAAAATTATTCTATATTCTCAGCCCCAAGTCCTGCCCTGTGAACTAACGTGTTTCCAGTTAGACTGAGAACAGAAACTATTCCCAGTGCTGTGCAGGTGCCAGGCATGCTTCTCTGTACTCTAGATGAATAGATTTGTTGCAGCCTCAGGGGTGGTTTCCTCAAATGCATGCACCATGCTGAATAAGGAGACCCTCTTTGTTTCTCTAGGGCCTTCCTCCTATCACTTGATTTCTCTCTTTCCTCTCTCCCTCCAGCCCTTACTCTCCAGTGTTCTCTCCCCTCCATTCTTCAGCAGTTTTGGTCTCATCAGACTCACACACTCATCTCCTCTACTCAGGAGTGTCCCAGGATCTTCCTGGAACTCACTATGTGAACATCATAGACACCATTTAGAGGAAATAAGCTGGGACTGTGCTAAGGTTCAACTTGTTTGTTTCTCATCTCTCAATGGTATTGCTAATTGCTTTCTGATGTTTAGTGTGTTGAAAACCATTGTTTATTTTTTTCTGGCTTATTGACTCATTCTAGAAAAGAGAGTAAATCTGCTATGTGTTTACCCATCTTGACCATAATTTGTAGTCCAAAAACAATGATAAATGACAATTAAAAATGTATATCTATTTCATTAAATAGGTCAAAAGAAAATATATGTTCATAAATATGGTTCTATTTTCCCCTCCCTCCCTGCCTCCTTTCCTCCCTCCCTCCCTTTCTTCCTTCCTTCATTCCTTCATTTCTTTCTTTCTTCTAATTTGTTATATATGACAGCAGAATGCATTTAAATTCATAGTATTCATATAGAGCACAATTTTTCATGTCTTTGGTTGTACACAAAGTAGAGTCACACCATTTGTGTTTTCATATATATACCTAGGGTAATGATGACCATCACATTCCACCGTATTTCCTATCCCCATACCCCCTCCCTTGCCCTCCATCCACTTTGACATAGCTAAAGATCCTCCCCCATGCCCCCCTCGTCCCCATTATGGATAAGCATCCTCATATCCAAGAAAACCTTTGGAATTTTGTTTTTTTGTTTTTTTGTTTGGATTGGCTTACTTCACTTAGCAGAATATTCTCCAGCTCCATCCATTTACCTGAAAATGCCATGATTTTATTCTCTTTTAATGCTGAATAATATTCCATTGTGTATACCACATTTTCTTTAACCATTCATCTACTTAAGGGCATCTAGGTTGGTTTTGCAATTTTGCTGTTATGAATTGTGCTGCTATAAACATTGATGTGGATGTGTCCCTGTAGTATGCTGTTTTTAAGTCCTTTGTGTATAAACGAAGGAGTGGAAAGCTGGGTCAAACAGTGGTTCCATTCAAAGTTTTCTAAGGAATCTCCATACTGTTTTCCATTTTGGCTGCACCAATTTTCAGTCCCACCAACAATGTATGAGGGTACCTTTTTCCCCACATCCTTGCCAACACTTGTTGTTGTTGTTTATATTCTTAATAGTTCCCATTCTGACTGGAGTGAGATGAAATCTTAGAGTAGTTTTGATTTGCATTTCTCTAATTGCTAGAGATGTTGAACATTTTTCCATATATTTGTCAATGGACTGTATACCTTGTTCTGAGAAGTGTCTGTTCGATTCCTTGGCCCATTTATTGATTGGGTTATTTATTTATTTATTTATATTGGTGGTAAGATTTTTGAGTTCTTTATATATCCTAGAGATTAGTGCTCTATCTGATGTGCTTGTGGTAAAAATTTGTTTCTATTCTGTAGGCTCTCTATTCACTTCATGGATTATTTCTTTTGCTGAGAAGAAGCTCTTTAGTTTGAATCCATCCCATTTATTGATTCATGATTTTATTTCTTGCTCTATAGGAGTATTATTAAGGAACTCAGGGCCTAATCCAACATGATGGAGGTTTGGGCCTACGTTTTCATCTATTAGGTGCCAGGTCTCTCATTTAATTCCTGGGTCCTTGATCCACCTTGAGTTGAGTTTTGTGCATGGTGAGAGATAGGGGTTTAATTTAATTTTTTGGCATATGGATTTCCAGTTTTCCCAGCACCATTTGTTTAAGAGGCTATCTTCTCTCCAATATATGTTTTTGGCTCCCTTGTCTAATATAAAATAACTGTAATTATATGGGTTTGCCTCTGTGTCTTCTATTCTGTACCATTGGTCTACAGGTCTATTTTGGTGCCAATACCATGCTGTTTTTGTTACTATTGCTCTGTAGTATACTTTAAAGTATGGTATAGTGCTGCCTCCTGCTTCACTCTTCTTGCTGAGGATTGCTTTGGCTATTCTGGGTCTCTTATTTTTCCAGATGAATTTCATGATTGCCTTTTCTGTTTCTATGAGGAATGTCAGTGGGATTTTGATTGTAATTGCATTAAATCTGTATAGTGCTTTTGGTAATATGGTAATTTTGACAATATTAATTCTGCCTATCCAAGAACAAGGGAGATCTTTCCATTTTCTAAGGGCTTCTTTAATTTCTTTCTTTAACATTCTGTAGTTTTCATTGTAGACGTCTTTCACCTTTTCATTAAGTTGATTCCCAAATATTTTATTTTATTTTTTTGAGGCTATTGCAAGTGGGGTGGTTTTCTTATTTTTTATTTCAAAGGATTTGTCACTGATGTACAGAAATGCCTTTGATTTATGGGTGTTGATTTTATATCCTGCTACTTTGCTGAGTTCATTTACTAGTTCTAGAACTTTCCTGGTGGAATTTTTTGGACTCTATAGGTATAGAATCATGCCATCAGCAAGTAGTGATAGTTTGAGTTCTTCTTTTCCTGTCCATATCCCTTTAATTTCTTTTATCTGTCTAATTACTTTGGTTAGAATTTCAATAACTATGAAAGAGGGCATCCTTGTCTTCTTCCTGGTTTTGGAGGGAATGCTTTCAATTTTTCTCCATTTAGAATGATGTTGACCTGGGGCTTAGAGTAGATAACTTTCACAATTATTAAGATATTTTCCTGATATCCCTAGTTTTTCTAGTGTTTTGAACATTAAGTGGTTCTGTATTTTGTGAAATGCTTTTTCTGCATCTATTGAGATGATCATATGATTCTTATCTTTAAGTCTATTGATGTGATGAATTACATTTATTGATTTCTGTATATTGAACCAAGCTTGCATTCCTGGGATGAACCCCATTTGATCATGGTGCACTATCTTTTTGATATGATTTTGTATTTGATTTGCCAGAATTTTATTGAGAATTTTTGCATCTATGTTCATTAGAGATACTGGTCTGAAGTTTTCTTTCTTTGATGTGTCTTTGTCTGGTTTTGGAATCAGGGTGATATTAGCCTTATAGAATGAGTTTGGAAGTGTTCCCTATTTTTCTATTTTATGAAATAATTTGAGGAGTATTGGTACTAGTTCTTTAAAGGACTTGTAGAACTCAGCTGTGCATCCATTTGATCCTGGGCTTTTCTTGGTTGGTAGGATTCTGATGTCATCTTCTATTTCATTGCTTGAAATTGATCTGTTTAAATTGTGAATATCATTCTGATTCAGTTTGGGCAAATCATATGACTCTATAAGTTTGTTGATGCCTTTGATATTTTCAATTTTATTTGAATCAAAATTTTCAAAATAATTTCTAATTATTTTTTGCATTTCTGTAGTATCCATTGTGATATTTCCTTTTTTGTCACATCTATTATTAATTTGAGTTTTCTCTCTCCTTCTCTTCATTAGCATGGCTAAGGGTTTTTCTCTCTTTCTCTCTCCTCTCTTTTCTCTCTCCTTCTCTTCATTAGCATGGATAAGGGTTTATCAATTTTATATTATTTTGCAAAGATCCAACTTTTTGTTTTGTTAGTTTTTTCAGTTGTTTCTTTCGTTTGAATTTCATTGATTTCAGCTTTGATTTTAATTATTTCCTGTCTTCTACTGCTTTTGGTGTTGTTCTGTTCTTTTTCTAGGTCTTTGAGATGTAATGTTAGGTCATTTATTTGTTAACTTTTTTCTTTTGAGGAATGAACTCCATGCAATGATCTTTCTTCTTATAACTGCCTTCATAGTGTCCCAGAGATTTCAATATGTTGTATCCGTGTTCTCACTTACCTCTAAGAATTTTTCAATCTCCTCTTTGATGTCTTTTGTAACCCATCATTCATTCAATAGCATATTATTTAGTCTCCAGGTTGTTGGAGTAGCTTTTATTTTTCATTTTATCATTGATTTCTATTTTATTCCATCATGATCTGGTAGAATGCAGGGTAGTATCTCTCCTTTTTGTATTTGCTAAGACTTGTTTTGTGGGATGGTCTATTTTAGAGTAGGATCTATTTTAGAGTAGGATCCATGTGCTGCTGAGAAGAAAGTGTATTTGCTTCTTGGAGGATGAAATATTCTTTATATACCAGTTAAGTCTAATTTATTAATTGTATTATTGAGTTCTATAGTTTCTTTTGTTTGGAAGATCTGTCCAGTGGTGGTGGTGAAAGAGGTGTGTTAAAGTCATCCAGAATTATTATGTTGTGATCTGTTTGACTCTGGAACTTGAAAAGAGTTTGTTTGATGAACATAGATGCTCCATAGTTTGGGGCTTATATATTTATAATTGCTATGTCTTGTTGATGTATGGTTCCCTTAAGCAGTATGAAATGTCCTTCTTTACCTCTTTTGATTAGCTTTGGCTTGAAGTCTACTCTATTTGATATGAGAATGGAAACCCCTGATTGTTTCTGCAGAATATGTAAGTTGTATGTTTTTTTCCCAAACTTTCATCTTCAGTCTGTGTATGTCTTTTCCTATGAGATGAGTCTCTTGAAGGCAGCGTATTGTTAGTTTTTTTTTTTTTTTTTTTTTTTTAATTCAATCTTCAAGTCTATGTCTTTTGATTGGTGAGTTTAGGCCATTAACATTCAGGGTTATTATTGAAACATGACTTGTACTCCCAGCCATTTTTGTTGTTTAACTTGACTTGGTTTCTCATTTGTTTGACCTTTCCTTTAGTGTAGTTCCTCCCTTTACAGATTTTCTTTGTTGTTTTTCATTTCCTCTTCATTGAATATTTTGCCAAGAATGTTCTGTAGCGCAGGCTTTCTTACTGTACATTCTATTAGCTTTTGTTTATCATGGAAGGTTTTTATTTCATCATCAAATCTGAAGCTTAATTTTGCTGGATATAAGATTCTTGGTTGGCATCCATTTTCTTTCAGAGCTTGGTATATGTTGTTCCAGGATCTCTTGGCTTTGAGGGACTGGGTTGAAAAATCTGCAGAAATCTTAATCAGTCTTCCTTTATATGTAATCTGATTTCTCTCTTTTGTGGCCTTTAAAATTCTGTCCTTATTTTGTATACTAGTCATTTTCATTATAATGTGTCTTGGTGTAGATCTGCTGTAATTTTGCACATTTGGTGTCCTGTAAGCCAATTCATTCTTCATGCTGAGGAAATTTTCTGATATTATTTCATTGAAGAGATTGTGCATTCTTTTGGTATGAATCTTTGAGCCTTCCTCTACCCTGATAAATCTTAAATTTGGTCTTTTGATGTTGTCTCATAATTCTTGGATGTTCTGTTCATTGTTTCTTATCATCCTCACTGTGTAGTCAACTTTACTTTCAAGATTGTAAATCTTCATTTTGTGTGGTCCTGTCTTCCAAATGATCTAGTCTGTTAGTGATGCTTTTATTGAGTTTTTTATTTGGTTTATTGTTTCTTTCATTTCAAGGGTTTCTCTTTGTGGATTTTTTCAGAACCTTTATCTCTTGCTCCCTGTATTTACATTCTTATCTCTTTTTTTTGGAGTGATTGATGGTTGCCTGTATTTGTTCACTTAGGTCATTCTTTAATTCCCAGATCTTTTTTTTTTTTTTTTTTGGTACCAGGGATTGAACTAAGGAGCACTCAACCACTGGGCCACATCCCCAGCCCTTTTTCATATTTTATTAGAGACAGGGTTTCACTGAGTTCCTAAGTTCCTCGCCATTGCTGAGGCTGGCTTTGAACTCATGATCCTTCGGCCTCAGCCTCCCAAGTGCTGGGATTACAGGTGTCTGCCACCACGCCCGACATTCCCAGATCATTTTAATTATGTACATTCTGAACTC
This sequence comes from Tamias sibiricus, assembly GCA_025594165.1. NCBI lineage: Eukaryota > Metazoa > Chordata > Mammalia > Rodentia > Sciuridae > Tamias > Tamias sibiricus. The sequence continues at coordinate 23,621,296 of CM046657.1, read as the reverse complement.
CTTCTCTGACATTTCATCTACTGTGCTGTTGTAGTATCTTGCAATAGATTATTGTAGTATCTTGGTTTGTTTGGGGCATTTTCCTCCCTTGTTTTTTCATGACGTCTATGTATCTCCCTCTCTTGTAGTATAGATCTGAGGTACTGCAGCTTCTACCATATTATCTTATAGCGTCCCTGAAGGTTACCAATACTTCACCTTTAAGGGTGATATCGATATTACAGCATCCAATGTAACCAATGTGCAACCATAAATCAATTAGCTTCTATTTTGACAATTATGGATTTGTCATTATAAACAGAAATGATGAGTTTGGTTATCTTCTACCATATAGTCAAATAGGTTTGCATAATGATTTACAGTTTCTCATTGTAGAGGGGGGAGATAGGCTATGATGTTTATGAGGTATGATGTAAGAATATAGAGGTATTAGGTTATATGACTAGTGAAAGGCTAATAATAAGAAGTTTGCTGTTAGCAGGAGAAACAAGAGAGAGGCAACCTATGAAAGGCTCCCTGTTACCTCTGCAACAGGATGATTGTTAGCACCCCTAGTAGAGATACCTCTGATGCAACCAGGCCTGCAGGGACCTTGGTGACATTTTGCCAGATTCTGATTGTTGTCCCCAGATAGAAGTGGCAATGTCCCACTTTGGTGGTAGTGGCAGGGTCAAGCGTATAGGTACCTTGATGTTGGGCTATGAAGCCACACTTTGGTGTATACAGAACCACAATGTGGGCGTAGCTTGCCTCTCTGCAGTGGCAGGACCTGTGGTGCTGGGGTGGGCCTCTGTCATAAATATGGTTCTTAAGCACATTAGTTAATTCTGTATCACTTTATGAAAAATATGTTAGGATAGAAGAATAGATTATTTTTCTTAAAGTAGACACATAAATATTAAAGCCAAAATAAGTGTCCTTCATAATAGTGAAGTGTTAAAACAAGTCTTTCTTTTTTCAAGAGTCATTTTAAAGCAGGATGTTCTTCCTCCTTACATGAGTCTTTATGTTAAAACAGAAATATATGAAACACAAACAGGCTTCTGATGCTCAATAGCGCCTCCCAAATTGAGGTGAGACAATGGAATGTCATCAGGAGTGTCCTCAAGCCTCCAGCCTCTTCCAACTGGCCAGTGTGTTAGTCAGCTTTTCTCCACTGTGACCAAAATACCTGACAAGAACAAATTAGAGGAGGAAAAGTTTATTTTGAGTTCATAGCCTTAGAGGTTTAGTCCATGGTCTGCTGATGCCACTGCTCTGGGCCTGAGGTGAGGCAGAATGTGATGGTGGAAGGGCATGGAGATGCAGGCTGCTCAGTTTATCCCAGTGGGAAGGAGAAAGAGAAGAAAAGAAAGAGAAGAAGAGACAGAGAAATGGATACAGAGAGAAAATGTGCACATTCAGAAAGTCAGGGACTAAGAAATAATCCTCAAGGACAGGTCCCCAGTGACCTAACTCCTCCAGCAATGCCCCACCTGCCTACAGTTACCTCCCGGGAGTCCATTCAGATTATTAATCCACCAAATGGATTAATCCCCTGATGAGATTACAAACTACCATCATTGTCTTAAATTCTCTCCTCTGAACCTTCCTGTGCTTGGGGTCATGCTATCACAATGTGATCTTTTGGGGGGATATTTCCAGATCTAAACCATCAACAGACCGTGTACTTCCTGTGGTGCACTTCAGCACCCTCAGCATTCTCACCACAGAGAGGCTGCATGCGCCACTGTTTCCTGTCACAGGGACACTTTGAATCTTTTGTGGGCAAACACCAGTTAAAAGTAGATACCAGGGTGCTGGGGTTGTGGCTCAGCGGTAGAGCGCTCGCCTAGCACATGCGCAGCCCGGGTTCAATCCTCAGCACCACATAAAAATAAAGGCATTGTACAACTAAAAACAAATAAACAAATATTAAAAAAAAAAAAGTAGATACCAGGGGCTGGGAGTGTAGCTTAGTGGTGGAGCACTTGTCTAGCACATGTGAGGCACTAAGTTCAATCCTCAGCACTGCAGAAAAATAAATAAAATAAAGGTATTGTGTCCATCTACAACTAAAATAATTAAAAACAAAAACGTAGGTACCAAATAAAATCTGGGCTGTTTAAATATAGGTAAACTCACATATCTTAAAAATTCATTGTTCAGACTTTTGAAATAAAGATGAGTACATAAATTCACTACATTCTCTTTGTCCTTTTGGAAACCATCCAAAAGCAACAAGAGACTTTGTTTGTTTGCTTGTTTATTGTTTGTCACCAAATGGAGAAAAAATTGAAAACTGCTACGCAGCTTTATGCAAATTTTCAGAATAACAAAGTGTCCATATGTAGTTTTTCAGGAAGTGCCTCCAGAGTTTACTCAGCATCAGCTTGAAATGGCTTTTCAAGAGTGGAAATGTGCAAAAAAAATCCTGCTTGACCAATGATGATGGTTTTCCTCATCCCCACAGAGAACCCAATAACTTCCCTTATCCAGAAAAGAAACAGGTGACTTTTTTTTTTTTTTTGGTACTGGGGATTGACCTCACATCCCTAGTCCTAGTTTTACATTTTATTTGTTTAAAGACAGGGTCTCACTAAGTTGCTTAGCGCCCTGCTTTTGTTGAGGTTGGCTTTGAACCCATCATCCTCCTGCCTCAGCCTCCAGAGCTGCTGGGATTACAGGTGTGAGTCACTGCACCCAGCGAAACATGTGACCTTTGAAGAGGCAAAATGATCACCTAGGCCTACTCAAAAGAACCTGAATTCTTCTCCTTCTATCCATCCAATCAATAGGCCACTCCTCCTATTTCCCTTCCTATAAGTTGTCACTAGCAACCAATTGGAGAGACACATTTAACACTCCTGCCTATCTCCATTACTTTTCAGCCTCATATTAAAGCAATCCATGCTGTGCCTATGACAGTAAAATGAAGTGTTTGAATTCTCTTTTTCTACAATTTGCTTCTTTTTGCAAAACTTACAGATATTATGGCTTCTGTGTGAATCAAGCAGTGATCTCTTCCTCTGTATCAAACCAAATCCTTTGAAAGAGCTGCCCAAAGCAGTGGAGTGTTCATAGGGAACACTTAAATCAGAAAGAGCAAAGAGGAAGACAGATTACTAGTGGCAACATATCTCCAAAAGTACCCTTCAAAAGTGTTTTTGATGGTAAGGAACAAACCATGAAAAAAAAAAAAAAAAAAAAAAAGAGAGAGAGAGAGAGAGAGAAAGAAACATCATAACCTCATGATCAAAAGCAACTTTGCAAGCAAATGGATCCATCAGCAGCAAGTGACTCCTAAGGTATCTGAGAATTTAGGATCCCTTGGGAGATACTCCTGCCAAAGGCATAAAATGAATTGAAATATAAACAAAGGGTAGACAAACCCCAATAGGAGTACACGGGACATTCTGCAAAATAGTTGACTTGTATTTTACAGAAAAGGCAATGTCAGAAAATACAGAGAAAGATTTAGGAATAATTTCATATTAAAGCAATCCATGCTGTGCCTATGACAGTAAAACGAAGTGTTTGAATTCTTTTTCTACAAAAGAGGGCATTAATGGAAAAAATAGAGAAAGGATAACAAGCTGGGTAGATTATATAATAGTATTTTTTCAATGTAATTACTTGATTTTGATCACTGTGCTATGGTGATGCAATAAAACGCAGTTTGGAAATGCTTTGAAGTTTTAGAGCTAAAGAGTAATCACTTACAACTTACCTTCAACTTGCTCTTATATTGCAGAAAAAAATAAATTTTTACAAATATATGACAGAGAATGATAGACAAGAAAATGATAGTTGCACGTATCCATAACAATGTAACATATTCTTATGAACAAATACACAGAAAGAGAGAGAAGAAAGCAAAAAGCAAATGTAGAAAACAATATATGACTATTTGGGGAAACTATGTGAAGAGTATCCAGGAATTCTTGCAACTGCTGAATCCGAAAATATGTCAAACTTAAAGTATTTTAACAAAACTACAAAATATAGAACTACAAACAGCAAAAAGTAAATAAATAAATAAAAAAAAAAAATGAATACTATTTGTTCAACTTATGCAAATATGTCTGGAGGCCTGGTCATTATCCCCAGGTAATAATACCTATCATACCTGGATACATACTCATGACCTTTTTCAGGGTTTTTAATGTCCATGAACAACAACAGCAAAAAGGGTTCAATAATAGCACATACCTCAATGTATCATTGGGAGGTTTAAATAATGAAACACACATAACATACCTAGATCAAGTCCTGAAAATGGTAAGGTTTTTGTAAAAACTGAGCATGGTTATTACTCACTAACCTTCAATGAAAACATCATTTTAATGCTGCTTAAACCATAATAAAATAAATTATTTTAATAGTAAAACTAATTTTTCTATAAAGCATTAATTTTATAATTTACTCTGTCCAACACTATTAGGTGCTGAGGATTTAGCAGTGAACTTATATTTTAAAGAGAAAACAGAAAATAAAGTTTTAAGAGTAAAAGAGCATGCTAGCTAATCAAAGTACTAACAAAGTGTGAAAGTAAATATTAAGCATGACAGAAGAATGAGGACTGTTGGGGGTAGATTTTTTAAAAGGTGATCATATAAGGCTCCATATATAACATTGATATAAAATTGGGAGGCGGAGGCAGGAGGATCACAAGTTCAAAGCCAGGCTCAGCAATGGCGAGGCACTTAGCAACTCAGCGAGACCCTGTCTCTAAATAAAATACAAAAAAGGGCTGGGGATGTGACCCAGTGGTTGAGTGCCCCCGAGTTCAATCCCCGGTACCACAAAAAAGAAATTATAAATAATATTGTGCATATAGAAATATAAACTATTTAACTTATAAAAATCAACTCAGAAATAATTTGAAAAGAACCAACAGATTTCAACAAGACAAGAAAACAATGTAACATATTGGCTTAGCAAAATTTATTCAGCAAATGCAGAGATTAATCAATGCATAGCATTTTATTATATAATTTATCTAATCAAAATATATAAATATTAAATTGTATAATCATCTAAATAACTGATAACAATGCATTTTAAAAAATTACACCATTCCTGATATTTTTTAAAAAAACTTAATAAAATATAAAGTAAGATAAACTTCAGTTTTTTTTCATCATTATTTCACATTATACTGAATTCAGCAATGAATTCAATTAAATGAGAGATTTTTTTTTTTAATCAGTGTTAGAATTTGTGAAGAGGGAAGCTGAAGATAATGAAATTAAGGTATGTACCCAGAAAACTAGAAAAAGAAAAAGAAGCATTTCCTAAAATTGAAAACAAACCACCAAATAAGTATAACTTTCATAAAGTTTTTGATGTAACTACAAAAAGAAATGGACAATTTAAGTAAAGTGTAAACAAAATAATTTAACTGTAAATCTCTACTGGATTAGAACTCAAAGGTTAAAAGAACTGCAAAGTAATTGTAAATTGAGTTGAGTAGAAACCATATTTTAATAAGTTACATTATTGTTGTTTTTTCTTTTTAAATTTCCTTAGCTCTATTGTTTTTTTAAAAAAATATTTTAATTTTTTTTGTTCTTTTAAATTATATATGACTGTATAATCCATTTTGACATAATTATAAAAGCATGGAATACACCTTGTCTTAATGTAGTCCCAATAATTGATAAATAGGAATTATACATGTTTTGGGTGTACAACATGATTATATATATATATATATATATATATATATATATATATATATATATATATATATATATATATATATATATGATCACCACATTTACCTCCCCTCATCACCTCACATAGTTAAATTTTAATTTTTTTGGACTGAGAACACTTTCCTCTTAAATTTCAAGTATACAATACAGTATTGTTAACTATAGCTACCATGCTATATATCAGACATCAGAATTAACTTGTCTTTTTTTTATTTGTTCTTTTTAGAGATGCATGAGAATGGAGTGTATTTTGACATATTGTACATACATGGAAGATAACTTATTCTAACTAGGATCCTATTCTTGAGGTTGTACATGATGTGAAGTTACCCTGGTCATGTATTCATAAACAAGGATAGGAAAGTTATGTCTGATTAATTTTACTGTCCTTCCCCTCACCCTCCCTTTCCTTCATTCCTTTTTGTCTAATCCAATGGACTTCTACTCTTCCCTTCCCCACCATGCCTTGTTGTGGGTTAGCATCCACATATCAGAGAGAACATTTGGCCTTTGGTTTTTGGGACTGGCTTATTTCACTTAGCATGATATTCTTCAGTTCCATCCATTTACTGGCAAATGCCATAATTTCATTCTTCTTTATGGATAATATTCCATTGTGTATAAATGCCACATTTTCTTTATTCATTCATCCATTGAAGGGCACATAGGTTGGTTCCATAACTTGGCTAGTGTGAATAGAGCAGCTATAAACATTGATGTGACTATGTCATTATAATATGCTTACTTTACGTCCTTTAAGTATAAACTGAAGAGTGGGATAACAGGGTCAAATGGTGGTTCCATTCCTAGTTGCCATACTGCTTTCCAGAGTAGCTGCACCAATTTGCAGTGCCACCAGCAATGTATGAGTGAACATTTACCCCCACATTCTCACCAACATTTATTGCTACTTATATTCTTGATAATTGCCATTCTAACTAGAGTGAGATGGAATCTCAGTGTAGTTTTAATTTGCAGGAAATGACTTATCTTCATAATGAAGCTTCATAATCTTTGACAAAGACCTCTAGTTTTTCCCCCACCTTCTGGTCCTGGCAACCACCATTGATGTGTGATCCCATGAGCAGAACTATTTTGCATATGAGTGATATAATGCAGTATTTGTCTTTCTGTGTCTGACTTATGTCACTTAGCATAATGTCCTCCAGGGTCATCCTTTGTTTTCATAAATGATAATTTTTTATAAGAGTATCCCATGCATAAGATATTTTCTTCATACAATCATATATCAGTAGTTACTTAAATCATTTTCATCTGTTGATTCTTGTGAATAATGTTGCAATGAACATGAAAATGCAGATATCTTTGGGATCTATATTTTATATTCTTTAGATAAATATGCAGAATTAGAATTTCTAGATGATATATCTATTTTTAACATTTTGAGTAATCTGCCTACTATAGTTCATAATGGATGTGCCAGTTTTCATTTCCATCAACTGTGCACAAAATTCCCGTTTCTCCATAGTGTTGTCTATACTTGTTATCTTCTTGATAATAGCCATTCAGACAGATGTCAGGTGGTATCTCTTTGTGGTTTTGATATGCATGTTCCTGATGATTAGTTTTATTGAGCCCAAGAGGTACTTGAAAGGGTGCTTTTTTGTTTTTTTCTAAGTCATATGAATTCCTTTTTTTATGTGTTTGTTTTGTTTGGTTTGGTACTAGGAATTTGACCAAGGAGTGCTTTTACCTAGCCATTTTTAATTTTAATTTTTATTTTGAAAAGTTGCTTAGGGCCTCACTAAGTAATGGAGACTGGCCTCACACTTATTATCCTCTTGCTGCCACCATCAGAGTGGCAGGGATTACAGTCATAAGTCACCATGTCTAGCTAGACCCTTGTATTTTTTGATATCTACCCGTATCAGATAAATGAAATACAGAAAAAGCAATACTAAGTTAAAAATTCATTGTATTCGAAGCCTACCTTAAAAACAAGAAAGAGTCTCCAGGAAGTAAAAGATTACTATCAATAGGAGATAGAGGCTCTAAAGAGAAAACCAAACAGAAATTCAGAAATGAAAGAAGCAATAAATCAAAATAAAAGCTCAATTCGAAAGTATCACCAACAGAGTTGATCACTTGGAAAGAAAGAACCTCAGACAATGAAGACAAAATATAATATCCTATGCCTATCTTCCACATGAGAGAAAAATCTAGATTACACACCAGCAAAAATGGTAAGAAACCAAGAACAGAACATTCAAGAATTATGGGACAACATAAAAAGACCAAACATAAGAGTGATTGGGTAGAGGAGGGGCAGAGTTTTTCAAGCCAAAGGAATGAGTAATTTTATTTAATGAAATAATTACAGAAAATTTTTCCAAACTTGAGGAATGAAGGGGAAAACCAAGTTCAAGAGGCCTACCGAACACCAAACATACAAAATCACAACAGATCCACACCAAGACACATTATAATGAAAATGCCTAATATACTGAGCAAGGAGAGAATATTAAAAGCCACAAGAGAAAGGAAGCAGATTACATATAGGGGGAAACCAATCAGACTATGTTCAGATTTTTCTACCCAGACCTTAAAAGCAAGAAGATCCTGGAATAGCATATTTCAAGCTCTGAAGGAAAAGGGATGTCAACCAAGAATCTGTATATCCAGCAAAATTGAGCTTAGATTTGAAGATGAAATAAAAACCTTCCACGACAAGCAAAGTTTAAAAGATTTCACATCTCGAAAGCCAGCACTTCTGAACATCCTGATAAGGGCAAAATTTTCATGAAGAAGAAGAGAAAAATAACAATGAAAATCAACAAAGGAGATATTAAACTAAGGGAAATACCAACCAGAAGAGAAACCAAATCAAGCTAAAGATCATCATACAAATAAAAAATGGATGGGAATAATAAATCACATCTCAATATTAACCCTGAATGTTAATGGCCTAAACTCGCCATCAAAAGACACAGATTATCTGAATGGATTAAAAGAAATGACCCAACAATCTGCTGTCTCCAAGAAAACACACCTCATAGAAAAAGACATCAATAGACTGAAGGTAAAAGGAACTGGGAAAAGTCTTATCACTCACATGGCCTGCGGAGCAAGCAGGGGTTTCCATTCTCATTTCAAATAAGGTAGACTTCAAGCCAAAGTTAATCAAAAGGGACAAGATGGATATTTCTTACTACTTAAGGGAACCATTCATCAAGAGGATATAACAATCATAAATCTATATGCCCCAAATAATGGAGCACCTACATTCATCAAACAAACACATTCTCAAGTTCAAGAGTAAAATTGACCACAACACAGTTATTCTAGGGGATTTCAACACACCTCTCTCACCAATGGATAGATCATCCAAACAAAAACTAAACAAAAAATCTTAGGCCTCCTTAAAACAATTAATAACTTAGATCTAACGGACATATATAGAATATTTCATCCCTCAGTAAATGAATACACTTTTTTCTCAGCAGCACATGGCTCCTTCTCCAAAAATAGATCATATACTATGTCACAAGGCAAATCTCAGCAAATATAAAAAAATAGAAATACTACCACTGCATGCTATCAGACCAGGGATGAAATTGGGAAATACAACGACCAAAACAAGGAACTAGCAACATGCTACTGAATGAACAAGGGGTTGAAGAAGACATCAAAGAGGAGATTAAAAAATTCCTAGAGGTAAATGAGAACACAGATACATCGTATAGAAATCTCTGGGACACTATGAAGGCAGTAGTAAGAGGAAAATTCATTGCACTGAGTTCATTCTTTAAAAGGAAAAAAAAACCAACAAATAAACGACTTAACATCACACCTCCAAGCACTAGAAAAGAAGAACAGATCAACACCAAGAGCAGCAGAAGACAGGAAATAATTAAAATCAGAGCAGAAATTAATGAAATTGAGACTAAGGAAACAATTCAAAGAATTGACAAAACTAAAAGTTGGTTCTTTGAAAAAAAATAAACAAAATTGACAGACCCTTAGCAATGCTAACGAAAAGAAGAAGAGAAAAAACTCAAATCACTAACATTTGTGATGAAAAAGGGAATATCACAACCAAACACCTCAGATATACAGAAAATAATTAGAAATTACTTTGAAAACTTGTACTCTAATAAAACAGAAAATGCTGAATGCATTGACAGATTTCTAGAGTCATATGATTTGCCTAAACTGGATCTGGAGGCAATACACAATTTAAACAGATCGATTGCAAGCAAAGAAATAGAAGATGTCATCAAAAAGCTTACCAACAAGGAAAAGTCCAGGACCTGATGGGTTTACAGCAGAGTTCTACAAGACTTTCAAAGAAGAACTAATACCAATGCTCTTCAAACTATTTCAAGAAATAGAAAAAGTGGAGGACTCTTTCTATGAGGCCAATATTACATTAATTCAGGCCAGGCAAAGACACATGCAAAAAAGGCCAATATCTTTAATGGATGCAAAAATCCTCAACAAAATTCTGGCAAATCGATACAAAAACATATCAAAAAATAGTGCACACCACGATCAAGTGGGGTTTATTTCAGGGATAATACGAAATCACATCACATAGACTTAAAGATAAAAATCATATGATTATCTCAATAGATGCAGAAAAAAGCATTTGACAAAATACAGCACCCCTTTATGTTCAAAACACTGGAAAAACTAGGAATATCAGGGACATATCTCAACATTATAAAAGCTATTTATGCAAGGCCCAGAGCTAACATTATCTTAAATGGAGAAAAATTGAAAGCATTCCCTCTAAAAACTGGAACAAGACAGGGATGCCCCCTCTCACCACTGCTATTTAACATAGTACTGGAAACTCTGGCAAGAGCAATTAGACAGACGAAAGAAATTAAAGGGATCAAGATAGGAAAAGAAGAGCTCAAATTAGCACTATTTGCTGATGACATGATAATCTACCTAGAAGACCCAAAAAACTCTACCAGAAAACTTTTACAACTAGTAAATGAATTTGGCAAAGTAGCAGGATACAAAATCAATACCCATAAGTCAAGGCATTTTTTGTACATCAGTGACAAAGCCTCTGAAAGGGAAATGATGAAAACTACCCCATTTACAATAGCATCAAAAAAAAATAAATATACCTGGGAATCAACTTAACGAAAGAGGTGAAAGAGCTCTATAAGGAAAATTATAGAACACTAAAGAAAGAAATCATAGAAGAACTCAGAAGATGGAAAGACCTACCTTGCTCTTGGATAGGTAGAATCAATATTGTCAAAATGTCCATACTACCAAAAACATTATACAGATTTAATGCAATTCCAATCAAAATCCCAATGTCATTCTTCAAAGAAATAGAAAAAGCAGTCATGAAATTCATCTGGAGAAATAAGAGACCCAGAATAGCCAAAGCAATCCTGAGCAAGAAAAGTGAAGCAGGGGGCATCACCATACCGGACTTTAAATTATACTATAGAGCAATAGTAACAAAAACAGCATGGTATTGGCACCAAAACAGACTGGTGGACCAATGGTACAGAATTGAGGACACAGAGACTAATACATATAATTTCAGCTATCTTATATTAGACAAAGGTGCCAAAAATGTACAGTGGAGAAAGGATAGCCTCTTCAATAAATGGTGCTGGGAAAACTGGAAATCCATATGCAACAAAATGAAATTAAACCCTTGTCTCTCACCATGCACAAAATTCAATTCAAAGTGGATCAAGGACCTAGGAATTAGACCAGAGACAATACACCTAATAGAAAGAAAAAGTAAGCTCCAATTTCCAACATGTCGGATTAGGCCCCAAGTTCCTTAATAAGAATCCTGTAGCACAAGAACTATTACCAAGAATTAATGAATGGGATAGATTTAAACTGAAAAGCTTCTTCTCAGCAAAAGAAACAATCAGTGAGGTGAATAGAGAGCCAACTAATTGGGAACAAATATTTAATACATGCACATCAGATAGAGCACTAATTTCTAGAATGTATATAGAACTAAAAAAACTTAACACCAAAAAAGCAAATAACCCAATCAATAAATGGGCTAAGGAATTGAAAAGACGCTTCTCAGAAGAAGATACACGATTAATCAACAAATACATGAAAAAAATGCTCAACATCACTGGCAATTAGAGAAATGCAAATCAAAACTACTCTAAGATTTCATTTCACCCCAGTCAGAATGGCAGCTATCAAGAACACAAACAACAATAAATGTTGGAGAGGATGTGGGGAAAAAGGCACACTCATACATTGCTGGTGGGACTGCAAAATGGTGCAACCGCTATGGAAAGCAGTATGGAGATTTCTTGGGAAAATGGGAATGGAACCACCCTATGACCCAGCCATCCCACTCCTGGGTCTATTCCCAAAAGACTTAAAAACAGCATATTACAGTGACACAGCCACTTCAATGTTTATAGCAGCACAATTCACAATAGCTAGGTTATGGAAACCAACCTAGATGCCCCTCAGTAGATGAGTGGATAAAGAAAAATATGGTATATATACAAAATGGAATTTTACTCAGCAATAAGAGAGAATAAAATAATGGCATTTGCAGGTAAATGGATGAAGTTGGAGAATATAATGCTAAGTGAAATTAGTCAATCTCAAAAATCCAAGTACCAAATGTTTTCTCTGATATAAGGAGGCTGGTTCACAGAGTTGTTGGAAGGGGGTACATAGGATCAGAGGAACACTAGAATGGTCAACGGAAAGGGAGGGGAGGAGGGAGTAAGGGGGGGGTTGGAAAAAAATTGGTGATTGAATGAGATGGATATCATTAACCTAAATGCATGATTGAAGATCTGAATGGTACTTATATACTTTGTATACAAGCAGTTGTATGTAAAAAGATACTATACTTGTGCATGATGAATAAGTAAATAAATAATAAAAAAATTAAAAAAAAAAAAAAAAGAAGAAATACAAAAAAAAAAAAAAAGAAAATGAATTTTAAGACTATATGAATTTATTTAGCTCTACCTATGATTCTAGTGGCTTAGAAGGGCAATATAAAGATGTAAAGGGATTAAAAATTCCAGAAAAAAAGTATAAACCTATAATTCTTGTATTAATAACTTTATCAAGATAATTGTGTATCATAATATTCATCTTTTTAAAACATATAATCCAGTTATTTTTTAGTACTATCAAGAAGTTGTACAACCGTTAACACTAGTACCTGAATATTTTCTCATCACCCCCAGAAAGAAAGCTTGTACCTATTACTCCCCTTTTCAACCTTCCCTCCTGCCCCTACCAATAGCTAATCTGGTTTCAGTCTCTTTGGAGTTGTCTATTCTGGTTATTTTAAATACACACACTCATAAAAAAAAAAAAAAAAAAAAAAAAAAAAAAAAAAAAAAAAAAAAAACCTAACTGAAAACCTCAAGAAACTAGAAAAAGAACAGATCAACCCTAAGTTAGCAGAAGGAAGGAAATAATGATGAGTAGAATGGTTATAAATAAATCAAATAATGAATGGAAAAACAAAAGAAAAATTTATAAAGCAGAGTTGATTTTTACAAAATTAATAAAACAAAGTTGACAAACCTTCAGTGGCAAATCCCCAACTAAAAAATACTGATGAACGAAATCAAAGAAAATCTAAATCTAAATGTGTGAAGATATAATACACAGCCAAGGACTGGAAAATGCATTAGAATGAAGATCTCAAAACTACAAGTTGATTGATAGACTCAGAGCATTTCTAAACAAGAAACAAACCATTGAGATTCTTTTTTTCTTTTTGGAGAATTTGACAAGTTGATTAAAAAATTGTATGGAAATTCAGAAAGCTGGGATAGCCAAAGTAATTTTGAAAAGGAAAAAATGTTAAAGGACTCACATTAACTGATTTCTACACGGACCATAATGTGTAGCATTAGAGAAAGGGCACACGGAGATCAACTGGACAGAAGGGAGAGTCCAGAAACAGACCCTCATACTTGGTGATTTTGCTGACAAAATTACACAGGTAATTCAATAAAGAAATGGTAATCTTTTTAACTAATGGTGAGGAGGTAATTGGATATCCGTTTGCAAAGAGTGAACTTTGGTCAACACCTCACAAAACAGAAGTTAACCCAATTGCTTATATTACTAAAGGTTATACCCAAGCCTATAAAATGTCTAAAAGGGCACATTGGAGAAAAGTTTTGTGACATTGGGTTAGGCAAAAGTTTCCTAAATGTGGAAGTAAAACTATGATCAATAAAAAAATTGATGAACTGTACTTTTTTAAAAATGGCAAAATTTGCTTTTCATTGGACACTTTCAAGAGAATACATGATAAACCGATAAGCCACAGAGGGAGAGAGTATTTGCAAATTACAAGGCCAAGTGAAAACTTGTTTTGAAAATGTTTGATAAGCTTATAAATTCAATAATAACTTTATAAAGTACACAGAAGGCCTGAAGAGATGTTTAACCAAACAAGATATATAAACCACAATTAAGCCATGAAAAGATGGTCCATATCATTATTCATTTAAAAAATTAAAATTAAGGCCTCACCATGCTATCACTGTGAAACAACTAAGATGATAAAAAAATTTAAACTCAACAGTTTCAAGTTCTGACAAGGATCACTTGTTGAACCTGAGAATGTTATTTGTTGATAGCTAGGAAGCAAAAATCTACAATTTGGAAAACAGTTTGAAAATTCCTCATAAAGTAAAAAATATCCTTGCCATGAAAACCTGTCTCTTCTACTCCTTGGTATCTATATGAGTGCAATTAAAACATGTATTTATTAAAAAATTTATCAGTAATAAACATGTATATATATTCATATTAAAGCAATTTATTCATAACTTCAAATATCTGGAAACAACTCAAAGAAGTATAACTGGGAAAGGGCTAAACAAACTTATAAACCCATAAAATGGAATACTATCCAGTAATAAAAATGAAGGATCTATTTATGCCCACAGTAACATACAATAATCTCAAACACACGGATCCAAACATTACGTATCTCTATATGTCACATTCTTGGAAAGGCAAAACTAGAAGTGAAGACTTGGGTTGGCTTTGACCAGGAACTTCAAGGAAGGGAACAGGCAGCTACAAATTTGCCCAGGGAAATGTTTTGGGGTGCTTAGACACTGGGCCTACTGACAGTGTGGGTGGTTCATAGCTGATGTGGTTGTCAAAACTTACAGAACTGTAGTCTAAATAGGGTGAACTATGCACTGTGAATACTATTCTTTTCTTCCAAATGGACAAAACAAAACAAAAACAAATGTAAATGTCCTATATCCAAACCATATATACAAGATCTCATTTACAGAACTAACATAAAAGACAAACTCCAAAGCACTAAATTTTAAAGAAACATACCAGGTATCTGTGAAAAAAAAGATATAAGACACTACTGACCAAAAAAGAACTCAAATTTAGGCATAAAAATTACTTTATTGCAGAATTATATGCTATTGAAAAATGTTGGCAGCAACATGAAGAGGATTGGAGGCTAATTTTTATAAAAATCTTTATAAGGTGTTATACATTAAAAGGAAAACTGAAAATGTGGTCAAGAGGCTGAGGGGGAATGTAAAATTTTATAGATAAAAATGTAGCCACTTGTGCTTATGTGTCAATATGCCTGTAGGAGCGAAAATTCTCATTTGAAGAATCTCGGAAGAGTATTTCAGTGACTGTGGCTCAGACTAGCACGAGGACACCTTGTGAGAAATGGGAAGAGTTATTTCACAATTGCATCATTTGAATGGGTTCTGTTTTTTTTTTTTTTTTTTTTTTTTTTTTCTTTTATGGTGCTGGGAATTGAACCTGGAGCCTTATGCATGCTAGGCAAACATTCTACCACTGAATTACCTCCCCAGGGCCTGGCTTCCAATTTTAATATTTACAAGTATCTATTATACTTATCCTTTTATATTTTAAAAAGTAAAACTTTTACACTAAAAATCTCACGTGTAATACAATTTAAATCAAAATAATATAGCATTAAATATTTAGCCAGCAAGATAAAAAGAATCAACAAAAAAGAATCTAAAAATAGAAGGATTACAAAATAAGGAAAAAATGAGTGTAGAAATTGAGCAAAATCAGTCTAATGCTCCACAGATTGCACATTTTTTGACTCCTTGCTCTATGTGCATTCCAACTTTCTAGGTGCAACTCATTTATTTCCTACCTGATTTGACTTTTCCTCCCCAGAGTCTCTTCATAGCATTTGTCATCTCTGAGTTTCTTAGAGTGTAGATAAAGGGGTTCAGCATGGGGGTTATGACTGTATAAAACACACTCAATGGTTTGTCAATGGGGAAAGTCTTAGCTGGTCTTGTGTATATGAAAATACAGGGAACAAAAAAGAAGACTACCACAGTGATGTGGGTACTGCAGGTGGAGAGAGCTTTCAACCTCCCTTCCCGACTCAGGTTCTTCAGAGAATGCAAGACAACGGCATAAGACACGAGCAAGAGCAGAAACACAATTGTGCAGATGAGTCCCCCATTGGCCATCACTAAGAGGCCAATGACATAGGTGTCAATACAGATGAGTTTCAATAAGGGGTACATGTCACATATAAAGTGGTCAATGACATTGGGGCCACAGAATGGGAGTCCATAAATGGTGCTTAGTTGAATTACAGAGTGCAGAAAACCTCCAACCCAGGAAACGCCAGCAATACAACACACACCAATGGCCTCATGATAACCAAATAATACAAAGGCTTACAGATGGCCACATAGCGGTCATAAGCCATCGCCAACAGAAGAAAAGCCTCTGATCCACCTAAAAAGTGTCCTGTAAAAAGTTGAGTCATACAAAACTTGAAAGATATGGTATTTTCCCCAAAGAACAAGTCAACAATCAATTTTGGGGAAGTGACTGATGAATGAATGGCATCCATAAATGATAAGCTAGCAAGAAAGAAGTACATTGGTGAGCCCAGGCTCTTACTGAAGGCTATGGTTGTGACAATGAGCAGATTTCCCACCATGGTCAAGATGTAGAAGAGCAAGAACATAACAAAAAGTGCTTTCTGCTCCTTTCGATTCTGAGTGAGGCCCAGGAGAACAAAATAAGTTACATTATTCCTCTGTTCCATGTATTCTTATATTGGTGATGACTTTGGTTATTAAAAGCAGTTTACCTAAAAAAAAATGAAAAAATACTTAGAACTATCACAATCTTAATCTTTACTATATATGGTAAATAGGTGAACATAATATATATATATATATATATATATATATATATGTATATATGTATTATACACACACACTTGTGTGTGTACATGAATTTATGTGTGTATATGTATATATCATCTTTCTGTGCCTATCTACCTGCTATAGATACCTGGTTTACCAAGTGGTATGAGACAAAATTTGCTGTCCTGATTTGATACATAATGATGGGGTCAGGATTTAAAGACCAACTAAATAAGTATAATAGTAAATTCACTTATTTATGACATACCAGGGACTATGCTGGAATTTCTAAGTTGACTGGAATCTGGACAGGTTTATCACAGAAAACAGTACTTGAGTTAATTTTTAAAAAGAAATGATATAATAAGAGGGAATGAGAAGGAAATTCCATGAGAAAGTGCATCATGTGTAAAGTCACACAATGTGACACTGAAGACCCACTTAAAATAAGTTACCCATTTATAGTGAGTAAAATAAATTACATAAATTGGGAGTATGAATCAAAATTCAGTAGTTGCTAGTGCTGTGACTTTAAAACAATACTTGTCTTTCCTCCACTTTCCAATAACATGTCCCTTGTGTTCACAGGATGCCTCAACCACAAGCATCCTGGTATTCATTTTTCTAGGAACATTCTGTCCACAATGAGGAATGCATTCTCTAAGACGTTGGGTGCTTTCTCTATAGGTCTCCTCTTTCCTTTCTGAGTCCTCACCAGAATCACCTTTGGTTGTACATATTTCTATCAATAGTTTCTTCAAGCCAATCCAGGCTACTTTTTCATGAATCCCCAAACTCTTCCAGCATCTAACCATCACCCAATCCCAGAGCTTTTCTACATTTTTAGATATTTATTGCACCAGTACTACAGTTCCCAGTAATAAATCTGTGTTCTTTTGGTAGAGCTGCTAAAACAAAGTAGCACAAAGTGGGTGCTATTAATAATAGCAATGTCTCCCATGAGAGAAAGCACTGTTGTAGACCTCTCTTCTTGGCTTGTCGGTGACCAACTTTGCATGTATCATTCTCCCAGTGTCCACATGTCCCCTTCTGATAAGTCTGTTAGGAGTGGTGCCCACCCTAAAGGCCTTATTTTAACTCGAGTGCTTCCATAAAGGCCCTGTGCCTACACAAAGCCACATTCTTATGTACTGGAGGTTAGGACCATAACACATAAATTTGAAGGGACAAAGACAGGCACCATAAAACCATAATTGTTTCATGTGACACACTGTGTACTCTCTACTATCATAGTCTCAGGTATCCTGCCAATTCTTTTAACCATCTTGTTCATGTCTTTATTTGGATTACCCTCCTTCTCCTGACCTAGAAATGAATAAAGCACTGAAATTGTCTATCTTCAACACAATCTCTTTCATAATTTTCAGAATAGTATCTGCAACTAATGAATTGACATCTTTAGTTAGATACCCATGTAGTATATACGAGTAATTTTTAATCATGTTTTTACATTAAATCTCTTCCTTCCTAGTTTTTCTCAAATGAAATGGTACTTTCTTCCCTGCTCTTTTTCATATCAAGTTCTCACAGTGTTCGTCACTCCTTTATTCCTCTCATATTATTTAATTATATATTTAATAAGTTCTGTTGACTCTTTATAAATATATTACAAATCTGAACATTCTCATTACATCCCCTTTATACCCTGTCAACTGCAGTAGACCCCTGTGAAGTCTACTTAGTTTTATTTTAGTCTTCAACAAATTGATTTCCTGAAGTATCCCAAATTATCTTTTTAAAAATTATTCTAATCATATTACTCCTTTGCTCAGAACCCCTACAAGATGTTCCTACTGCATGCTCAATAAAATCTATTTTCCCTACCTTGACTTAGGAAACCACAGATGACTGGAATCCAGGCCACTGCCCAAATTCATCTCTTGCAATTCTCTGTGTTCATCTGCAAAAGTCAGTTTCTTCTCAAATATCCAAAATGATTTTCCACCTCTTCAGTTCCATGTATTCTTTGGTAGATGCTAACTTCAGAGAACAGAGGCAGATATCACAATCTCTAAAATAATGGTAAACATTGTGCAAATTTTGTAGTACATCCGGTGTTTTATATACTAATCCAACAAAAAGCATTTGTAGAGTACCTACCTGTGCCACACATATCAAATGAGGTGGACTTCTGGCCATCAAAACGTGTCCACTAGTTCATCAAGTCTCTGGGTGTACACCAGGGGTCATGTCGTCAAAGGACAGAAACTTTGATGTTGACTGAGGAATCAGCTTCTCACCATGAGTCTTCTTCTTTTTCAGATGGAAGCCTAACTATTGAGGTTGTAACATGGTCACTGACTTAATTTTTCAATTTTTAAAATATATTCATGACAATTATCATATACAACTTGACAAGCCACTCTCTGTCTGCAGGAGATTTTTATTTTAACATTTAATCCTTATAAATCCAAGTGATTTAACTTCTTATGTAATGAAAAATTCTCATCATTACAAAGTCTGGTTTCTGCTACCAATTTTAAGTCTTATCTTTGAAAGATTATTTACAATTTGAAGAATGTTCTTGCCTTACTCATAAAGAGAGGGAAATACCTGTCCCATCTAGGAAAAAAAAACCCTGCATTATTCCTTGAGGATATATTTAAAACATACAGCTATATCTGTCTATTTTCTCCAGATTTATAAATATTGCAGAAACCATTACTTGCATTGTAAACCTATTTCCAAGGAATTCCATGGTGCAAACAAAAATTAAAACTTTCTTTTATAAAATAGTTTATAAAAATACAAATTGTATGTATCCTGAAGAAAATAACAATTAACTTTTTTTTAACATGTTAAGTTTTCTAAGTTCTTTTCCAGTAACTTTTATAAGGTTACTGGAAATAACTACCATTCAGCCATTCATCCCATCTTCTCTCTTGTGTTGGTGTGGCTAGATACTTGTATTTGAGAATTGAAGAGAACGTTCTTGTGCCTTTTTAAGATCATGCTTTAAGCATACTAAAACATCTTCTGAAATAATTATATCAGCTACTGAGAGGACAGCATCTTCTACTTAACAGGGGCAAACATCATTTAACATTTTATACCATGAAAGCACAGTAATCACAGAGTCCTGCAAATGGAGTGTGTCCAAGATCGGATTGTACTTAATTGCTTTCACTGGGATTTTCCACATATTTTCAAAAGAACACCTACATATAAAGATATCATTAGATTGATCACATAACTAGGGTCAGGAAGATACATCCAGAAAAATTATTTTCAGAAATATTGTGGGACAATTGGCAGTCAAGTTTAAACTATCAATCCTATCAATTTGCTTCACTGAAGATGGATTCCCTGCTTTGCCAGGGAAAAATCATTTTCATCTAACTCATTTTTTCCTGCCTATTAGTGTGGGATTGGATATATTTTAAAATATATTTTTTAGATTTTTTTTAAGTACTTAAGTATCTGTTTTTGATACTTAATACATCTAGTTTGTTTCAAGCTCTGTGTTATTAAGACACAATAGTTAATAAAATAGAAAACATTGTAACATAGTTCTGTCTGCATTGGGTTTGTATCTTGTAATTAAGTTACAAAATAAAAATGGGACTATCTATAAAAGTAATTGTAATCTGTGATTAGTACTAATAAGAAAATCAACAGGTTATTGTGAAGGAAAATAGAAGTGAGATACTCTGTGAAGCAGGTAATTCTAAAAAGCCCCTTTTAAAGGTGATATTTAACTGAAGTCCAAATGATGAGACATTAGTAGCTTTTATGGGAAGCACTGTTATATGTGGGAAGATCCAATGTTGTAAAGGGCTAGACGAGTTCAAAATACTGAAAGGTCATTGTCCCTTTAAGGGAATAGGGTAGGGAAAAGATAGAACAAAGTGAAGTTGAAGACACAGACAAGAACCAACATAAAGGCATTACAGATCTTACTAAAGAATTTGAATTTCTGAGATTAAGAAGGACTTCCAATTGCTGAAATTATAAAAAATTCTCAACAATTATTAGCAAGTCAAATTAAAATGTATAAGAAGAATAATACATCATGATCAATTGGGATTTATCCCATGTATGCAAGGCTGGTTCAACATCCACATGTCAATTAATATAATTCATCAGTCTGAAGGATAAATAAAACACATAGTTATATCAATAGACATAGAAAAATCATTTAAATAAAACACTCATTCATTGCAAAGCTCTCAATAAGGAAATATTCTAAATTTAATAAAGAACATCTACAAGAAACCTAAAGCTGACATCATCCCTAATAGTGATAATATAGATACTTCCCTGCTAAGGTCATAAATAAGGCAAAGAAGTTCCCTCTCACCATTGGTTTTCAACTTCATACTGGAAGCCCTAGGTAATGTAATAAGATAAGTAAAAACAAAGAAAAGAAAAGATATGCTGATAGGAATAAATAAAACTGTCTTTGCTGATAATATGATTATCTATGCAGAAAACTTAAGAAAAATCTACAAAAATATGGAGCTAATAAATGATTATAACAAAACTGCAGGATACATGTTTAATGTTCAAAAGTCTGCCACTTTTTTTCTTATGTTTCTTAATGCTATAAAGCTTTATTTACATAGTTCTTCAAAATATATTTCAGTTGTCCACCCAATATTCTAATTATGAAATACTATCAAATAGATTTGATTTACAGGAAAACATAAAACAGAGAAAACAATTTTACAATTTAATATGTACAGTGCCAATATTGGTTGTTATTTTAACAGTTTCTTTTTTTAGGATAATTTACTGAATGTTTTTGCTGATGTCATTTCAGAGTAAAGTGGTTTGCAAGGGTAGATTTCCACAGAGAATCAGAAGTGTAACAGTCCAATATATTCTACAGTGTTGACAGTCACTTTTTATATATACTAGAAATGAAAAAGTGGAATTTGAATCTAAAAATAATATCATTTACTTTAGCACTCCAGAATAATATACTTATGTGTATAGAGAACAAATAGCTATAAGATTTAGATAAGAAAAACTACAAAGTACTGATGAACAAAACAAAGAACTACATTAATGAAGATACGTTTCACATTCAAGGACAGAAACACTCAACAATGTCCATTCTTTACAGTTTTAATCTTTTCATCTAATGCAACTCTAATCAAACTCCTGTAAAGTGATTTCAAGATATTGACAATCTATGAAGTTTATAGAATTTTATATGGCAAGTCAAAGATTCTGAAAGAATGAATTTTAGATCACCTAAATTCAGGACTATAATATATAGTTATGTAATCAAGACCTTTGAAATGTAAAGGGATAGACAGTAGACTGCAGATAGATACATATGTCTGTGACTTCAGAAGACAGTTTAACAGTTTCTTACAAAGCTAAATATACTTCTTTCATAGAATCAAACAATTGGGCTCCAATGGTGATTATCTAAACAAGCTGAAAATTTATGCCCACGTAGAAACATATGCATAAGTGTTTATAACAGCTTATTCATTATTGCTAAAACTTAGAAGAAACTAAGATTCCTTTTAGTAGGTGAATGAATAAATAAAATGGCACATCCAGGCAATGAATTTTTTTTTCATTACCAAAAATAAATAAGCTATTGAGGCTGGGTTGTAGCTCAGTGGTAGAGCACTTGCCTAGCACATGTGAGGCACTGTGTTCAATCCTCAGCACCATAGAAAAATATATAAATAAAATAAAGGTATACAACTAAAACATTTAAAATAAATGAATAAATAAATAAATAAGCTACTGAACCATGAAAATAAATAAATGAAAGTTAAATATACATTGCCAAGTGAATGATGTCAGTCTGAAAAGACAACATACTATATGTTTCCAACTACTTGACATTGTAGAAATGGAAAAACTGGAGAAAGTAAAAAGACTAGTCGTTGTCACGAGCTGGAGGGAGAGATGAATAGATGAGGCATAGAAGGCTTTTAGTTCAGTGAAACTGGGCTTATGTGGTACTATAAGAGTAGAATTGTGCCATTACACATTTTTGCAAGCCCATACAACACCAAGAATAAATCCTAAGGTAAGCTACAAACTTCCAATAATATTGATGTGTCATTTGCAGGTTAATCAATTATAAAAAAGTTTATGCTGTCATTTGAGTGTCCCCAAAATTTCATATGCTAAAAATAAACAAAGAGTTGAGAAGTTAGACCTTTAAGAGGGTCAATATAGATTAATGCTGTAATAGTGGAAGTGGGTTATCAGGGGATGGAAATGTAGCTCAGTGGTAGAGCACTTGCCTGGCATGTACAAGACCCTGCATTCAATCCCCACTAACACTCATACACACACACACATAAATGCTTACTTGTAATCTCTTCACTGTGTATACTAAAACATCATATTTATGTCTTAAGTTTATAAATTAAAAAACATAATATTATAAATGATGAGAGTCAGTGATGTATATAAGGGAAGCATTTTTTCTTTTTAAATTTAGGAAATCTTCCATTAGTAAATAGCTCAAAATCAACTCAGAGGAGTTACTTCAGATTTTCAGTCAAGTCACATGCTATACTATGTGGGTCCCTGTTGGATTTATTTGTGTTTCTATTTTAAAACTAACCGTAATAACCAGGATGGCAGGTACTTAGTAAAAATTAAATATTTGGATAACTGTGTCTGGTATCAATAATGTTCCTACTTTCTAGATTCCTCACTGTCCTTTATTTCTGATTTTCTTTCTATGTGCTGGTCACAGACCTGGGTATTCAACTTACAGTAGGAAAATACATCTCTTAATGGGATAAATAAAACCCATCTATGAGATCCATGGCCAATGATGGTGAAAATGAGAAGCATGTACATCCTGAACATGTCATTACTTTCCAAAATGTGAGTCTATAAAATTCCAAAACTACATTTCTCCATCCCCTGCCCCTTGGGTACAGACATGTGATTTGGGTCCTGCCAACTAGTAGTGTCTGTGAAGCCTGTGAGTTGCAAATTTGCTGTATGAGACTGAATTCTGCTATAACAACAGTGTTCGTGTGGTTCTGAGGTCAGAGAAGCAATAGCACCTTTAAGTTTGTCAGTGGCCACGTGGTCATGGTCTCAGCACCTCAGCACTTTCCCTTGCACACTTATCTTAGCAGATGTGCTTCTGCAAACTATTCCTGTCTGTTCACCACTCTGTGACTCTAACCCTTCCAAAGATTCTTTAGGCTTTCTAACTGCACATTATAAATCTCTTAAACTAGCTACCAATGATGCCATGTCATCAGCTAAGAACCCTGGCTGATATACTAAACTGACCCAAGAATTCCCATTTCACTTTGTTACCAAGAAGGGAAAGTCATCAATTTCAGAAGCATTCTAGTTACCAATGGTCCCTTTTAAAAATGTATTTACTCTTAAAAGAATTAAGGGACGATGATGACCATTTATTCAGTAAACATTTTGCTGGCATTTACTCTGTGCCATGTTTATTCCAGTTGTTGGAATTCCGGGAGTGAACAAAACAGCCAATGCCTACACTTTGACAGAACTTACACCGTAGTTGGGACAAAGGGACAAAAGGCAAATCAGGGTGTGCAAATGCTGTTGAGAAAATGTCAGAGTGATGGGATAGGAGGTAACTCAGAGAATGTCTCTGCGTAGGTGGGTGGAGACCTCTAAACTGCAGGCTGAGCCATGGCATGGATCCAGCCAGCAGCAGGTCTAGAAGAGGAGCATCTGGGGAATCAAGTAGAGCTAGTCTAAATGGCTGAGGTCAAGCAAGAGGCCACTGCAGCAGGAGCACAATGACGAAGGGAGGGAGCAATACTAGGAAATGTCCAAGAATTGACAGGAATGGTTCCACATCTGATAGAACATGAACATGTCAATTAAAGTTTCATGTAAATTTGGTTAAACAGTTTCCCTTCTCTTTCATAATACCTGTTATTTATTTTTATGTTGTGCTGAGGATTGAACCCAGTGCCTCCACATGCTAGGCAAGTGCTCTTCCACTGAGCTACAACCACATCCTCTAGTTTCCCTTCTTCTGATCAGTGTTGTTCCTAAGGCAATGCTTTCACATGGGAAAAAATATAAATTAAAATAAAAGAAGGTAATGCAGAAGGAAAGTAATGATCATCTGGAAGCACTGACACATGCTTGTAATCTCAGCAGCTTGGGAGGCTGAGTCAGGAGGATCGTGAATCCAAAGCCAGCCTCAGCAACTTAGTGAAGCCCTATCACTAAATACAATTTAAAAAATGGCTGAGGCTGTGCCTCAGTGGTTAAGTCCCCCTGGGTTCAATCCCTAGTACCAAAAAATTAAAAATTTTTTTTTAAAGGAGGAAAGAAAGTAGAGATCAATATTGGCAATGCCAGAGCTGATCAAAAAGAGCAACTGCCAGGAGGTACACCCAAAGTCTTCCAGGGGGTGGAGCAGGATAGTGGCTTGAATACATGTTTTACCCTGATTTTAATTGGAACTGAACTAGAGTAAGGTTAAGGTGAGTTGATGATTTTAGAGTTGGAAGAGAGTAGTGACATTCATCCAGGTTGGGTAAAATTCCAATTCCCATGTACAGAAACTCCTTGCTAGTGGTTTTACTCAGGCCTTCAGCTTATTGTCTTCATCCTTGACATGGTTAGATACACACTGTACTTCTTGTCCTGGAATCTTCTTTCAACACCCGACATAAAGGGGCACCTCTGCCTTCTGAGTTGTTCTCTGTCTTATCATTTGTTTCACTTTTTCAAGGCCTTTCCACTCTGGGTTTAGCCCTTTTTATGTATGTTTATGCATGTATTGCCCATATCCTTTGGGTAGAAAGTCCCTCTATTCAGGTATGTCTCATTTTTATGGTATACACTGCAGTGTTTAAGAGCACAGGTCTTGAAACAAAGCTACACAGGTTCAGATCTCCCCTCAAATATTTGCTACCTTTGTGACCGATAGAACTTATTTTAATTTTCAAAGCTTTCACCAATCAATTTGAAAATCAGGGGAAAAACTTACGTGTTTCAGAAGGCTCTTGTGGGGACTAAATAAGATGTGTAACATGACCCACATAGTAGTAAGTAATAGTAGGTTTTACTGTACTTTTTTAGTTATGGCAATATTGCTTCCTATTTTTCATTTTTAAGCTTATTTTCTTTTTAAGTCTGTTTTTAATGGGTGCATAAAAATTAAAAGTTTCACATATTAATGTGATATCATATAATGTTTCAATATATTGCAATACATTGCATAATGTTTAAATCAGGGTAAACATTTATATCTTCAAAAATTTTTATCATTTTATGGTGAAAGCTTTCAAAATCACTTTTTCTAGCTTTTGAAAATGTACAGTACATTATTATGGTGTATAGTCCCTCTACTCTGCAATCACACACTAGAACTCCTTGCTTCTAACTGAAACTTACTACCCACTGATCAACCTTTCCCTATCTCACCCCTACTACTCCTGGCCTCTGTAAAACATTTTAGTCAACTTCTATGAGATTAAGTGCTAGCAGAGATGTGGAGCAAAGGGAACACTTGAACACTGCTGGTGAGAATGTAAATTAATACAGCCACTGTGGAAATCAGCATGGGTGTTCCTTGAAAATTTAATAATAGAACTATCATATGATCCTGCAATTCCACTACTGAGTGTATATACAAAGGAACTTAAATTAGTGTGTTGAATAGCTATCTGCTCTGCATGTTCACAGCAGCACTATGTATAACAGCCAAGAAATGGAAAGAACTTAATTGTCCATCAACTGATGATTGGTTAAAGAAAATGTGGTACATATACATAATGGAATATTATTATGTAATAAAAAATGATGAAATCTTGTCTTTTACAGAAACAAGAATGTAACCAGACATCATTATAATAAATAAAATAAGCCATGAACGAAAATCAACTACCACATGATCTCATTTATGTTTGGAGTCTAATAAATTTGATATCCACTAAATTTTGAGGTCTTCCTTGACATGATTTTAATTTTGTAGAAATTCAGTTTTTTTAAAAGGTGACTTGTTCACAGCTCATATTATACATCTTGAATTGATTTGAGGAGGGAAGGGTTATTGTCAGTATTCATAAAGTTCTTCATGGTCTCCTAATACCATATCTACATATAGTTAAAAATAAACATAAATCATGAAGTTCTTTTAAAAAGACAGATGGAAATGAGACACTGATGAAGAAGAGAAGGAGACAATGAAGATTATGATATTTATTACATACCCACTGAGTGACAAGCACTATCCTTTATACTTTGCATGCAATGTCTCATAAAAGGCTTAATTAAGATAATTCTATGGAATATGTACTAACTTTTAATTATGCATATCATGAACTAAGATTAAAATAAACCTCAAGAGATTGTAAAACACACACAATGTTACATAAACTAGTCAAAGAGAACCCAATCCCAGCTCTATTGACCTCCTAGCCCAAATCCTTCGACATCATCCAAAACTCCAACAGGACTTTCAGATACCAAAATAGTGGTGCTATGAGTCCATAAATTCCTTGCCCAAAGTTAAAGGGAAAAGTTATATGACATAATATTGGTCATAAAAGAAGATGTCAAAATGAAACCTATGTTATGTATAACTAGAAAGAATAAAAAAAAAAGATATCTTTTTTACCTAAGGAGACAGGGATCAGGGAAAGATCCACAGAGGGTCTGAATTATGACATAATGAACACTCTGCTATTTCTAATTGATATATAAGCTAAAGTCTGCCCAACTGGACATTCGGTCAGCATCAGTCAATAATATTTGCCCTTAAAAACCACTTTCACAGTATTCACTATGTGTCTAACTCTGCTAATAAGAACTTAACAAATATTAACTCATTTAATTGACCCCACAAATCTATGAGAGAGGAACTATCAGTTTCATTTCCATAGATGGAGAAAATGTGGGATAAACAGATTAAGCCATTGTCCAGGTCACATCTGAACTCAGGAAATCTGACCCCAGAGATGGCTCTTATCTCTGTGCCACATGACCTTCTCTGAACAGTGTCTCACTTCATGTCTTTTCATATTCTGGTTGCCTGATAATTGACCCAGATTCACAATAAAATCACCCCTTGATCCTTCAAACACAGCTTGTCAGAGGACAAGGAAACCCATAAGTGGCTCAACCCCAAGGACAGAGGTATGGGACCAAAGGGGATCAGAAAAACCTGGAGGGAGTAGCATGGCAATGACCAGGCATGCACAGTGCAGCCAGCCCCTAAATTCCTGCAATACCTGTCAGTTCAAAGTATTATCCATCACAGCAGGGAGAGAAATTATGGATCATGCCTTCTAAAGTTAAAACAAATAGATAAGTGAGGCTGTATTTTAGTTACAGAGACTCCATGAGTAAAGAATGCTCATAACAGGTAAGTGCTCTTGAGCATTTAGTATTAAGAGCTTTACAAGGATTATGTATTTGATTCTGAAAATATCTCTATCATTCCTCTTTAACTCAAAGCTATAGAAGTGTGATTCAAAAAAATTATACTGTCTATGGCAAAACTAAGTTTGGACCTCTCTTGCTCTGAATCTCTGCTCTTAACCCATGACAGAAGACTATTACCCACTCCACAAAAATGTGCTTTCAAAAATAACACATGAAATAAGAATCATAAAGCAAAACTTTGAAAACCACTCTCTCGGAGTGAAAGACCAGTTAGGATTATTATGTTTTATTCCAAATAATGCATCTTTAATACATGGAAAATTCTCTCTTTGGAGGAAAAGACATAAATATTCAGACCAGACATGACAAAAATTAGAAAAAACAGGAAGAGAAGATGAAGAATAAATATTTATAACATTTCTGAATTTTCAGAATACTTAATTTTTACTGTGAAATTGCAAAAGCAGTGAATATGCATTGCAAGATTTTGAAGAATTGAGAGTTCATAAAACTCATATTTTCTACTGTGAAAGATACTTTCCAGGAACTCTTTAGTAAGGTGATTAAATAACAGGATAAGGATGCAAGAATAATTTATACCAATGTTGCTCAAAGTATGTGCAGAGAACACTCATTTAAAAACTTCTAAATTTTATTTAAAATGCATATATGCATATCCAATAATAGTCCCACTATGTTTTTAGAGCTATGTCCTAGAAATGCGCACTTTGACAAGAATCTGAACTAACTTTGACAGTACACAAAAGTTTGATTATCAAATGGGCAGTAAATTAACCTGAATGGGATATTTTTATGATAAAAAATGATATAGTGCCTAAGCTTTTACTCATAGGACTTATATACCAACAATATCATCGTTTGACATATTCATCAATTAGCTCACAATCTTAAGTATTTTAGGTTTTAGGCTTTTCTCTTCAATAATTGAAGAATACAATAATTTTACATTTTGTGGTTGTTTCTTCACTGAAATCAACTTTTAACTTTTTTTTTTTTTTTTGGTACCAGAAATTGAACTCAGGGGCACTTGACCACTGGGCCACGTCCCCAGCCCTTTTTTGCATTTTATTAGAGACAGGGTCTCACTGAGTTGCTAAGTGCCTCTCCATTGCTGAGGCTGGCTTTGAACTCATGATTCTCCTGCCTCAGCCTCCCAAGTGCTAGGATTACAGGCGTGTGCCACTGCACCCGGCTTGAAATTAACTTTTGACCCAAAGTTTCTTCATGGCATTTTTCACCTCTGCATTCCTGAGGGTGTAGATTAAAGGGTTTAACATAGGAGTTATCATGGTATAAAACACAGCCACAGCTTTGTCAATGGAGAAGGTGGTCACTGGGCGCAGATACACAAATATGCAGGGCACAAAGAATAATACAACCACGGTGATGTGAGAGCCACAGGTGGAGAGGGCTTTGCACCTTCCCTCCAAGCTATGAGACTTCAGAGTGTATAGGATGACCACATAAGAAACTATCAAGAGGAGAAAGTTCAACAGGCAGATGAATCCACTGTTGACAGCAACAAAGAGTCCTAGGGTATGGGTGTCCATGCAGACTAGTTTCAACAAAGGATTCAAGTCACACATAAAGTGGTCTATGACATTGGGGCCACAGAAAGGTAGCCAGACCATGAAGAGGATCTGAATGGTTGCATGGACAAAGCCTCCAGCCCAGGCCACTCCCACCAGGAGGCTACACACCTGGTGGTTCATGATGATCCTGTAGTGCAGGGGTTTACAGATGGCCACGTAGCGGTCATAGGCCATCACTGTGAGAAGAATAATCTCAGCAGCTCCAAAAAGATGCTCTGCAAAGACTTGAGCCATGCATCCGTGAAAAGAGATGGTTTTGTTCACAGAAAGAGAGTCAGCTAACATTTTAGGAGTCATAGAGGAAGAACAACAGCCATCAATAAGTGATAAGTAAGACAGGAAGAAGTACATGGGGGATCTGAGGGCCCTGCTGGTGCTGATGGTAACCATGATGAGAAGGTTTCCTGCCAAGGTGGCCAAGTAGACAGTTAAAAAGACAGCAAATGAAAATTTCTGAAGCTCCATGTTTGGGGTCAAACCCAGAAGGATGAACTCCGTCACATTATTCATCCTCCCAAGAATTCAGTTCATGTTGCAGGTGACTATCCTGAAAAAAAGAAAACCATACTCTGTCTCAATAAAAAGATTTTTACTTAGTGAATAAATAAGTCCACAGCTGCCTTATTTTTTCTAGTCTATTACATAGGAAAATAAGCACAAAACCACATTAACTGTTTTGTTATATTCTACAAATGACAATGTAGGTGTATTTATTTTGTTCTTTATACTTTCCTGATGGGTTTTCTATCTTCTATAGTAAAAACAATTGTGTGGTTTCTAAAATAAGAAAAGAAAAATCCTATGTCTCATGTTTCAAGAGCCAATGTAAGATGTGGACATAAACATAGCACACATGTGTTTTGCCAGAGTAGGCGGACATGCCAGGAAAAAAAAAAATTGTTAGACTAAATTTAAGTCCCACAAAAACAACTGAGGGACACACAGAGATCCTTCATGAGTTTTCCTTTTCCTGCTTTGCTATTTAGAAGCTTCTCAGCTTATTCAGTACTTCAAAGGGTGTTGCTGTGTTCGTGCAATCCCAGGCACTGTGGTAAATGTGCATTGCACTGTGGTCTCATGCTCCTCTGTCTGGGTTCAACACTGTGATTCATTGAAGGCGAAACTCTTTCCTCACTATTTTGAGTTTAAAATGGCTAAAATGAAAAAATTCATAAAACATTTACTGAGAGAAGGAGAAGAAGAAAAGAGGCAAAAGGGAGTTAAAATGGAAGAGATAAAATAAGAGGAAGAAAATGGAAATACTCTAAAGTCAAAGAAAGAGAAATAAGCTTACAATCCAAAGACAGATTGGAGTCCTGAATCTAACCATTGGTAACACCACAATATTTACTTTATATCTCTGTTTTTATCTGTTAATCTAAAGATAAATATACTTGTATTTAGGATTGCTATAAAGATTAAAATCACTTTCAACCTAGTGCTATTTTTGTATGATTAACGGTTCTCATGCAAGCGTCCCTCAATAAAACTAAAAATTGTCACTGAACATTTTCAAAAGGCAAAGAATCTGAAAACATAGCTGACAAAGTGAAAGGAATGAGAGATAAGGACAAATGTCAAAATAAAGGTCACCAGAATAAAAAGAGAAATAAGGAAAAGTAAACTTAAGATAGAAATTTAATAATTACTCATTTTGTTTTCCCATTTTGTAGGAATTACTATTCATTAATTTCATTAATTTATTTGCTAAAGCCAAAACATAGAAGATCTAATCCTTCCAAATTTCACTCTTCTGACTGAATGTGGAGATTCCCAGAATGTATTAAACCTAGACCACTATTCAGATAAATGCTGAGTGAATTCATCTCTGTATTTATGGTTCTGCCAACATTAGAAGCTACAAAACATTTAAAGACAGTGCAAGAAAGGGTATGTACAGAGAAAGAACATAAAAAAGGAGTGGAGAGAATAGAGGAAGAAGAATAAGAGAGAGGAAGGAGAAAAAAGAGAAAAGGTGGAACAAAGAAAGGAGGAAAGAGAATGAAGAATAAGAAGAGAAAGATGGACATAAAGTCATGTAGGAAGATACATTTTTATAAAGATGTGTTATATAAAATTTCAAAGAAGTGTCCACTTGAAATCCAAAATTTGGGGGCTGGGGTTGTAGCTCAGTGGTAGTGCACTTGCCTAGCATGTGTGAGGCACTGGGTTTGATTCTCAGCACCACATAAAAACAAATAAATAAAATAAAGGTATTGTGTCCATCTACAACTAAAAAAAATTAAATAAATCTATTTTTTTAAAAATCAAACTCACTTGCTTATTGGGGCTTTTAGCATCAGAAAAAAATACTGGTGTATAAATGTCATAGATTGTTCTTGTATCATACATGAAAACTAGTAAGGAAAAGGGGTTCAATTTTTTTTTCACAGCCCAATATTGAGCATTATGAACTACTAAGTTTTCATCAGTTGGTTGATTGCAGACCCTAAAATAAAATAGACTGTATTAGAATTTACTTCATTGAGAAGTGTGTGCAGAATAGTGGTCACATAGATTTACTGTAACAAAATGAAACCAGCATTTCCAGAAAAGAAAAGCCTGAAGAAAAATAGAAGAAAGAAAATCAGTGTTGTCCTACTTACCAATGCTCCTCCCCATCCCGTACATCTGGAGCTTCTCAATCCAGCCTCAACTTGTCCAGATGATAAACTATGCCAGACACCAGAAACACTGACTTTACGTTTACATTGAATCTGGATTTTGAAGGGAGTGGCATGGTTTTACCAGGTCTGGTCCACCCCCTTTTCTATGGGACTCACAGAAATCTTAGAGTTTTCATAATTTTTATATAGAACTTGACCCGACAGACAGCCTTGATTTTTGCCCTAAGAACTAGGTAGTCATTTCCAAAGCTGGGAAAGCAAATCCAATGATCAGACATCAGGGACTAATAAAACGTCCCTTGTATGAGAAATCTCCTGAAACTGATTCTACCAAGTGTTTTTTAGTGCATCGTTTCCCAGTGCAGAGCCACATACTTTAGTGTTTGGGACTCAGGTTTCCTTCTCCAAAAGCCATTCTCTTCATATTGCCTGGTAGAGGCAGTGCCTTTGAGACTCCCTCTGCCCAGAAATCCTCACTTCCCTGACTTCTGAAGTCCTTCAGTTCTCACAGTACAGGTACACGAGGTTTATACAAGTGGGCAACTCCCCTGACAGTATTTCCCCAGGTAAAAGCAAGTTTTAGGAGCCTTTACCAAAAGGTCAATCACATATCCCATCCTCCTACTGTCTCTCTGCTAGTGAAGGAGCTTTTTGATAAAATGTTTGAATTCATTTGATGGACTAGAATAACCATCAGGCTTCAGTCAGAACCTGAGTGATTTTTCTCTTTCTTTCTTTCTTTTTTTTTTTTAAACAAATGTTCTTTAAGCATTAAAATGTACCAGGCACAGTGTCATTCTGTAATAATGATGATAACTAACTATTCAATGTAATAGACCAAGCCCTTTATTAAACACATTACATATGGTGCCCTCTATGATAGGTATTATCATTCCTATTTCACAGATGAGAAGACTAAGGCACTATGAGTTTAATTTACCAAGTAGTAAAAGTGTATAAGGGGCAGAACTAATATTTAAAATCAGAAAGCCTGACATTAAAGCCCAGATAATGCCTCTGGACTCGTGATGCAAAAGTTTAATTATTTAGAAAAAAAAAAAAAAAAAAAAAAAAAGAGTAGTTGGGCTGGAGATGTGGCTTAGTGGTACAGTGCTTGCCTGGTAAGAATGAAGTCCTGGGTTCAATCCCCAGCATTGCAAAATATAATAAATAAATAAATAAATAAATAAATAAATAGAGTGGTAAGCTCTATAACAAAGACATGGTGCTATATGTTTAAAGAATGAAAGAAGGCCTATATTGGGTAAAAGTGAGAGTGTTCAAGGAAGATCTTCCTAAGGAAATGATAATTAAGTTAAAGCCTAAGGATCTTCTCCAAGGCCTGGGTAAGAAAATTAAGAAGACTCACTAGCAGAGTCTTCTCATCGCTAAAGGAATGTGCACATCAATAGAGGAGTCTGCACAATTAAAAATGGTGGACCAGAGAAAGGTGGCATTGGGTTTTTGTCAGTAGACAGAGGTGCAGTAGTCAGAGTACGACGTGGGGGAGCCAAGGCCTCCCTGCTTCTCTGGGGTGTTGAGATGGCAGCTTACAGCGAGGGTGAGTCTCCAAACTGCAGAGTCGCGCGAACCCCACACAGGAAACAAACAGCATCAGAAATATTGGTGGTAAATGGCGCGGAAGAACAAAAACAACGCAGCATCAACAGAACAGAAAAATAGTCGTGGACAGCTGAGTGGCACAGCATGTTTCCACACAAGTTGCCCAGCGGGTTTGCACACACAGGAACACTGGTCAGGAATGCCGGTCAGGTCCTGGGAGGTGCCATAATGCCTGGGGTGGTTGATCACTGCCATTTTCAAAGAGGGTTACAGCAGATGGAGAAAAGGGGGCAAAAAAAGGGAGAAGTGGAACCCTGCACATATCCAAGGAATTTGAGAAGACCCGGAGGGCAGCCTACATCTAGCTGGGTCAAAATCATCCTGCATGGGAACTCATATCTTATCTGAATCCATCATGATGGGCCCGTGACTCTGCAACTGTGGAGCCACGAGGAGTGCTGACGCATACTTGATACGTCATCTTCCAGCGCCACACACCCAGCGACCCAACTTACTTGGCTAAACAGGTTTGCAGCCTTTAACCCCACCCTCAACTCCTCTACACTAGACAGAGTGGTTTTTGTGATAACTTGACTGGAGGGGAACAAGAGAAACTGGAAAATCGGCATCAAATATCCGCATCCACTGGTTGTGAAGGGATCCTGAAAATCTTCCCCCTAAAGAATCTTGACTGAGATTAATTTGTGGATTCAACTTTGTGGTTTTTTTTCTTTTTCTTTTTTTTGTGTTTTTTTTTTTTTTCTTTTTCTTTTCTGTGCATGTGTGTGGGTGTGTGTGCACATGAAAGAGCATTTTTTTTCTCTCTCTGTCATTTATTCTTTACTGCTTGGTTTGGTTAGTCTTGTTTCCCCCACTTCTTTTTTATTTTTATTTTTTTAATTTCTTTATTTCTTATTACTATTATTTTTTCCTTTTTCTTTTCTATTTCTTACCTTATCTGTCATCTCTCTATGCCTCGCACTTGCACTATCAACATAGGTGAAAACAAGTCTTATACATGAAATACTGGGACAATTGAATAATACATCAAACAGGTGTTACACATAGTTTCTTCTCTATTTTTGACTCACTTTCTCTTTCTTCTCTTTGTCATAAATTTCTACTACTTTGACACTCTATTTTCTCTCAACATATACATAAGTTTGGTTTATATATTAATTGGTCTCCCCACTAACTAGTTCACTCCAATTCATTTCCTCTCCTTTCTGCTGTTATCAAATTACACCCATAGATTTCTCTTTCACAATTCCTAGGAAATAACAACTCAATATCCTCACCTCCTCCCTCCTAATCATATCACCTCAGTGTCCAATATTAGAAATTATAAACCCCATTACAAACCTAAGCAGTTTATGGAAGACAATATCTGAATTCACTAATTATGTATATTGTGACCAAATTGTGAATATCTGAATAGAAAAATGTCTGGTTTTAGAGTGTAAAGTGTTTATATGGGAATTTGATAACATTGTACTATAGGGGAATCATAAGGCTTTAAGGTAAAACTGAAAAAGTCAAGATTCCACAGCCCTAGAAGAGAAAGTCACACAAGCAATATTAAAAAAAAGGGGGGGGGGAGACAGTGTCCCAAATAAATCAACATACCTCCTTAGCAGATCCCATGGCAAGCACAGTAGATCAAATGTCAGAGAAAGAGTTCAGGAGGTACATAATCCAAATGTTTAATGACCTCAAGAATGATTTGAGGGATCAAATACAGGTAGTAAAAGATCATTTTGACAAAGAACTTCATAAACAAATATAAGAAGCAAAAGATTACTTCAATAGGGAGATAGAGGTTCTAAAAAGAAACCAAACAGAAATTCTGGACATGAAAGAAGCAATAAACCAAATTAAATGTTCAATTGAAAGCATCACCAACAGATTAGAACACTTGGAAGATAGGACCTCAGATAATGAAGGCAATATATATAATCTGGAAAAGAATGTAGACCACACAGCGAAAATGGTAAGAAATCATTCAAGAAATATGGGATAGCCTAAAAAGACAAAATTTAAGAGTTATTGGGATTGAGGAAGAAGTAGAGTTCCAAACCAAAGGAATGAGTAATTTATTCGATGAAATAATAGCAGAAAAATTTTCAAACATGAGGAATGAATGGAAAAACCAAGTTCAGGAGGCTTATTGAACACCAAATATACAAAATCACAACAGATCCACACCAAGGCACATTATAATGAAAATGCCCAACATACAGAATAAGGAAAAAATATTAAAGGCCATGAGAGAAAGGAATCAGATTGCATGTAGGGGAAAACCAATTAGATTATGTGCATATTTTTCAACCCAGACCTTAAGAGCTAGAAGATCCTGGAAAAATATATTTCAAGCTCTGAAAGAAAATGGATGTCAACCAAGAATATTATATCCAGCAAAATTAAGCTTTAGATTTGAGGATGAAATAAAAACCTTCCACGACAAACAAAAGTTAAGATTTCACAACTTGAAAGCCTGCACTTCAGAACATCCTGGGCAAAATATTCCATAAAGAAGAAAAGAAAAATAACAATGAAAATCAGCAAAGGGAAGTATTAAACTAAAGGAAACACCAGAGGAGAAACCAAATCAAGTTAAATACCAGCAACAAACAAAAATGGACGGGAATATGAATCATATATCAATATTAACCCTGAATGTTAATGGCCTAAACTCACCATTCAAAAGACACAGACTGTCAGACTGGATTAAAAGACCCAACAATATGCTGTCTCCAAGAAACTCACCTCATAGAAAAAGACATTATCAGACTGAAGGTGAAAGGCTGGGAAAAAGCTTACCACTCACATGGGCCAGGGAAGCAAGCTGGGGTTTCCATTCTCATATCAAATAAGGTAGACTTCAAGCCAAAGCTAATCAAAAGGAACAACGATGGATATTTCTTACTGCTTAAGGGAATAAATCATCAACAACATATAACAATTATAAATTTATATGCCGCAAACAATGGAGCACCTACATTCATCAAACAAACCCTTTTCAAGTTCAAGAGTCAAATAGACCAAAACACAATTATTCTAGGAGACTTCAACACACCTCTTTCACCACTGGATAAATCATCCAAACAAAAGCTAAATAAAGAAATCTTAGACCTCATTAATACAATTAATAACTTAGACTTAACAGACATATATAGAATATTTCATCCCTCAGTGAATGAATACACCTTCTTCTCAGCAGTACATGGCTCCTTCTCAAAAATAGACCACATACTATGCCACAAAGCAACGCTTAGCAAATACAAAAAAGTTGAGATACTACCCTGCAGTCTATCAGATCATAACGGAATGAAATTAGAAATCAATGATAAAATAAAAAATAAAAAAGTTACTCCAACACCTGGAGACTAATCAACATGCTACTGAATGAACCAGAAGTTGCAGAAGACATCAAGGAGGAGAGTAAAAAATTCCTAGAGGTGAATTAGATCACAGATATTTCATATTGAAATCTCTGGGACACTATGAAGGCAGTTTTAAGAGGAAAAGTCATCGCATTGAGTTCATTCCTCAAAAGAAGAAGAAAAAAAAAAAAAAAAAACCCAACAAACAAATGACTTAACATCACACCTCAAAGCCCTTTAGATCAACACTAAAAGCAGTAGAAGACAGGAAATAGTTAAAATCAGAGCTGAAATTAATGAAATTGAAACAAAAGAAACAATTAAAAATATTGACAAAACTAGAAGTTGGTTCTTTGAAAAATTAAATAAAATTGACAGACCCTTAGTGATGCTAACGAAAAGGAGAGAAAAAACTCAAATCACTAACATCATGATGAAAAAGGAAACATCATAACAAACACCTCAGAAATACAGAATATAATTAGAAATTATTTTGAAAACTTATACTCCAATAAAATAGAAAATATTGATGGTATTGACAGATTCCTAGAGTCACATGAATTACCCAAACTGGATCTGGAGGCTATATACAATTTAAACAGATCAATTTCAAGTGAAAAAATAGAAGATACTGTCAAAAAGCTACCAGCCAAAAAATGCCTAGGACTGGATGGATACACAGCCAAGTTCTATAAGACCTTTGAAGAAGGACAAATACCAATACCCTCCAATTTATTTCAGGAAATAGAAAAAGAGGGAGCTCTTCCAGACTCATTCTATGAGGCCAATATTATGCTGATTCCAAAGCCAGGCAAAGATACAGCCAAAAAGGAAAACTTCAGACCAATATCTTTAATGAACATAGATGCTAAATTCTCAACAAAATTCTGGCCAACCGATACAAAAACACATCAAAAAGATAGTGCACCACGATCAAGTGGGGTTAATCCCAGGGATGCAAGGATGGTTCAACACACGGAAATCAATAAATGTAACACATCACATCAATGGACCTAAAGATAAAAACCATATGATCATCTCAATAGATGCAGAAAAAGCATTCGACAAAAAACAGCACCCCTTTATGTTCAAAACACTAGAAAAACTAGGGATAACAGGAACATACCTCAACATTATAAAAGCTATCTATGCGAAGCCCCAGGCTAGAATCATTTTAAATGGAGAAAAATTGAAATCATTCCCTCTAAAAATTGGAACAATACAGGGATGCCCCCTTTCACCACTGTTATTTCACATAGTACTTGAAACTCTGGCCAAAGCAATTAGACAGACAAAAGAAATTAAAGGGATTCAGATAGGAAAAGAAGAACTCAAACTAGCACTATTTGCTGATGATATGATTCTATACCTAGAAGACCCAAAAAAACTCACCAGAAAACTTTTAGAACTAGTAAACGAATTCGGCAAAGTAGCAGGATACAAAATCAACACCCATAAGTTGAAGGCACATAAGTATATCAGTGACAAATCCTCTGAAAGGGAAATGATGAAAAACTACCCCATTTACAATAGCATCAAGAAAAATAAAATACTTGGGAATAAACTTAACAAAAGATGTGAAAGACCTCTATAATGAAAACTACAGAACACTAAAGAAAAAAATTAAGGAAGACCTTAGAAGATGGGAAGATCTACCTTGTTCTTGGATAGGCAGAATCAATATTGTCAAAATGACTACATTACCAAAAGCATTATACAGTTTCAACACAATTCCAATCAAAATACCCATGACTTTCCATATAGAAACAGAAAAAGAAGTCATGAAATTCATCTGGAAAAATAAGAGACCCAGAATAGCTAAAGCAATCCATAGCAAGAAGAGTGAAGCAGGGGGCATCACAATACCAGACTTTATACTATAGAGCAATAGTAACAAAAACAGCATGGAACTGGCACCAAAATAGACCTGTAGATCAATGGTACAGAATAGAGGACACAGAGACTAACACCCACAACTACAGCTATCTTATATTAGATAAAGGTGCCAAAAACATACATTGGAGAAAAGATAGCCTCTTCAACAAATGGTGCTGGGATAACTGGAAATCCATATGCAACAAAATGAAACTGAACCTCTTATCTCTCACCATGTACAAAACTCAACTCAAAGTGGATCAAGGACCTAGAAATTAGACCAGACACACTATGCCTAGTAGAAGAAAAAGTAAGCTCTAATCTCCAATATGTCAGACTAGGCCCCAACTTCCTTAATAAATTTCCTGTAGTGCAAGAGTTAATATCAAGAATCAACACATAGGATAGATTCAAACTAAAAAGCTTCTTCTCAGCAAAAGAAACAATCAGTGAGGTGAATAGAGAGCCTACTAATTCAGAACAAATTTTTACCACATGCCCATCAGATAGAGCACTAATCTGTAGAATATATAAAGAACACAAAAATCTTAACACCAAAAAATACCAAATAGCTCAATCACTAAATGGGCCAAGAAACTGAACAGACACTTCTCAAAAGAAGATATACAATCAATCAACAAATACTTGAAAAAATGTTCAACATCTCTGGCAATTATAGAAAGGCAAATCAAAACTACTTTAAGATTTCATTTCACTCCAGTCAGAATGGCAGCTATTAAGAACACAAACAACAATAAATGTTGGAGAGGATGTGGGGAAATAGGCACACTCATGCATTGCTGGTGAGACTACAAAATGGTGCAGCCATTACAGAAAGCAGTATGGAGATTCCTTGGAAAACTGGGAATGGAACCAGCACATGACCCAGTCATCTCTCTACTGGGCCTAGTTCCAAAGGACTTAAAAACAGCATACTACAGGGACACAGCCACTTCAGTGTTTATAGCAGCAAAATTCACAATAGCTAGATTGTGTAATCAACCTAGATGCCCCTCAGTAGATGAGTAGATAAAGAAAATGTGGTATATATACACAATGGAATTTAACTCAGCAATAAAAGAGAATGAAATAGTGGCATTCTCAGGTCAATGGATTGAGTTGGAGAATATAATGCTAAGTGAAGTTAGCCAATCCCCCAAATCCAAAAGCCGAATGTTTTCTCTGATATAAGGAAGCTGATTCACAGTGGGGTTGGGTTGGGGAGCATAGGAAGATTAGAGGATCACCAGAAAGGTCAATGGGGAGGGATGGCAAGGTGTAAGCTGCCTGGTACCGTAAACCGGGATAAAAACTCTCGGGGGCAGAGTTAAGCTTTTACTACTTTACTTCTACTTTCTTAGAGCTTAGAGAGGGAAAGAAAGATTTTTCTTCTTAGCTTAGAGAGAAAGAAAGATATAGTAGAGCTTAGAGCTTTCTTCTTGTCTTCTTCTTAGCTTAGAGTAAAGATAGAGCTTAGAGAGCTTTAGAGTTAGAGTTAGAAAGATAGAGCTTAGCTTAGCTTAGAGAAAGATTAGAGCTTAGAGCTTAGCTTAGAGTCTTAGAAAGATAGAGCTTAGCTTAGAGCTTAGAAAGATAGAGCTTAGCTTAGAGAAAGATTAGAGCTTCTTTCTTCTCTCTTCTTTCTTCCTTCTTCTTTCTTCTGTCTTCTGTCTTCCTCAGGAGCCTCGGCCTAACTCTGACCAGTCATTACTTCTTCTATCTGGTTTCTCTTCTGTAACCGCTCTGCCTACGTTCTGGCCGCTCTGATTCTTCTGACCGACCGAGTGACTGCCCGGCTGACTGAATTCTCCGTTCTCCTAACTCGGACCGCTTTCACCCGGTTATATACCTTCAGGTTTGCGGGTGCCTACAGGTGCGTCACATACATATCAGGTGGAACCCATGGCTTCCAGCTAGCTACAACAGCCCTTCCTAATTAGGGCTCCTTCAGCAAGGGAGGGAGCAAGGGGGTATAAAGAGAGGAAGAAAAAAAAGATGGTAAAATGAGAGGGTTATCATTACACTGAATGCATGTTTGAAGCCATGAAAGATATGAATATACTTTGTATACTAACAGTGATATGTAAAAAGGTGCTCTTTCTGTGTATTAAGAATTGTAAAGCATGCTACTGTTATATATATACAACTCTGAATTTAAAAAAAGGAGTCTGAACTTCACTAGAGGAGTGTGCATATCAGTAGATGACTCTTCACATTACTAGAGGGGCATGCACATCACTAGAGGAGTGTGCACATCACTAGAGGAGTCTGCACATCAGTACAGCATTCTGCATATCCCTAGAGTATTGTGCATATCACTAGAAGAGTCTGAATCTTAATAAAGCATGTACTAGTCCATTTGGTGTTGTCCTGTAACTACTACAGGAATTCTAGTTACAGGTGTTTGGGAATATTGACAAGTTTGGGATTGAGATGGACGATATCACTTGGTGAACAATGCACAAAATACCTGTGTAAGCACTCCAGATGGACCTGTAGTCTACCTGTTTTAAACTCAATCCAATCAGTTGCACTTTTCTAAAGATATGACCAAGTGCACTATAGACTTTCACTGTCACTCTAAATTACTCAAACACAAAAGCTAAAATGCTTCAAGCAATTGAAAACCCCAGTTATATCAAATTCACCAACATGCACCCAAATATAGCACAGTAGAAAGCACACAGCATTGAAACACACAGAGCTGTTTCTCACAAAAGCTCAGGCATAAGTATGGTATTTTTAAACCAAGAAATAAGAAAATAAGGCCAGGCACAAAAGACAAGCACTGCACGATGTCTTGTATATGGGAAATCTAAAAATGTTAAACTCATAGCAGCATAGCATAGAAATATGGTGACTAGAGGAGAGTTGCGGAGCTATTGGTCAAACGATATAAAATTTCAGTTAGATCACAGGAATAAGCTCAAGAGCTCTATTGCATTACCTGGCAACTATAGTTAATAACATTACATGTTCTGGAAAATGCTAAGAAAGTGAATTTTAAGTGTCACCACAAAATTGATGATTATGTGAAATTATGCATACTTTAATTAGCTATATTTTGTCATTCCCATATATATGTATATATATATATATACATATATACATATATATACACACATATATACATATATGTATACTTTAAAATATCATTTTCTACACAATACATATATTCAATTCTAATTTTCAATTAAAAGTAGAAAATTGAGAAAAGAATGAAAAGCAGCTAAGAAAGCCTGTAGTAATTCCAGGGCAACACCAAATGGACTAATACATGCTTTATTAGAATTCAAGACAAAGAAGAGTCAGAAAGTCAGCAGAAATATTATTTTAAAAAAATTATGTAATTTTGTAATTATTATATATTCTATTGAATTTAGTCTTCCATCAGTATATAATCATCTTTGTCTCTAGATCAGTTTTTGACATGAAGTTTACTTTGTGTCATGTAAGTATAGCCATCTTTAGTTTCTTTTTATTACAATTTGCATAAAATATCTTTCTTCATGTCATCGCTTTCAGTCTATGCATGTCCATAGATGGCATAGCAAGCTACCATTTTTAAAAGAATCTACTCAGTCACTCTGTCTTTTCAATGGAGAGTTCAATCCACCAAGTCATGTTGATAAGTAAGGACTTCCTTTGTCATTTGGTTACTTTTTTTTTTTTTTTTTAATGTACTGATCCTATTTTTCTATTTATTTCCTTTTTTTATTATTTCTATTACACAAACACATGAACCCAATATCAGAATACCTAAATGCATAAGGTAAATACTAACATATCTGCTGGCAGTGATACAATAAGATTAGGAGGCTTCAATTCTATAGTTTCAATAGTGGATAGAAATTCCAGCCAAAATAGTTAATTTGGACAATGCTGTAAATCAAATCGACTCAAGAGACATATTCAGAACTTTTTACCAAATGACAGAAGACTCTACCTTTTTTTTTTGGTTTGTTTGTTTTGTTTTGTTTTTTGTTTGTGTTTTGTACTGGGGTTTGAACAAGCAGCACTTACCACTGAGATACATCCCCAGCACACCCCCTTTACTTTTAAAAAACTTTTGAGACAGGTTATCACTAAGTTGCTGAGGCTGGCTTTGAACTGTCTCAGAAGACTATACTTTTTACTCAAGTAAAGACGGAACATTCTTTGTTATAGATGACATGCTATATCACAAAATAAACCTTAACAAATTTAAGAACATCAAAATCATACCAACTATCTTTTTTGACCTTTATTTGATGTAACAGGAAACCATTAGTTAAAATATGTTGGAAGTTTGGTTACCAGTATAACTGTGTTGAGAGGTAGAACAGACTGGAGATATTTCAGTCATGAGGGCTCCACCCCATGAATGGAATAATGTTGATTGCAAAGGGGATTAGGATGGTCAGCCTGACCTCTTGCCTTTCATGTGTGCAAAGGGAAGAAACAGCAAGAAGGTCCTCACTACATGTGGGCCCTTAATTTGAACTTTCCAGCCTCCAGAACTAGTGGGCCCTTAATTTGAACTTCCCAGCCTCCAGAACTATAAGAAAAATATTTCTTATATTTGTTTAAAAATGCATGAAAATTTAAAAATAAACATCAACAAATTCTTGAATAACTATTGGATCTAAGAGGAAGCCAAACTGGCATTTTAAAAGTACCCTGACTCACCCACAAATACACACACACACACACACACACACACACACACACCAATCATGGGAAACAGAAAAGTAGTACTAGGAGATTGTTTATAGTAGTGGATATTTATGCCAAGAAAAGATAAATATCCCATATGCCCAACTTCACACCTTAAGGAACTAGGAAAGGGGAAATGAACTGAGCCTGAAGTCAACAGCAGATCAGCAAAAATAAAGATCAGAGCAGAAATAAATAAAATAGAGATGGGGGAGAACAATAGAATGATCAAAAAGCTAAGTGTTGGGTTTTTGCAAGGAAGCTACCAAACCCTTAGATAGATCAATGAAAAAAAAAAAAAGAGGGAACACTAAAAAATAAATGAAAATGGGATAAATAAATAAAAGTGATATGAAAAATGAAGGACTCTAATATATTACCATAAACAATTATACATCAATAAATTTGATAAATTTGAATAAATGGATAAGTTCCTAGAAATGAACAACCTGACAAAACTCAAGAGAAAAAGAAACCTTGAATGGGCCAATAATAAACAAGGAGATTGAACAAGTAATTGAAAATCTCCCAAGAAAGAATAACCCAAAATTCTATGTCTTCACAATGTTCTAACAAATGTAACAAGAACTAAAACCAATCCTTCATAAATTCTTCAAATAAACAAGAATATTTCCAAATTCATTTTCTAAGGCCAGTATCACTTGATACCAAAACCAGGTAAAGGCACCACAAGAAAAAAAAAAAAACTACAGGCTGACATTTCTGATAGACACAAATGTGAAATCCTCAAGAAATAAGAGCAAATGAAATTAAACAACGCATTAGAAGAACTCTGCACTTTGATCAAGTAGGATTTATCCTTGAGATGCAGGATAGACCAACATACAAATGTCAATCAATATGATACACCACTTTAACAACAACAACAACAAAAATTCATCTCAATAGACACAGGTAAAGCACCTGATAAAATACCAATCATGAGGGGAAAGGTCTCTCAACCAGATATATAAGAAGGAATTTACCTCAAATAATAAATATCATATATGA
This sequence comes from Tamias sibiricus, assembly GCA_025594165.1. Taxonomy (NCBI): domain Eukaryota; kingdom Metazoa; phylum Chordata; class Mammalia; order Rodentia; family Sciuridae; genus Tamias; species Tamias sibiricus. Next base: position 23,576,322 of record CM046657.1, on the reverse strand, counting down.
AAAGCCTAGTACTAATATTATAATCAACAAGTTCAAATTAACTTCTTTCCCTCTAGATCTTCTATAATTCAAAGATGCCCATTCTTGCTACTTCTATTCAATACATCACAGGAAGTCTTAGAGAAATTAGAAAAAGAAGAAGAAGTAAAATACACCCAAGTATGAAAGAAAGGGCTAAAATCACCTCAGTTTGCAAAGGATATGTCCATATATACATTGAAACCCCTGTGGATTTACCAGAACCACCACTACACACACACACACACACACACACACACACACACACACACCAAAAAAAAAAAAAAAAAAAAAAAAGCTGTGAGAACTAAAACATCAATTCAGCAGTGTTGTAGGATACAAAGTAAAAAAAAAAAAAAGTCACATTTTTATACACAAACAAGTAGTTTTTATAAAGGAAGTGAAGAAATTCTAGTTCTCTGTACTAAAAAGCTTACTAATAATAATAAACTTAAAATATAAAATATTTATACAATAATATAAAATATTGATGAAGAAAATTAAAGAAGACAAAGACAAATAAAAAATGTTACATGTTCATAGATTGAAAGAATTGTAACTGTTAAAATATTCATAATACCCAAGCAATCTACAAAGTCAATGCGATCCCACTAGAAATGCCAAGGACATTCTTTATAGTAATTTTTAAAAAATCACATGTGTCGGGACCTTACACTGTCTGCCAAGGGGATGGAAAAGCTTTGACTTTCTGGTTGCTTGCCACATTACCACGCCCTGTTACAGGACCTAGGCTAAGCAGGGGGCGTGGCTGTGAGAACTGAAACCAGCCCAAGGATAGGCCAATGGCTCCGCCAATGGCATCCGCCCATGTTCCTTATGTGTCCCTATGATCTTTCTGTTGATTGGCCCATGTCCTCTATAAGACCGTCCAACTTCCTCAATAAACCGAGTTCTTAGACTGACCGACTGGACTCCCCGGGATGTTCCTGGGTCTTCTAAAGGCGGGGGAGGGAATGCCGGTGGCCTTTACTTTCCCAATCTAGTCTCATCGTTGGGGTAGGCCCCTCTGGCCTCTTTTGCTGAACAGAAGAGGTCCATCCAGGGTACCGGGGGGCTAAAGACCCCAACCCCTTATAATATTCTGACACACATGGAACCACAGAAAACTATGAATAGTCAAGGAAATCTCCAGTAAGAAGAAATAACCATCAAATATTGTATATTCTTATTTCATAAAGCATTACTAGGTTATAGTAATTGAAACAGTATAGTATTGGCACATAAAGAAATATATAGATAACTTCCACATACAAAAGTCAACTCAATGTGAGAATAGCTATCCCTGCTTGTTTACAAGTGCAATTTGCATGGTACGTCTTTTCCCATCATTTCATCTTCCATTTGTGTATGTCTCTGCCTGTGATGCAACTGTCTTGCAGACAGCATATTGTTGGGTAGTGTTCTTTAATCCAATTTCCAACCTATGTCTTTTGATTGAAGAGTCTGGACTGTTTACCTTCTGTTAGTATATTGAGAAAGTGAATTTCAATCCAAAATAAATCAAGAGACAAAGAAGGTCACTTCATACTACTTAAGGGAATTGTATAACAAACAAGATATAAGGATCATAAAAATTTATTCCCCAAACAATGTTGCATCTACATGCCTAAAACAAACCCTTCTAAATATTAATACTCAAATAAACCACAATACAATAATAATGGGTGATGTTAATACATCTCTGTCAACACTAGATAAATCATCCAGAAATGAGTAAATATTCTACACAACTAAAACATACAATTACACTGGAGAAAAGACAGTCTCTTCAACAAATTGCTCTAGGAAAACTGGAAATCCATATGTAACAGAATGAGTTATCTCTCACCTTGCTCAAAAATTAGCTCTAAGTGGATCAAATAACTAGGAATTAGACCAGAAAACCTACACATACTAGAAGAAAACTTAGGCCCAACACTTCAACTTATTAGCTCAGGAACTAATTTTCTTAATAAGACTCCACTTTTAAACTCCAAAATTATTAAATGGAATGGCATCAAACTGAAAACTTCCTTACAGTAAAGGAAACAATCAAGGGCTTGAAGAGAGAGCCTACAGAATGGGAGAAAATCTTTGTTGCCTGCACCTCAGATAGAGCATGAATCTCCAGAATACACAAAGAACTCAAATAAACTTAACACCAAAAATAATAACCCAATCAATAAAGGGGCAAAGGAACAGAACAGACCCTTCTCATAAAAAAGAAATATGAATGGTCAAAAATATATAAGAAAATGTTAAACATGTCTACCAATTAGAGAAATGCATATTAAAACTACACTGAGATTTCATCTCACTCCAGTTAGAATGGTAACTATCACAAATGCAAATAATAACAAATATTAGTGAGGATATGGGGAACAAGGGAATGCTTATATGTTGTTGGTGGGACAGCATATTGGTGCAACCCTTCTGGAAAGCAGTATGGAGATTCCTCAAAAAACTAGGAATGTGAACCACCATTTGACCCATATATCCCACTCCTTGGCATATGTTCAAAGGCTTTAAAATCAGTATACTACAGTGACATAGACACATCAATGTTTATAGCACCTCAATTCACAACAGCTAAACTATGGAGCCAACATAGTTGCCCATCAATAGGTGAATAGATCAAGAAATTACAGTATATATACACAATGGAATATTACTCAGCCATAAAGAAAAGAGACTTTATGACATTTGCCAGTAAATGGATGTATCTGGAGATTATCATGCTAAGTGAAATAAACCAATCCTCCCCAAACCAAAGGTTAAATGTTTGCTCTGATATGTAGAAGCTAAACTACAATCAAGGCAGGGAGGGGAAGAAGAAAAGTTCAGTAGATTAGACAAAGAGGAATGAAGGGAAGGGGAGGGATAGGAATAGGAAAGCCATTATAATAAAGGAACAGAACAGACCCTTCTCATAAAAAAATTATCTAACATAATTTTTCTATATAAACATGAAAATACCTAAGTGAATCTCACCATCATATTCACCTACAATAATGTGGTGCTAATTAGAATAAGATATATTCCATGCTAGTATGATTTTATCAAAATTAATTCTACTCTCATGTATAACTAAGTATGACCAATAAAAATAAGTAAATAAGCAAAACAATTAATAATTTAGACATTAAAAACACATATAGAATATTTCATCCATGAAGGACTGAATTCACTTTCTCCTCAGAAGCAAACGGAACATTTTCTAAAACAGACCATATTTTAGGTCACAAAGAAAATCTTAGCAAATACAAAATAATAGAGATAATATTTTCATTCTATCAGATTGTAATGGAATGAAATCAGAAATCAATGACAAGATAAAAATAGAAGCCACTCTCACACCTGAAGACTAAGTAGCACACTTTTGAATGATGAATGGATAGCAAACAAAATTGAGGTGAAATAAAAAAATCTTAGATGAAAATGAGAATAGTAGCATTATATATCAAAATTTCTGGGATTGTATGAAGACAATTTTAAGAAGAAAGTTTATAGCATTCACTTTATTCAACAGAAGAATAGAAAAACACCAAATAAATAATCTAACATTACATACCAAGACCCTAGAAAATGAAGAACAAACTAAAATCAAAATCAGTAGAAGACAGGAAGTAATTAAAATTAGAGCCAAAATCAATAAAATTGAGATAAAATAATACAAAAGTCAACAAAGAGTTGTTTTTTGAAAAGATAAACAAGATTGATAAACCCTTAGCTAAACTAACCAAAAGAAAAAGAGGTCACTCAAATTACCTAAGTTAGAGATAAAAAGGAAATATCACCACATACACTACTGAAATTAAGAGGATCATCAGAAATTATTTTGAAAATTTATACTCCAGTAAGCTCAAAAATTTTAAAGATTTGGACAAATTCCTAGAGACATATGACCTACCCAAAGTGAACCATAAGGATATAGAAAACTTAAACAGATAAATTTCAAGTAGTGAAATTAAAGCAGTTGTCCAAAGTCTTCCAACAAAGAAAAGCCCAGGACTAGGCAGATTTTTAGCCAAGTTAACAAGACCTTTCAAGAAGAACTAATACTAATACTCCTTAAATTATTCATGAAATAAAAAAGGAAGGAACACTGCAAAACTCATTAAATGAAGCCAGTATCACCCCAATATCCAAACTAGACAAAGATAAACCAAAGAAAGAAAACTTCAGACCAACATACTTGATGATGAGAGAGGCAAAAATCACCACATTAAAAAGATAGTGTACCATGACCCCTAGATCTCATCCCAGGGAGGCAAGTTTGGTTCAACATCCAAAAATCAATAAATATAATTCACTACATAAATAGAATTAAGGTAAAAAATTACATAATTATCTCAATAGATGCAGAAAAAACATTTGAATAAGTAAATCACTTATTCATGTTTAAAACACTAGAAAAACTAGAGCTAAACTTATCTTAACATGATAAAGCCCATATATGACAAATCCAAGGCCAACATCATACTATATCAAGAAAAACTAAAAGTATTTCCTCTATAAACATGAACAAGACCAGGATGCCCACTTTCACAACTCCTGTTCAACATGGTCCTTGAGATTCTAGCCAGAACAATTAGGCAAGATAAAGAAATTAAAGGGATACAAATTGGAAAGGAAGAGCTCAAATTTTCTGTTTGCTGATGACATGATCCTATTTTTAGAACACCAAAAAAAAAAAAAAAAAAAAAAAAAAAAACAAAACAAAAAAAAACAAACAAAAGAAACTCCACTAGAAGACTTCTAGAGCTCATAAATGAATTTAGCAAAGTAGCAAGATACAATATCAACACTCCTAAATCAATTATATTACTATACTCTAACAATTAATCTGCTGAAAAAGAAATTAGGAAAACTATCCCACTCAGAATAACCACAAAAATAATTAAAATAGTTGGGAATCAATCTAACAAAAAGGGGTGAAGGACCTCTACAATGAATACTATGGAACACTACAGGAAGAAATTGAAGGAGACCTTAGAAGATGGAAAGATCTCCCATGTTCTTGGATAGCAGAATGAATATTGTCAAAATGGCTATAGTACCAAAAGTGCTACACAGATTCAATGGAATCCCTATTAAAATGCCAATGACATTCTTCACAGAACTGAAACAAGCAATTCTGAAATTGATTTGGAAAAATAAGACACCCAGAATAGCCAAATCAATCCTCAGCAAGAAGAGTGAAGCAGGAGGATCACAGTACTGAGCCTCAACCTGTCCTACAGAGCTATAGTAACAAAAACAGCATATTACTAGCACCAAAACAGACCTAAAGACCAATGGAATAGAAGTCACAGAGACAAACCCACATAAATACAATTATCTGATACTAGGCAAAGGTGCCAAAGACATATGTTGGAGAAAACAGCACTTTAACAAATGGTGGTGGAAATTCATATGTAGAAGAATGAAAGTTGACCCCTATTTCTCACACTGCAAAAAGTTCAACTCAAAGTGGACCAAAGACCTAGAAACTCTGTAACTGATAGAAGAATAGGTAGGTCCCAACACTCCAGCATGTTGGCAAAGGAACCAACTTCCTTAACAAGATTCCTAAAGTACAAGAAATAAAACCAAAAAAATCAATGTGGTGGGATCAAATGAAAATGCTTCTTTACAGCAAAGAACATAAGAGTGAAAAGAGAGCCTACAACATGGTAGATCTTTGCTACCTGCTGCTCAGATAGGGCATTAATATCCAGAATATACAAAGAACTGAAAAAAACTTAATAACAAAAAATAAAAGCCCAATTAACAAATGGGCAAAATAACAGACACAAGAAAAATTTAAAAATGGTCATCAAATATATGTAAAATTGTTCAACATTTCTAGCAATCATGGAAATGCAAATCAAAACTACATTGAAATTTTATCTCCATTCAGATGGAAATTATCAAGAATACAATCAAGAATACAAATAATAATAAACTTTGGTGAGAATATGGGGAAAAGGTACACTCATACATTTATGGTGGAACTGTCAGTGTAACCACTCTTGCAAGCAGTATGGAGATTCCTTGAAAAACTAGGAATGGAACCACCATTTGACCCAGCTATCCAACTCTTCATTATATATCCAAAATATTTAAAATCAGCATATTGCAGTGATACAGCCACATCAATGTTTATAGCGGCACAGTTCACATTAGCTACGTTATGGATGAATGGATAAAGAAATTGTGGTATATATACACAATGGAGTACTACTTAGCCATAAAGAAGAATGACTTTATGACATTTACCAGTAAATGTATGGATCTGGAGGCTATCATGCTAAGTGAAATAAGGTAGTCCCAAAGAGTCAAAGGTCAAATGCTTTCTCTGAATAGGAGACTGCTTCTCTTTTAACATCTATAGTTTCCTCTCTTCATTCAACAGCAGTTTATTAAATAGTCTCATTTGTAGAACCATCATGGAAAACAATATGAAAGTTACTCAAAAAGTATAGTTTATTTTCCTTTACTTCATTGTACATAACTAACTTATGACTCAGTAATCAAACTTTGCATGCATAGACAAAGGAAACAAAGTCAGTATCTCAAAGAGATGCTTCTTGGCCCATGTGCATTACAACATTTTTCATGATAAACACAAAACCTAATGGTTCATCAAGGGATAAATGAATAATGAACAGGAGTGTGTGTGTGTGTGTGTGTGTGTGTGTGTGTGTGTGTGAAGAGAGAGAGAGAGAGAGAGAGAGAGAGAGAGAGAGAGAGAGAATGCTATAAGGGGGAGGGGAAGAAATCATCTCTCTCTCTCTCTCTATATATATGCATATATATGCATATATATAATCCATCTCATAAAGAAGGAAATCTTGCCATTTGAGACATGTAGGGACCTGAAGGATAGGCCAAATGAAAGCCAGGCAGAAAGAGAAATGGCTGTAAATTCTCACGGATACATGCAATCTAAAAATATCAAATGCATAGAGGTAAAGTAGAATGTTGTTGCTAAGGGCTAGCAGGTGGAGGATATGGGGAGATGTTGGCTACAAAATATGCAGTTTCACTCATGTAAGATGGATAAGTTCAGGAGATCTAATGTACAGTGAAGCTATGAGGGTAAATCTAAAGTTCTCAGTAACAAAATACTAACAATGTTAACTGTGTAACTTGATAGTGAGCACGCTTATGGTAATTATTTTATAGTGCATATAATACCTAAAAACATCAAATCATACAATTTAAATATGCACAGTCATTTAAATATGTGTAGTCGACAAATAGATGTGTCAAATATATATATATATATATTTATTATATATATATATATTTATATATATATATATTTATATATATATTTGATAGTGGGGATTAAACTCAGGGGCACATCAACCACTGAAGCACATCCCCAGCCCCGTTTTGTATTTTATTTAGAGACGGGGTCTCACTGAGTTGCTTAGTGCCTTGCTTTTGTTTTAAACTAGAGATCCTCCTGCCTCATCCTCCCAAGCCTCTGGGATTACAGGTGTGTGCCACCTTGCCCAGCTCAACTACATCATTTTAAAAGAAGAAAACTAAAGTTTATCTTTACTGCTCTGAAGATAGTCATTTTTAGTTTTTTTTTGTTTGTTTAACAGAGGAAGAAAACAATTTTTTGATTTAATAAGCAATAAATCATAATATGATGCACATCACAGGCAACCCACTGAAGAGTTTGCAAAGACAGAAAGAAATCTGACTCATTTCTGTAGTTAATCTTACTTCCAGATAAAATCGCTAATTTTCTCCTATCTCTGATTCAAGTTAAACTTTGCCTTGTGGAATCAGGTGCCAGCTGAAGTTCGGCTTGTATCCTCCTATGGAAACTGAGAGAGAGGGCACTGTCTTCTTTGATGATTACATTTCCAAGAGATGGCTTGCAAGTCCTTGAGGAAATATTCCTGAGTTGTGAGATTGGCAAGAGGCTTATTTAGCTATTAAAAAGATTTACATGCACTTGAAAAAGACAAAGAAATTCTGAAAGGAAAAGGAGGGAGGTCTCTTATTTCCAATGAGGATCTTTTAAGCCTTTTACTTTAATTTGTGTTTGCCCTAACATCTTTGGATGGGGAATGATAAACAATAAACAAATACTTGCATAAATTTATAATTATGTGTCTGATAAAGTCTATGAAATGAGTAAACTGTGAGAGAAAAATAATAAATGTACCTTAAACTAGACTAGGGATTGTTCCCTAAAGAATTTCCTTTCAGGAGGCATCCTGAGCAATGAACAGAAATTAATTTCCTGATAGGTAGGAAGAAAACCTTTCCAGAGGCCAACAACATGCATGAAAGTTCTGAGTTGCACTGGTGGTGGCATATACCTCTAATTTCAGTGACTTGGAGGCTGAGGCAGGAGGATTGTAAGTTGGATGCCAGCCTCAGCAACTTACTGAGGCAATTTAGTGAAACCCTGTCTCAAAATAAAAAAAGACTGAGGATGTAGCTCAGTGTTAAAGCTTCCCAGGGTTCAATCCCCAATACCAAATAAATAAATAAACAAATACATAAAAGAGAAAGGAAAAAAGTTCTCAGTTGGGAGAGAGCTTGTTGAATTCCAGAGCAAGTGACATGGCTACAGTTAAAGCAAGGTATCTCCCGACCAAGGAAAACATGGAAATAAGGAAAACACGAATGCCATCTGAAACTGAAACTTTAAAATTAACACCTAGTCACTGAGGACAGAAAGTAGTACATACAACTGAAAGAAAATGTCTCCCAGACCTGTAAGTTTTTTTTTTTTTCCTTTCTGAACATTATTTATCAAATAATCCAAATTTGCCTGAAGCCAGTTCTTATATCTCTAATTTTCAGTTGCATAAACAAATCAATTGTATCTGTATTAATCAAGATATATACAAATGAAAATGTATACAACACTACATGTATGAAAAAACAAATTATCATTCATGGAAACACCATCCAGTTGAAGAAACATGATATCATCAACACATTCAAAGCTCACTGATGCCTTCTGTCAATCAATATCCTTTAGTTTCTTCTTATACAGAAGCAAAATTATACTGGATTTTCACATTTGTGATTGGTTTTGGCTGATTTCTAATTCCATGTGTCTAAATTCATGCATTTTGAATTAATTTGTATCTATCTTCTTTCCCTTAAAATTATCCTATGGAATTATCAATATGAAGCAGTAATTCATTCATTTTCACTGCTGTAAAGTCTTCCATTTCTGATTGCTATGAACTAATTTATCCTATCTACTGTCCGTCTATTGACAGATAACTATTATTATATATGTCATGGGTATATTAATATTTGTGTATTTCTTTTATTATTTTTATAATTTTTAATATGTACAACTCATAGTGCATATATTTAGTATCTTTTTACATACAACTGTTTGTATACAAAGTATAATCGTACAATTCAGGTCTTCAATCATGCAATAAGGAAAATGATATCCATCTCATTCAACCACCTTTTTTTTTCTTTTCTCCCCCTCCCTCCCCTCTTGCTCCCTCCCTTACCCTCCCTTCCCTTGACCATTCTAGTGTTCCTCTAATCCTCCTATGTACCCCCATCCAACAATACTTTGAAATAGCCTCCTTATATAAGAGAGAACATTTGGTACTTGGATTTTTGAGACTGACTAACTTCACTTAGCATTATGTCTTCCAACTTCATCCATTTACCTGCAAATGCCATTAATTTATTTTCTTTCATTGCTGAGTAAAATTCCATTGTGCGTATATACCACATTTTCTTAATCCACTCATTTACTGAGGGACATCTAGGTTGGTTCCACAACCTAGCTATTGTGAATTGCGCAGCTACAAACATTGAGATAGCTGTGTGACTGTAATATGCTGTTTTTAAGTCCTTTGGGAATAGACCCAGAAGTGGGATGGCTTGGTCATAGGATGGTTCCATTCCCAGTTTTCCAAGAAATCTCCATACTGCTTTCCATAACGGTTGCACCATTTTGCAGTCCCACCAACAATGTATGAGTGTGCCTTTTTCCCCACATCCTCTCCAACATTTATTGTTGCTTGTGTTCTTGATGGCTGCCATTCTGACTGGAGTGAAGTGAAATCTTAGAGTAGTTTTGATTTGCATTTCTCTAATTGCCAGCGATGTTGAACATTTTTTTCATGTATTTGTTGATTCATCGTGTATCTTCTTCTGAGAGGTGTCTTCTCAATTCCTTAGCCCATTTATTGATTGGGTTATTTGTTTTTTTTAGTGTAAAGTTTTTTGAGTTCTTTATATATTCTAGAGATTAGTGCTCTATCTGATGTGCATGTATTAAATATTTGTTCCCAATTAGCTGGCTCTCTATTCACCTCACTGATTGTTTCTTTTGCTGAAAAGAAGCTTTTTAGTTTAAATCTATCCCATTCATTAATTCTTGGTAGTAATTCTTGCGCTACAGGATTCTTATTAAGGAACTTGGGGCCTAATCCAACATGTTGGAAATTGGAGCTTACTTTTTCTTCTATTAGGTGTATTGTCTCTGGTCTAATTCCTAGGTCCTTGATCCACTTTGAATTGAGTTTTGTGCATGATGAGAGATAAAGGTTTAATTTCATTTTGTTGCATATGGATTTCCAATTTTCCCAGCACCATTTGTTGAAGAGGCTATCCTTTCCCCACTGTACATTTTTGGCACCTTTGTCTAATATAAGATAGCTGTAATTATATGTATTAGTCTCTGTATCCTCAATTCTGTACCATTGGTCCACCAGTCTGTTTTGGTGCCAATACCATGCTGTTTTTGTTACTATTGCTCTATAGTATAATTTAAAGTCGAGTATGGTGATGCCCCCTGCTTCACTTTTCTTGCTCAGGATTGCTTTGGCTATTCTGGGTCTCTTATTTTTCCAGATGAATTTCATGACTGCTATTTCAATTTCTTTGAAGAATGACATTGGGATTTTGATTGGAATTGTGTTAAATCTGTATAATGCTTTTGGTAGTATGGACATTTTGACAATATTAATTCTACCTATCCAAGAGCAAGGTAGGTCTTTCCATCTTCTGAGTTCATCTATAATTTCTTTCTTTAGTGTTCTATAATTTTCGTTATAGAGGTCTTTCACCTCTTTCATTAGGTTGATTCCCAGGTATTTTATTTTTTTTGATGCTATTGTAAATGGGGTATTTTTCATCATTTCCCTTTCAGAGTCTTTGTCGCTGATGTACACAAATGCCTTTGACTTATGTGTATTGATTTTGTATCCTGCAACTTTGCCAAATTCGTTTACTAGTTGTAAAAATTTTCTGGCAGAGTTTTTTTTGGGTCTTCTAGGTAGATTATCATGTCATCAGCAAATAGTGCTAATTTGAGCTCTTCTTTTCCTATCTTGATCCCTTTAATTTCTTTTGTCTGTCTTATTGCTCTGGTCAGAGTTTCCAGTACTATGTTAAATAGCAGTGGTGAAAGGGGGCATCCCTGTCTTGTTCCAGTTTTTAGAGGGAATGCTTTCAATTTTTCTCCATTTAAGATAATGTTAGCTCGGGGCCTTGCATAAATAGCTTTTATAATGTTAAGATATGTTCCTGATATTCCTAGTTTTTCCAGTGTTTTGAACATAAAGGGGTGTTGTATTTTATTAAATGATTTTTCTGCGTCAATTGAGATGATCATATGATTTTTGTCTTTAAGTCTATTAATGTGATGTATTATGTTTATTGATTTCCGAATGTTGAACCAGCCTTGCATCCCTGAAATAAACTCCACTTGATCGTGGTGCACTATCTTTTTGATATGTTTTTGTATCTGATTTGCCAGGATTTTGTTGAGGATTTTTGCTTCTATGTTCATTAAAGATATGGGCCTGAAGTTTTCTTTTTTGGATGTGTCTTTGCCTGGCTTTGGAATTAATGTGATATTGGCCTCATAGAAAGAGTCTGGAAGAGCTCCCTCTTTTTCTATTTCTTGAAATAGTTTGAAGAGCATTGGTATTAGTTCTTCTTTGAAAGTCTTATAGAACTTGGCTGTAAACCCATCAGGTCCTGGACTTTTCCTTGTTGGTAGCTTTTTGATGACATCTTTTATTTCTTCGCTTGTAATTGATCTGTTTAAATTGTGTATAGCCTCCACATCCAGTTTAGGCAAATCATATGACTCTAGAAATCTGTCAATGCATTCAGTATTTTCTATTTTATTAGAGTACAAGTTTTCAAAGTAATTTCTAATTATATTCTGTATATCTGAGGTGTTTGTTGTGATATTCCCTTTTTCATCACGAATGTTAGTAATTTGAGTTTTTTCTCTTCTTCTTTTCGTTAGCATCGCTAAGGGTCTGTCAATTTTGTTTATTTTTTCAAAGAACCAACTTTTAGGCTTGTCAATTCTTTGAATGGTTTCCTTAGTCTCAATTTCATTAATTTCTGCTCTGATTTTAATTATTTCCTGTCTTCTACTGTTCTTGGTGTTGGTCTGTTCTTCTTTTTCTAATGCTTTGAGGTGTGATGTTAAGTTATTTATTTGTTGGTTTTTTTTTCCTCTAAAGGAATGAACTCAGTGCAATGAATTTTCCTCTTACTACTGCCTTCATAGTGTCCCAGAGATTTCTATATGATGTATCTGTGTTCTCATTTACCTCTAGGAATTTTTTGATCTCCTCTTTGATGTCTTCTTCAACCCCTTGGTCATTCAGTAGCATGTTGTTTAGCTTCCAGTTGATGGAGTAGTTTTTCTTATTCCTTGTTTTGTTGTTGATTTCCAATTTCATCCCTTTATGGTCCGATAGCATGCAGGGTAGTATCTGTATTTTTTCATATTTGCTGTGAGTTGCCTTGTGATATAATATATGGTCTATTTTGGAGAAGGAGCCATGTGCTGCTGAGAAAAATGTGTATTCGTTTACTGAGGGATGAAATATTCTATATATGTCCATTAGGTCTAAATTGTTAATTGTTTTGAGGAGGCTTAAAGTTTCTTTGTTTAGCTTTTGTTTGGATGATCTGTCCATTGGTGAGATAGGTGTGTTGAAGTACCCTAGAATAACTGTGTTGTGGTCTATTTTACTCTTGAACTTGAGAAGCGTTTGTTTGATGAATGTAGATGCTCCATTATTTGGGGCGTACAGATTTATGATTGTTATATCTTGTTGATGGATGGTTCCCTTAAGTAATAAGAAATATCCATCTTTGTCCCTTTTGATTAGTTTTGGTTTGAAGTCTACCTTATTTGATATGAGAATGGAAACCCCTGCTTGCTTCCGTCGGCCATGTGAGTGATAAGACTTTTCCCAGCCTTTCACTTTCAGTCTGTTGATGTCTTTTTCTATGAGGTGTGTTTCTTGGAGACAGCAAATTGTTGGGTCGTTTCTTTTAATCCATTCTGATAATCTGTGTCTTTTGATTGGCGAGTTTAGGCCATTAACATTCAGGGTTATTATTGAGATGTGATTTTTATTCCCATCCATTTTTATTTGAGTTATGTTCTTTAGCTTGATTTGGTTTCTCTTCTGGTTGGTATTTCCTTTAGTTTAATATATCCCTTTGTTGATTTTCGTTATCATCTTTCTCTTCTTCTTCATGAAAAATTTTGCCCAGGATGCTCAGAAGTGCTGGCTTTCGAGTTGCGAAATCTTTTAACTTTTGCTTGTCGTGGAAGGTTATTATTTCATCTTCGAATCTAAAGCTTAATTTTGCTGGATATAAGATTCTTGGTTGACATCCCTTTTCTTTCAGAGCTTGAAATATGCTATTCCAGGATCTTCTTGCTTTTAAGGTCTGGGTTGAAAAATCTGAACATAGTCTGATTGGTTTCCCCCTATATGTAATCTGCTTCCTTTCTCTTGTGGCTTTTAGTATTCTCTCCTTGCTCAGTGTATTAGGCATTTTCATTAATGTGTCTTGGTGTGGATCTGTTGAGATTTTGTTTGTTTGGTGTTCGGTATGCCTCTTGAACTTGGTTCTCCCATTCATTCCTCAAGTTTGGAAAATTTTCTGTAATTATTTCGTTAAATAGATTACTCATTCCTTTGGCTTGAAACTCTGCCCCTTCCTCTATGCCAATCACTCTTAAGTTTGGTCTTTTTATGCTGTCCCATCATTCTTGGATGTTATGTTCTTGATTTCCAACAAGTTTTGCTGTATGGTCTAAATTCTTCTCTAGGATAAATATTTTGTCTTCATTGTCTGAGGTTCTTTCTTCCAAGTGGTCTATTCTGTTTGTGATGCTTTCAATTGAGCTTTTATTTTGGTTTATTGCTTCTTTCATTTCTGGAATTTCTGTTTGGATTCTCTTTAGAGCCTCTATTTCCCTATTGAAGTAATCTTTTACTTCCTGTATTTGTTTTTGGAGTTCTTTGTCAAAATGATCTTTTGCCTCCTGTACTTGCTCCTTCATCTCATTTTTGAGTTCATTCTTAAGTTCCATAAACATTTGGCATATGTAATTTCTAAATTCCATCTCTGGCATTTGACCAACTGTGCTTGCCATAACATCTACCGATGAGGTATCTTGATTTGTTTGTGTCATTTTCTTTCCTTGTTTTTTCATGTTGCTTGTGTGTCTATTCTTCCTGCACTGTGGGACCTTGACTATTTTGATTTTACCTTAAAGCCTTATGTTGTTCCTGTAGTACAATGCTATCAGATTACCTTATAATTCCTTTACACTTTTAAAACCTAACACTTTCTATTCAGAAAATCCAAGTTTGATTGCAATGTATAGATTTGCTTAACCCAGATATTATTTCCAATTTACTCTGTTCGCTTCTGATGGGGTTTTATAGTTTCAAGTATTGGATACAGAGGTGTTATGTTTAGGAAGAAGGAAGTGTCTTGAATTGTTCTTTCTTGGAAAGTATGAAAAGAGATATCTATTGAAGTGGTTTAGTGGAAGTGGTTTAGTATAAGTAGATGAGGGAAGAAAAAGAATGGAGTTGACAATTAGGTGGAAAGACCAATTTATATATAAAGTAAGTTGGAAAAGAAAAAAAATGATAAAAGATTAGGAATTGGTGTAAGAGAGAGGAGAGATAGAATCAAGGAAATAGAGAGTAAACAATATATCACCGCTTTGCTACCCAGTTCAATTGCGCCGGTTCTAGAAATCCCAAGTTCTGCGTATAACTTGTTTTTGCCTCTGTTTAGTATGCACTGGCAGGATGTAAACATGAAAGATGAAGGAGGAAGATAAGATGCAAGAGCGAGAAAGAAGAAAAGAAGGAAAGAAAAAAGGAGCGGAAGCAAACAAACACACCGACAATCAATGCGGAAGGAAAAAAAAAAAAAAGCAGAACAAAACAAAGCCAAAAAAAGGAAAGAGAAAAACAAACAAACAAACAAACAAAAAATCCTCCCCGCAATCCAACAAAACAAGCAAACCAACAGAAAAGGAAAAAAAAAAAAAAAGTCGAACCCCAAGTCTCAGACAAAACGGGCCCTGGGAAGTCCCCCTCTTTTTTCCTTTCCAGTTCAAACCAATTGTTATTGGATCATGTCTAGACAGTCTGCGATCCTCTTAGTGGAATCAAGGCTGCATCTTAGGCCAGTGGCTGAACGGTTCAGTGAAGGAGTGGCCCAGGGGGATTGTGTGTGTCAGCTGATGAATGGCACCGGGAAGAGGACCCTCCAGAAGGCACCCCCTCCCCAAGCCCACCCACAGCTTCTTGTGGCCACTGCGCTGGCCTCAGACACGCCCTCCCCTGCTGGCCACCTGAGCCTCACCCAGGTGTGCGTTGTCTTCAGAGAGCGAGAGGGTCCCTGGATGGCTGTAGCCGTTGCTCTCCGTCTCCTCCCCTTTGTCTGGGTCAGCCACTGCACCTTTCAAAGATGGCAGTGCTCCCCTTCCAGTCAACAGCAGCTCCGCAGACTCCTGTGTCCTCACCCATCGATTTCAAAGCCGTTGGGTGGATGTCTCCCTGCTGGAGTGGCACCAGGAAGCCACAACTGTAACTGCGGCGCGGACAGCGCTGCTTCGGACTGTGGACCACTCCGACTCTGCCCCTGCTTGCTGTTTGCAGGTCTCTGCGCCGCTCTCTCGGGGCCCTACTGCTGAGGGTCGTGTCCGGTGGAGTGTGGATTCGAACTGGTGTTGTTGACCCGCGGTCTCCCGTGGTCCCCCAGCACCAATTCCGCCGGCTGTTATCGCTGGTTTTTATCGCCGGTTTCACGCTGGTGTGCAATGAGTGTGGCTGGGGTTGCCGTGGCAGCGCGGTCTCCCCACACTGACTTTGTTTTGCACGGCCTGTGCACCACCCAGGCGGTTTTGCAGAAGCCAGCCGCTGCAGACAGCTTGTCTCTTTCTTTCTCTGGTAGTGGTAGTCAAACCATCCAGAAGATCGGTATTTTCAGCCTCTATATATATGATGAAAGGCAATTTATCTGCTTTGATGGATTCTTTCCATGGAGCTGCCCTGAAGTGCGGCTTCCTCTAATCCGCCATCTTGGATTCCTTCATTTTCAGTTTTTTGGAAACCATTTTGTAAAAGTTGTCTATCTCAGAAAGCCTACTGAACGTGACCTTCAGGATCATATTGTATATTAAGTACCAGATTTTCACACATACACACACACACACACACACACACACACGCGCGCACACACACACACACACACACACACACTCATATATATATATATATATATATTCACACATCACTAACCTTCATCCCCTTTCCCTCCACATGCTTATTTTCCATGTTTCAAATGTTTAGAAACTAAGAAGATAAGCAATAAGTTAATTATACTGATAAGAGATTCAGAGCCTTTCCGTTTTCCCCTCCCCCCATTCCAGGTGAAAGGCCTTTTTTTGTAAGTTTTTAAGCAACAAATATGCCTTTTACCAAGTATTGAATTGTAATTAAATAAAATTTGTTTTTCTAAAAGAAAACAAACATCTTCAGTTCTTTATTAAAGGCCATACTGATTGTATATTTTTTATTTTGAACCAGATACGACCAGAGCCAAAAAAATTTGAACTCTACCA
This sequence comes from Tamias sibiricus, assembly GCA_025594165.1. NCBI lineage: Eukaryota > Metazoa > Chordata > Mammalia > Rodentia > Sciuridae > Tamias > Tamias sibiricus. Next base: position 23,559,386 of record CM046657.1, on the reverse strand, counting down.
GAATAACAAGTTTGAGTAAATTTTTTTCTTTTCTTTTCTGGTAGTGGAGATTGAAGCCAGAGGCTCACTACCACTGAGCTACCTCCTGACCCTTTTTAAAATTTATTTTGGGACAAGGTCTTGCTAAGTTGCCCAGGTTGGCCTAGAATTTGTAATCCTCTACCTCCCAAATAGCTGGGTTTAGTAAATTCTTGAATAATGAACTTTTAGCAGAAAGGTTATAATGTAGAATGATTTACTGTGTTGTATCATCCAACATGATAAATTCTCAACAATTAAACTAATTTACTACAAAAAAATAAATAAATAAATATGCACAGGTTTCATTGTTTAAATCTAACTCAACAATCAGCGATGGTGGGGAAGAAAAACAGCTTTTGGAGTAAAATACTTTAAAATAGCTGCCATTAATTTTTTGCCTTCACAATTCTGACTTTCAAGCAATCAATGGCAGATTTCCAGAAAAAGTTTGATATTGATAAGAAAACAGAAGCTCCTTCTGTGACATGACAAGTCAACAGGGAAATCAGAACTAAAGTTCTCATGCTGGAATTACGCCAACTTTGTATCCACCTGGCATTCAGGCATCTTAACAATCCAACATTGCACAGAGAAAGGAACTCACCTGCTTACGTTCCAAGGGCAGGGAATACAATTCCCCATTCAAAAATGCACTCCCCACCAACATGTCCAAGTCTCTTCAGAATATATACTTCTAAGACAAGCCTTTGCATAAAGACCTAATTAATTCATAGGAGATAAAAGTCGCAGATATAAAACAAGGTCCCTGAATCTTTGTGGAAACCTTTATAAATATCTAGGCAGTGCAAGGTAAAAAATAGATTTTGTTGTTAATATCTCCAGATCAAGATTCACATGAGTGGAGTGACTCATCTAAGTGTATTTCCTCTACACTTTATGCCTTTTGCCCTGTGAAGCAGTTTTGCACAGAATATCAATTTACCATAATATTTCAAATAAATACATTAAAATTCAAATGCCAGGTTTTCAATGAAAATGTTTTGAGGCTTTAGACTAGAAGAAAATATTTAGATGTACAGTGATACTCTCTTAATAGCTGTTGAGTTTATATCAAATTATATGAACAATTTCTAAGTGTGATTTATCTTTCTAGTTGAAATGTATTCCAAGAGGAGATCAGATTGCATCTGATCACTCCCAGTCACCATTAAAATCATTCAGATGAGTAAGGTAAGTTTTTCAGTGGTATTGATGCTGATGTAAGATTCTTACTTTCTATACATATTTCTGCAATAATTTTCAAATATAGTAATAGAATCTTTTCTCCTCACCTTAATTCTATGAAATGTGATTGGCAATGTCACTCACATGACTTAGCAGTTAAAAAATTTGAACCTTTTATAATTAAGCAGTTTGTAGGATCCAGCTCTCTAAAATGCATTTGCCTTAAGACATCTCCTTAATAATAAAGATTAATTATGAAAACAAAATAAAATTCAATACATTTTGTATATATAAAACACTTAAATATGAATACTATATCGCATAAATCATTATCAGTTTAGTCCAAACATGAAAATAGAGCGTCCTTCCTGGGATCAACTGCTGTAGATAGTATCAGTCTCTGTGGCTTTGAGAGTCATATTGGAGATGATTCTTCCTGAGCTTATTGAGTGTTTAAATATTCTCTGTATTATTGTTCTACTGTCAATACTGCCTGTACCTTAGATACATGCATCCTCATAACAGTAAATTCAAGTCCTTTATGTGGCCACAGAACTGTGGTGGATATTTGTCCAGTGTTCCTTTTATTGATTCTCATGACGACCTGTAAGGTGTATATCATTATTCTCACTTCACAGGCAAGGAAATATAAATGGAAGGTGTCAAGAAATGCATCTGGATAAAATAAATTGCATGTAGCAGATCTAGAATTCTAATCTACACTTTGGGTTCTAAAACCAATATACTTATAACATTTGTGCAATCTTTTTCAGTGTTTTCAAGAAATGTCTGAAGACCTGAATTTGGGAATGGTATTACAGAAGGGATGAATGGAGCCAGGAGAGAGGACAAGACAAAAGGCTTTTCACTGAATGCAGCACTCAGTAAATGCAGTTTTCTTACTATGTAAGAGTCTAAAAATGTTATTGTGTGTATGTTATATGTGGGTATGCTAATGAAATTGTTCCATACAAATTTGTCTGTGGAGGCAAAATAAAATAATCATAATTATATCGATCACATCAAAACAAGATGACTAGCTCATTGTCACTTATTATAACATTATAGGGAATGAGTTAAGAATTTGAAGTAAAAAAATAAATAAAGACATAGGAATAACTTCATACTTAACCTTGGCTTTGCCCTTTGTAAGCTGCTTGACCTTAACTTGTGTGCTTCTATTTTCTAATGTGTGAAATAAGTATAAAAGTGATTGTAGAGAGGATGGAACCAGAAAATGACTACAAACACAGAAGACACTATGTGTTCAGCACATTTACATAATAATATCATTGTTGTTATGCCCAATAACATTTAACATGTGAGACTGTTGCCTCATTTGCAAAATGAGCAGAACAATACCAATCACAAGGGTTGTCATAGTTATTAAATGGAATAATGTGTGAAGTAAATTCAATGCCATACCATGTACAATCAACTTAAATGGATACATTATCAACTCTTATAAAGTTGTTAGATTTTATTATTTTTATTTTTATTATTTTTTTTTTTGTACTGGGGATTGAACTCAGGGGCACTTGACCACTGGGACACATCCCCAGCCCTTTTTTGTGTTTTATTAGGGGCAGGGTCTCGCTGAGTTGCTAAGTGCCTCGCCATTGCTGAGGCTGCCTTTGAACCCGCGATCCTCCTGCCTCAGCCTCCCAAATGCTGGGATTACAGGCATGCGCCACTGTGCCCGGAAAGTTGTTAGATTTTAAAACAAACATTATAAATGTGTCCACTGTAGCCCTTACATCCTTTATATCCTCATTAACTCTGCCCTCTTCTTATATCATATATTCTAAATAGTCTGAGAATGAGCTCTTGTCTCTGGCTTCTGCTCCCTTACTGAACCTCAGACCACCTCACCCAAGTCACACATCTTTACTAGAGTAATATCCAAGATTTTCCTTTCTTCAGATTCTTCTTTCTGTTTATAGCATTGGCTATTTCCAAGGTTCCCCCATTTCATAAAGATACAGAGAAAATTCTTGAGGTTGCATTCATGAAGATTCATCATCTACTTCCCTGTTAAGGCTTAGCTGCCACTAGTATATGACCTAATAATTCAAGCTGGATTCTCAGTCATCTCAAATGATTAAGTGTATGCAGATGTCTCTTACCCTGGTGTGCACAGAAGTTCCTCAAACCTATGCTTGTAACAGAGTCTTCACCCAGGAGACAATTTAGGTAATCCTGAAGAATTCAGAATATATTTTTCTGTATCAAATAAAAATTTCACAAGAGTTCACAGCTCAATATAATTCAGATATTTATTGTTTATTGTAATGGAGAAATTTAATAAATGCATGGTTACATTAATAATTTCTTTTTCAGGTAATATAATTAGCCATCATATGAAATAAATGGAGAAAAGGAACAACGTGACAGAATTTGTTCTACTGGGACTTACAGAGAACCCAAAGATGCAGAAAATTGTATTTGCTGTGTTTTTGCTCATCTACATCATCTCTGTGGTAGGAAATGTGCTCATTGTGATCACCATCACTGCCAGTCCATTGTTGGGGTCCCCTATGTACTTTTTCTTGGCCTATCTCTCCTTTATTGATGCCTGCTATGCCTCTGTGAGTACCCCTAAATTGATAGTAGATTCACTTCATGAAAAGAAGATCATTCTGTTTAATGGATGCATGACTCAAATCTTTGGGGAACATTTCTTTGGAGGTGCTGAGATAATTCTGCTTACAGTGATGGCTTATGACCGCTATGTGGCCATCTGCAAGCCCTTGCACTACACAACCATCATGAACCGGCGTGCTTGTGGCCGTCTAATGGGAGTAGCATGGACCGGAGGCTTTCTCCATGCAACCATCCAGATCCTCTTCATCTTCCAACTACCCTTCTGTGGCCCTAATGTCATTGATCACTTTATGTGTGATCTAAACCCTTTGCTGAATCTTGTCTGCACTGACACCCACAATCTAGGTCTCTTTGTTGCTGCCAACAGTGGGTTCATCTGCCTGTTAAACTTCCTCCTGCTGCTGGTCTCCTATGTGGCTATCCTGCGCTCCCTGAGTACCCACAGCCTGGAGAGTAGGCGCAAAGCCCTGTCCACCTGTGTCTCTCACATCACAGTGGTTGTCCTGTTCTTTGTTCCCTGCATATTTGTGTACATGAGACCTGCAGCCACCTTACCCATTGATAAAGCAGTTGCTGTATTCTACACCATGATAACTCCCATGTTAAATCCCTTAATTTATACTTTGAGAAATGCCCAGATGAAAAGTGCCATTAGAAAACTGTGTATTAGGAGAGTTTTTTCAAGTAACAAATAAAATGTGTTTGGAACCCAACACTGATTCAACTGCGTATAAAATCAAAAGGGACTTTTACATAATTTCAAAGAAGCATACTCATTGGATAAAGAAAAAAAATCCATTCATTTATAGATTCTTCTATAAATCATGATTTATAGATTTTTCACTGAAGGAAGTAGAAATGGTTACAAGAAAAAAATGGAAAAACATAACCCATAGCCATTCTTTTCATATTGGAGAAATTCTACAGTGTGGGACACCACCTGTAAAACTACTTCCATGGTCTTTAATTGGTATGGAGCCATGGGAGACTTAGGTCTCCCCTTTGAAACAATCCCAGCATTCCCGTGTGTAGACTACCCAAGGTGTGAGATCTCTGCCCTGGCTCTACTAGTGGGACAGTTCTTGTAGCTCCAGAGTTGGGTGTAACTCATTGGGAACTAGACAGCCCACCCTCTACCATATTTGGCAAAGAACATTCCATGGAAAACCTTTGTTGTTTCCCTCATATAAATAAAGGAAGCTCAGGCTCTTGCTCTCTCTTTCCAGTGTGGGAAGTTCAATCCCTAAGATCAGAGAGCCATCCTGCCCCAGCTTTCTAAAATTATTTCCTGTGTCCTGTGGTTTCTTCACTGTTTTCTCTTTCTTAGCTTTAATTCCACAGCCAGCCTACTCCAGGAAGAGGAACCCCAATTCCACCACCTGCCGTGGAGGTGGGCCAGACTACAGTACTGGTACTAAGTTTTAATAGCTTTATCCTTATATATGGATTCATAATCAATCACATATTAAAAAGTATAAAAGAAATAATATATATTAGTGCTGAACTGTAATTTCTGCAATGATCTGATGTGATAGGTACTGCTGTTATTCTCATTATACAGATAAGGAAACCAGCACAAAGTGTAAGGTATCAAAATTCCCAATATTGACATTGATATTGTTGAGCCAGCAGCCAAAACATCACTGATTACTTGGGCCTTTCTTTTTTCCTATCTTCCCCACCAGGCAATGAAGATAAAATATCAGAAAATTATTACAGCTGGAATTTATTGAAAAATGAACTCTATTGGATATATATATATATATATATATATATATATATATAGCCCCTTGCCCAATGTGTGTGTGTGTGTGTGTGTGTGTGTGTGTGTGTGTGCGCGCGCGCGCACAAATACAAATTAATGGTCATTTGTTTCCTAAAACTATGATATTTAACTGTATAAAAGCAATGGGTATAAAAGCAATGGGCCATTTCACTTCTGATGGGTGGTGATGAAGCCTACACCATGATTCCAAGCTTCCTTGTAGCCTTTAGATCCATTTTGCATCACTTTTGCCACCTGAAGTTTGCAGCTGACACATCATAAAAGATGATGACAACTCAAAGAGCATCTGAGTGTCAGACAGGAGTTTCTACTCATGAACTACGCAATCATATTCCATAAACTACTACAACAGATTCCATGAGATAGAACAAGGCCTGGTACACAATATTTTAACATTTTTTATATCTATAAAGCATCAAAAATTATTAATAAATAGAAGGAAGACCAGAAGGGCAGTGAAGGGGAAAAGGAAGACATATTTCATAAATGGACAGAAGTATAAAGGATGAAGAATAAATTCAACACATGGAGAGCAGGGAAAAATAGTAAGGAAGATGAAGGAATTCCTTCCTATGTTGACTGGATTTAGACTCTAATGAGAATTCTAATAGTCCATCTAGGGAAACTACATTTGTTTTTACTCTTGCTTAAACTGAGGAATGAGAAAGTTATGGAAACAAATTTTCAGCACGAGAGCAAAGCTTTTATTTGATATTTCTCTGCTCTCAACAAGACTTCATTTTCTTATGAGTATGAGCTATCTATATTGTGTTGGCTAAACAGTTTATTTGGAGGCAACATTTCATTACTAAAAGCCATTAAAAAATATGGCTCTACCAGGGAAGGGTACAGTGGAGGGAGGGATGGAAAGAGGATGGCTAATGGGTAGCAGTGTGGAGTGGGATAAGGAGCAATAACATCTACTGATCTACAGCACAGTAGGATAACTATAGCTTACTACAATTAATTGAGTATTTCAGAATAGGTTGTAGAGAAGATTTTGGATGTTTCCAACACAATGAATTGATATAGGTCTGAGGTAACAGATATGCTGATTACCTTTATCTGATCATTACACTTTGGATATATGTACTGAAATGTCACACTGCACCCCAGACATGTGTGAAATTACTATGTGTCAACTAAAAATAAAAACATTTTTTTTTTCAGTTTTTAAATGTTTTTGTTAGTGCATTATAATTATACATAATATTTGGGCTCATTTGATGTAATCATTCAGGCATGGAATATAATTTGCTCCACTTTAGCCCCAGTACTTCCTCTTTCCCTTTTTTCCTGTTCCCCTTCCTATGCTCTCATGGTATTCCTTCTATTTATTAATGATCTTTTTTTCATGCTTTATAGATATACAGAAATGTGTGAAATTCACTGTGGTGTATTCCTACGTGCTATGACTCTACCTACACACAAAGCAATTTCAGATTAAATACATTCTACTCATTCCTTCTGTCTGTCATTCATTAATCAACAAATATTGTGAGTGCGAAGATTGTATCAGGCACCTGAATATTTGACAGAGTTTTGGTGATGAATAAAAAGAAACCCAGATCCTGCCTTCACAGAGCATTTTTGCTACAACATTTCCAGAATAGGACGGAAATCACAACCCAGTGATATAAATGGTAAGATGGTGTGAAGCACATGGTGCTGTGAAAGCACGTTGAAAGACACACACACACAAATTTTTTTTTTTTTGAGAATCAGGAAGGGATTCTTAAATGAAATAAACACCAACAATTGGACCCAAAGGATAAGAGTCAGAGAGTGCACAGGCATGAGGGTGAGGTGAGGGTATTCCTAGGAGGATACATATGACAATGGCCAGGCAGTGCAGAGTGTGCAGGAAGCTAATCAGTTCCATGTGATTAGCTGTGATATGAATGCATACATTCATCTGACAATTATTTACTGAATACCTATTACGTAGCAGACACTTTGATTCATGCAGAGCTTGTCAAAGGTAAATAGTGAGACAAGCTGGAGAGAGGAAAAGGATGGGTCTAGACTAAGTCTCTCCTGAGTTAAGGCTTAAAGCTAATACCAAGACGCATTGAAAGTAGTTTCAATCTAGACATTTATACAATTCCATTTTCCTTTTAGAATAATAAATTTAGCTGCAATATTGGAAACTGATTAAAGGGGACAAGACTAGCAGCAACAGAGTGGTTTGAAATTATTGTAAAGATTTAGGTGTAGAAGATCAAAGTCTGATGTTGCTGGTGAGGACAAGACTGGTGGATACTGTTTCATCCAGCTCTAATCCCCTCCACCAGGCCACTGCACCCAGGCTCCAACAGTGACTAGACTGCCCAACGCATTGGTGCACAACTGTAATCCCAGTGGCTCCGGTGGCTGAGACTGGAGGATGGTGAGTTCAAAGCCAGCCTTAGCCAAAGCGAGGCTCTAAGCAACTCAGCAAGATCCTGTCTCTAAATTAAAAAAAACAGAAAACAAAATAAGGCTGGGGATGTGGTTCAGTGTGGTTAAATGCCTGACTTCAATCCCCTGTAAACCCCCCCCCACACACACACACACAAAAGAGTGACTGGACGGCTACCAGGTCATAGGCTCACCCTTCTTTGTACAACTGCACCAAAGAAAATGGGAGGATTATGCCCACTCCTTTCAGGGCCCCCCTGGTGGTCCTGGAAGGGGGTAATAAAAGCAGGTCCCTTGTCTCCAATTGAAGCCAGTTCTGCAGTACAATGTATACTCCAGAGCTACAGATGGAAACCAGACTCTTGTTGTAACCACACCCTTTCTTACCGCTACTATAGTCCGTCTCCTTTGAAGTCATTTTCATAAATGTGCCCATCTCTAGCTCTACATCTATACAAATTAACCATCAGAGTGAGGGCTCAAGACATATGAGCCATAAGCAAAAGATCCTGATGTAGATGATGGTTGGAGAAAGAAGAGTCGTGCACGAAACAAGTTTCTGGTTTATATCTCTGGATAAATGAAGATGGATCAGGGAGAAGATGAGTCTTCCTTTCCTGTGGAAGAGGCCTCATCAAATCAGATGAAGGCCTGGATAGAAGAACAAAAGTACTGAATAAGAAGAAGTTCTCCATCTGCATGATCATCTTTGAGCTGAACCACCAGATTTTTTTTTTTCCTGCTTTGAGTTTGAACTGTAGTGTCATCTCTTCCTGCCAGCACTTGCACTGGAACTATACCACTGACTCTGTTTCAGGACTTATTCTTGGGGTGAAAATGTACTCTGGCTTGCATAGGTCTCCAACCAAAAGACCTTGGAACTTGTCAGCCTCCATAATCACATGAGCCAATTTCTTATAATAAATAAATAAATGTGTGTGCATGTACACATGTGTTTATTATATATATATACATATATACATAATATACACAGATATATATATTCTTTATAATAAATACTTTTCCTACATTCATTATTATAAATCATTGTTAATGTATTTTATTATAATAAATAATGTTTTATTTATTTGGGGCCATGTATTTATATTTTCCAGATAAATGGAACCAACAGGATACAGCTAGGTAAGTAGATGGACAGACAGATAGATAGATAATCTCTTATTGGTTCTTGAAATTCTCCTGTCAGTTCCATTTCTCTGGATAATACTGACAAAGGTCCTAAGAATGTGATGGCCTTTTCTATAACTATTTTGAAAGCTAGAAAAGAAAGTCCAATACCCAAGAATGTAGCAGTTGGTTAGAAGTTTCCTGGTGAGAAGCCTCCTGAATCTAATTCTACTGAGCCTTCTTTCAAAGTATCTGGTCTCCATGCAGTCACATCCCTGGAACTGAGCCTTCCTTCTCCAATCAGCTCACTAGAACCTCACAGAACCTGGGAGAGGCATTGCGTTTGTGATTAGCTCTGCCCAGAAATCCTCACAATCTCTGCTTTTTCAATTCCTTCAAAACTTATGCTACAGAACCATGAGTCTGATTCAAGTGGGTGATTCATGTTTGCGATTTTTCCTTAGGGAAGATTATTTAATTTTAGGAGCCATTCCCAAAATATCAACCAAGTGATATTTTACTTTCCCTTTCTCCTACTGTCCCTTTGACCAGTGAGTGACATTTTTTTTTTTTTTTTTTTTTTTTTTAACAAGGCTTAATTCATCCAAAGAACAGGGACAATTATCAGGCTGAAGTTAGAACCTGGATTTCTTTTTCTTTTTTCTCTTCAACAAATGTTGAAAACATTAACATCTAAGATATACCAGGCCTGATGTTAGTAAACAAAAAATAATGACAGTAACTTTTGCATGCTATACACCACACGGTGCCTTAAACATATACACATATCACCATGCTTTAAACATATCACTCTGTGAGAGGTACTGCAATTAATCCTACTTTAGAACTGAAGAAATTGATCATTGAATTTAAGCAGCTTGATCAAGACCAAAATTGAGTAAGATGGGCTGGGGTTGTGGCTCAGTGGTAGAGTACTTGCCTCACATGTGTGAAGTACTGGGTTCAATTCTCAGCACCACATAAAAATAAATGAGTAACATAAAGGTCTATCAACAACTAAAAAAAAAATATTTAACAAAAAGTGAGTAGGTGACTGAACTAAGATTTAAACTCAACAAATCTGCCTACATTGTTCAGATGGTATCTCTAATTTCATGATGCAAGAAACCAGTCATTAAAAAAAGACCAGTGATTACTATAGAAAGGACACAGTGCTATATGCATGCATAAGGAAGGCTGGTCTAAGCTGGGGTGAAAGTTGAGTAGTCAGGGAAGATGTCTGGTCCACAGCCTAGCTGTTTTCTTAAGGGAGTTATATTTAAGCTAAAACCAAAAGTTATTATTGAAGTCCTAGAGTAGATAAATAATTGAGAGCTTGGGAATTAAACTGGATTATGTTATTTGGTCAACAGTGAGAAGATATAGGTGGTAGCCCACCAGGTGGATTTGTAGATGTAAGATTTTATGAGTTAAAGTTAATCATTTTCACTTTCCCAAAGGCATTTTTTTTTTTTTTTTTTTTTTTTTTTGGTACCAGTGATTGAACTCAGGGGCACTCGACCACTGAGCCACATTCCCAGCCCTTTTATGTATTTTATTAGAGACAGGGTCTCACTGAGTTGCTAAGTGCCTCGCCATTGCTGAGGCTGGCTTTGAACTCGCAATCCTCCTGCCTCAGCCTCTGAAGTGCTGGGATTACAGGCATGCACCACCGCACCTGGTCCAAAGACATATTAAAATGCATTATAGTCTCTAATTGTAACTATCAGTGAGTTGGAAGCTGCTAAATTTACTGAGCAAGTGAGAAACAAGTTATAATTGACCTACATTTGAACAAGTACAGTTTAGTACTTAACATCTACCTTTAATCTAAACTGTTATGACAGTTCTCTTACTTTGAAATAAGCTGCTTAATCTTTCTGGGCCTCAGTTTTCTCATCTTCAAAATGGGACTAATAACGTATTTCATTGTTTTGAAGATTAAATAAACCTGAAACTGGAGTCTATTAAGTAAACCTGTCCCAGAGTCTATGATTCTGCTCATCAGAGGAACAGGGGATTTTTAAGGAGGAGATTCGGAAGAATCCTGTTTCCTGAGATTAGGGAGGAGAGATTAGGAAGGAGAAGATCAGGGAGGAGAAGACCAGGGAAGAGAGGATCAGAGAGAAGTTTGGGGAGGGGAAGTTTGGGAAGAAGAAAGCAACATGTCAGTTTGAGATGAAACTAAATTCCCTGCTTCAGTTTTGCCAATTTTCTTCTGGGTTCTTGTCTCATAAATTTGAAGAATAGAATCCATGGGCAGTAATCGAAGGAAAGAGTGAACAGAGTAGGATTTATTTAAGTCAGGAAATATAGAACTCCCGAGATGCAGGAGGGGTTCAGATAGCATGAAATACCCATCTTGGTGTGCTATCTTAAGGGCTTATGTGGCTTTGGGGTACGGGCATGGATCAAAATCTGTTAAACAGGCACTGAAAAGGTATCCATGCTATTGGTTTTGTCCTGTAGTCTGAGTTTTAATCCTTCCCATAACTCCTATCTGGATCCAACCCCACCTTCCGTCCCCCTACCCCTCGGACAAAGGAGATTGCTGGAGTGTTCCAACAGGTGAGCATCATGGTCTTTTACTTTTGAAATAGGCCTTCATAGTGCCCATTAATATTTCTAGTAAGCTTCCTGATGTGGTTTCTGCTTCTTTGACTAAGATCTCAATTGAAGCCCATTATCTCTGATTGCTAACCACTGACCATTCTTATTCAAACCCACAATAAGAATGGAAGCTATTGATTTTTTTCTAATCTAAAAACAAATCAACAACAACAACAAAAACACTGGAATATGAGGTGAAAATTCTCACTGAAAAAATTGAGAATCTGTTTTCAAGAAACTAAGGAAATCTACCCTCTCAGATATTCTTCATGAATTATTTCCCTCCACACATCAGCTAATATGGTCACCCTCTTCCTGGAGCTGCTTCCCCTACAGGTTTCCAGTGCTAACCTCTATAATTGCTGCTTCCTGTGGGTACATTCTTCCAGCTCCAGCAATGCTCCTAATGTTACCAAAGCTCAGTCCTCATTCCTGATGCCACTCCAATAATGAAGACATGGTTTTGAGAAAAAAGAAAAAAGAAGTTTTATTGCTTTGCTAACGAAGGAGAAACATGGGGACTCCTGTCCCAGAGCCTATGATATTGCCCATCAGTGGAACAGGGGTTTTTTTAAGGAGGAGTTTCAGAGGAATCCTGTTTCCTGAGATTAAGGAAGAGAGATTAAGAAGGAGATGATCAGGGAGGAGAGGATCAGAGAGAAGATGGGGAGGGGAAGGGAAGGTTGGGAAGCAGAAAGCAACATGTCAGTTTCAGAGCAGCAAGTAATATTTTCAAAGCATAAAGTGAACCACTGTTAAACTAGTGATACTTCACTGCTGATATTTGGTTTATAAACTTCTGGGTAGTTTCCACTTTTCAATATTACTGATAGTCTGCTATCTGCAGATGCTGTCTGTAGGCTCTGTGCACATTTCCAGGTGTACATGTGCCAATTATTATTAGAGTATGAACCTACCAGTTATAGTGTAAGAGGTCAAATAGATGAGGATGGTGGGAACATGAAGTTAAGAGAATAATTCTATAAAATGAGCCCACTGTGCTTATTACCCCAAAACTTTCTTTGCAAAAAAGCAATCTTCCTGCAGCCCTGCCTGGTCTGAGGGGACAGGATATGTCACATTCCTCAACAAACTGAGGCAGGGGACAAGGATGGGCAGTCAGTGTAGATAATCAATAACAGGGTTGAGAGAGGATGGTGACTGGTTATCACACTTCCCAGCTCAATGGGTTGCTAACAGCAAACCTCTAGATGCACTTTCTGGCACAAGGAGTTAGTTGCTAAAGATTATCCCCTGTGCTCCTGCTCCTTCCTGACCTAAGCACACACACACAGAGATTAAAAGGGGGCCAGGGGTTCTGGGGTCTATGAAAGAGAAAAACATACCCACTCCTGTGGACTCCCAGCTCTGGGGCCCCTTCTCTTTGGAGAAGTCTGTGGCTATCTCTTTTACTAAATAAAACTTGCTTTCTATGCTTGCCTCAGGGTTTCTTGGATATTTAATCTTCAAAACCAGGGAAGCAAGTGTCCACTCCTGATCTCCAAGACCAGTATCAATAGAACATAGCTATATGTTCAAGATTACTAAATAAAGCCAAATTATTTCTAAGGTAGTTTTAGCAATACACACTTGCAGCAGCAATGTATAAAAAAATATTCCATTGGTTCATACCCTGTATACTACAAGTAATTCTCAAACTTGTTAATTTTCAAATGCTGGTAAGGATTTTAGGGCAACAGGCACACTCATATGTTGCTGGTGGGATGGCAAGTTAGTACAATCTCTTTGGAGCAGTACGAAGAGTCCTCAAAAGACTAGGAATAGTGATGGTGCACTCCTGTAATGCCAGTGACTTGGTGACTGGCATTAGACCTAGTCTAAGGCAGGAGGATCATAAGTTTGAGGTCAGCCTCAGCAAAAGCAAGGCACTAAGCAACTCAGTGAAACCCTGTTTCTAAATAAAATAAAAATAGGGCTGGAGATGTGGCTCAGTGGTCGAGTGCCGTTGAGCTCAATCCTCAGTCCCAATAAATAAATAAATGAATAAACAAACAAACAAATAGGACTTGGGATGTGGGTCAATGGTTCATCCCCAACAAGGACCTGGTTGGCCTCAGTGACTTAGTGAAAACCTGCTTCAAAATGATAATAATTTTAAAAAAAAGAAAACAGATGAATGAATAAAGAAAATGTGGTACATATTCACAATGGTGTTTTACTCAGCCATAAAGAAGAATGAAATTATGGCATTTGTTGGTAAAAAGATGGAACTGGAGAACATCATGCTAAGTGAAATCAAGCCTGACCCCAGAAAGTTAAGAGTCAAATGTTTTCTATCATATGTGGAAGCTAGAGTAATATAGGGGGAAAGGAGGAGGCAATCCCATGAAAATAGAAGGCAGTTCAGTGAAATACAGTAAGGGGATAGAGAGGATGAGGGAAGGATGGTCAAAGAGAGGAATGGTGAAATGAAATTGACCAAATTATGCTATGTACATATATGAATGTTCATATACGAATATACAAAAGTGAATGTCATCTTTCATCTTATGTATAACTATAAAGCAGCAAAATTAAAAAAAAATAAATAGAGAGAAGACCAGTACAGTAAAGATATGGGAACAGGAGAAGGCAGAAGGGGAGAGGAAAATGAGGTACTTGGGACTGAATTAGAGGAAATTATATTCCATGCATGTATGATTATATCAAAATGAACCTCAATGTTACATAATACAATGCACTATTAAAAACATTTTTAAAAACAACCAAAAAATAGAATCAATTGTAATTGAATTTACATCTAAATTTATAGCAAATTGTAAAAGCAATGGACAATATGCCATTCTAGCCACACCTAGTCAACATAGTACTAGAATTCCAACCAGAGAAATTAGGAAAGAGAAAGAAATAAAAGGATTATAAATAAGAAATCAAAATCAGTCTGTTTGCAGAAAATATAAAGCCCCCAAACTCCACCAAAATAATCCTTTTAGAACTAATAAAAAAAATTCAGTAAAGTTGCATGATACAAAATGAACATAACCCCAAATAAGTTTTATTTCTATATACTAACAGTTAACATAAGAGAAATTATGAAAGCTATCCCAGTTACAAAAGCATCAAAAAGAATAAACTATTTTAAAATGAATTTAACCAAGAAAGTGAAAATGAGCACTGTTATGGTTTGGATGTGAGGTGTCCCCCAAAAGCTCATGTGAGAGACAATGCAAGAAGGTTCAGAGGAAAAATGATTTGGTTGTGAAAGTCTTAACCCAATCAGTGAATTAATCCCTTGATAGGGATTAACTGAGTGGCAACTGAAGTATAGGCTGTGGCTGGAGGAGATAGGAATTGGGGCGTGGCTTTGGGGTATATATTTTTATCTGGCGAGTAGAGTCTCTCTCTCTCTCTCTCTCTCTCTCTCTCTCTGCTTCCTGATCATCATGTGAGCTGCTTTCCTCTATCATATTCTTTAGCCATGATGGAGCTGGCTATATATGGAGTGAGACCTCTGGAACCATGAGCTCTCAAATAAACTTTTCCTCCTCTATGATTATTCTTGTGGGTCTTTTAAGTCACAGCAATGAAAAGCTGACTAAAACAAGCACCAAAATCTATAATTGATAAAAATATTAAAAACAACAAAAATAAGTGTAAAATGATAGCATATGCTCATAGACTAGAAAAAAAAAATACTGTTAAAATGCTTGTACCACCTAAAATTATCCACAGATTCAATATAATTTCTATTAAAATTTCAGTGGCATTTTTCACATAAATAGAACTAACAATCCTAAAACTCTCTTGGAACCACAAAAGACTATGAATGGCCAAAGCAATATTGAGAAAGAAAATCAAACCAGAAGGCATAATACTACCTGACTTTAAACTACACTATAAAGCTGTAATACTCAAAATAACATGCTACTGACATAAAAACAGACAAACAAACCAATGTAACAGAACAGAGATTGCACATACAAGCCTGTGCATACATGTTCAACTAAACTTGCACAATAATACCAAGAGTACAAAGTAGGGAAAAGAAATTCTTCAATAAGTGGTATTGGAAAAACTGGATATCCACATGAAGGAAAATGAAACTGTATTTCCATTCTTATACCATATACAAAAATAAGCTCAAAATGGCTTAAAGATTTAAGTGTGAACCTCCTAGAAGAATATATATGAGAAAAACTCTTTGACATTGGTCTTTTTGATATATATATATATATATGTTTAATATACAAGACACAAAAAACACAGGCAACAAAAAACTAAAATAAGCAAGTATGACTATATCAAAATAAAAAGTTTCCATATAGCAAAGGAAACAACAAAATGAAAAGCCAACCTAAAGAATAGGAGAAAATATTTACAAATTATGCATCTGAGAAGAAGTTAATATATAAAATATCTAAAGAACTCACATAACTGTATAGCAAAAAAATAAATAATTTGACTTAAAATGGGCAAAGACCCTGAGTAGACATTTCTCAAATGAAGTTATACAAAATGACAATCAGATATATAAGAAGGTGTTGCACATCATTAATCATCACAGAAATTCAAATCAAAACCACGTTGATATATTACTTTATACATGTTGGATTGGCCATTAGCAAAAGGTTCGGAGATAACAAGTCTTGGCAAGGGTATGCAGAAAAGAGAGCTCCTGTACCTTTTTGGTGGTAATATAAATTAGAAAAACTGTAATGGGAAGCACTACTGTGGTTCCTCAAAAAATTAAGAAGAGAACTTAAACAATCACACATGAGAAGGAAATGAAAACAGAATCTCAAAGAGATATCTATACTTTCATTCACAATAGCCCAAACATGGAAACAACCTGTTTTCCTTTGATGGATGAATATACATAATTTCCCCATTTGTTACCACATAGAAGAAACTGGAGGACACTTGTGCCAAGTAAAATGTGCTAGAATCAGAAAAACAAAGATTGTATCTCACTTATATGGAAAATTTTAAGTAGTCAAACTCACAAAAACAGAGAGGAGAATCATGGTTGTCAAGGGATGGGGTGAAGGAACAGGAGAATGTTGATCTAAGAGTACAATATTTCAAGGGTTTTAGAAGGAACTGCATGGGTCACTGGAGAGATGGAGAATGCATTTGTGATCATTACAAGAGATGGGTATGTGCCAGAATGTGATTCCCTGGGAGTGATTAAAAATAAATATATTTAATTTTTTTAAAACAGCATGATATAAAATATTTAATTTTTAAAAAAGAGTACAATCTTTCAGTGTTAAGATAAAAAATTTCTGGGGATGTAATGTATATCATCAGTGGTGATAGGTGTTGATTTGTAATCATTATACAACGTGCATATGTCAAATCAATTGATCACATTGTACACCTTGAATGTATACAGTCTGTCAAATAAATATTTTAGAATAATAAATAAATGAATAAAATGACTGCCATAAATTATATCCATTCACTTCTCTGGATCTCAAGCAAACATTAGTGGTTTTTGAGAAAAGTTGTAATATTGATTTCATAAAAGGAACAGAAGCCCTTTCTGAACTGTGAGTCAACAGGGAAAATATAGCAAAGTTCTACCTACTTGATTTACCATACCTTGCTCTTCACATGGCATCAGGTTTTCTACCAATACAGATTCAGTTAAAGAAAGGTTTAGGTTACAACTGTAGGGAATATAATTCCCTATTCAAGAATAGGATTTTTTTTTCCCCAAACATTTCTCTGCAGAATATCTATTTTGAAGGAAATCTTTTCATCAAAGAAGATAATTAATTCCTGGGAGAGAAGGCAGCAGAAACAGAACAAACTCCCTCAACCTTTTTGGAAACCTCTTAAATATCTATGCGACATGGGTGAAAATGTTTTGTTATTCACACATCCATAGCAAGATTAAGCATGGGAAGCGTGGTCCATTTACAACTGTTTCTTACACACTTTCTGCTTCTTGCACTGCAGGACCAGAGCCATATATAGGAACCAATTATTCATGTGTTTCAAGTAAGTCCACTCTAATTGAAATCCCAGGTTTTCTGTGAAGAAGATTTTCAGTCCTAGACTAGATGGGAATACTTACACTCTTAAGAACATTTCATTTTGTTCATGCAATTTTATTTTGGTAATTAATATGCAAGAAAAGGAACATTTAACATATACAATTTCTTAACAGCTATTGATTTTATATTGAAATTTCTTGTTTTTTTTTTTCTTTCTTTTGGTGTGTTGTAATGAAACCCAGGATCTTATGCATGGTAGGTGAGCACTCTACCAACTGAACTACATATCCAGACCTGATATTGATGTGTCGGAACAAACTCTTTCCAAAGAAACATATCTTTAATATTGAAACTTTTAATTCCAAGATGAGGTCAATTTGAGACAGGATTATTTCTGAATGTCTCTAAATATCATTAGGATCATCTAAGATGACTAAGGTAAGGTTTTCATCAGTTCTGATGCTCATTAAAGACGGTTACTTTCCATATACAGTAATAATTATAGTTCAACATTTCAAATATAATATTAGCATTTTTCATCCTCACCCCAATTCTTCAAAGTATAGTTGATAAATATCATTAACCTAGTTTTCAGTTGAAAAATTTGAGACTCAGAGAGATTAAGCAATTTGTAGGACAAATTCTCTCTTGACATAAGACACCATGCTTTCTCTGAAACACCTCTTTAATAGTCAAGACAAATCAAAAGTGTGAACTTCTGGGTTTTTTTTTTTTTTCTATTTTTCTTGATGTATTATCATCATGCATAATATATTATGTACTCGTATGGACATGCATATAATATGATTTCATCACTTTAATTCCCTGTTAATTCCCCCTTCCCTTTGCCCTCTCTCACCCCACCCTCCTTCCTCAACTCTGCTAGTCTACTTTCTATATTCAGGAGGTTCCGTTTGTCATATTTTTCTCTCTAGGTTTCATATATGAAAGAGAACACAGGACACTTGACTGAGTCTGGCTTATTTCATTCATCACAATGTTCTCCATTCCATCCATTTTCCTGCAAATGATATAATTTCATTCTTTGTAAGGCTGCATAAAACTCCACTGTGTATATTTACTTCCTTTTCTTTATCCACTTTTCTTTTGATAGACACTTAGGCTGGCTCTACAACTTGGCTATTGTCAATTGCACTGCTATCAACATTGGTATCATGTATTGCTATTGTATACTGACTTTAATTCCTTTGGATGATCACCAAGAAGTGATATAGCTGGGTCATATAATGCTTCCATTTTTAGTCTTTTGAGGAACCTCCATACTGTTTTCCATAGTTGTTGTATAAATTTACAATCCTATCAAGAGTGTATTAGTATTTGTTTGCCCCCACATCTTCACCATCATTGTTACATGTAGTCTTCACCATTGCCATTCTAACTAGAGTGAGATGAAATCTCAGTGTAGCTTTGATTTCCATTTCCCTGATTGCTAAAGATATTGAACATTTTCTTTCAAATATTTGTTATCCACTTGCACTCCTTATTTGTCTATACAAATTTAAAAAACAATTCAAAGTCACACCAATAGAATGTTTTCAGTTTTAGGAAAACAATAGAATTTAAAATAAATTAAAAATTTTAGCAATTGGTTACTCATGACAATGGAGAAATAGATTTGAGTAAATATATGTTGAAAACACAATATAGCATAGCATTCTAGGATGAAAAACAAAAATAGTGTACTTAAACAAGTTTTTACTGTATGAGAGGTGCTAGTAAGGGAAATTTTAAATTACAGCCAATAAGGTATTGCATTTCTACTACGAAAAACTATGTATCAGAAATTGTAGAGATGATACAACATGCAGTACCAACTCTTTACGTGTAACTGCTTAGGAATTCACAATCATTGAAATATTAGCTCTTCAGGTGTAAAGACAATTCTTTCCCAGTAGGATCTGGTACATGGAAGTTCCTCAAAAAATATTTGTTGAACCAATATAAATGGATTCTATTAAATTCAGTAATTAAGCAGAAAGAAGACTAGTCATAAGGATTTAAAAATTTAAATATACTTCATACACACAAAAGACATAAATATGAATATTAAATGGCATTGAAGAGCTGCTCAGTCCAAATGCAAACATGGAGAACCCTTCCTCCTGTGGATAACTTCAGTCTCTATGGTTTCTGTGACAGCAATATTGGAAATGATTCTCCTTGAACTTATTCCATGGTTGAATATTTCTGTTTATTGCTCTACCAGCAATTCTTTTTATCTCCTAGGTATAAACCTACTCATATAAATAGATGAAATTCCTATGTGTATTTGCAGCTCTGTAATGAATGTTCACATTTATGTTCTTTTGATCAATTTTCAATACAAACCATAATGTGATACTAGGATTCTCACTTTATACATTAGGAAACAAGGATGTGAGGTTCCAGGAAATAAACCACAGGTAAAAGAATTGGAGTAGAAAACACCATGATTCTAACCCAATGTGCTTCTTATTCTAAATCTAATGTACTCAACTACCATTGTCATTTTAAACATTTTGCCAGAGTCAGGGTCTCATGCTTTGGAGGAGTGTGAAGAAGAAAGAGCTGGGACTGAGGGGAGAGACCAAAATAAAGGAGACTTTAATGAATGTGAAACTACACTTTTCCTAATATCTGGGATTTCAAAGATGTCATTACCTATGTATGTATGAGTGTGACTGTTAATGAAATTGCTTCATAAAAATATTTCACTGATGTAGTGGTAAAGTAATTATAATGGTTATATAAAATGGAGACTGGTAATTCAAAATTGTTTATTATAACACAACAGTATAGGATCTAGGTTCAGAATATGGAGGAAAAAAATTAAGAATTACTTAATCTAATTTCTGCTAAGGCTTCTGTGAACTGCTTGGGTTTAGACATGTTATTTCTCTACGCTTCTATTTTCTAATATGTGAATTTAAGCATAAACTGATAGTAGTAATTATTTGAATTTGTAGTAAACATTAAATCAGCAAATGTCAGCAAAAAAAACATTTAAAATACTCTACCATTCAATAAGTTTAGTTCATGTTATCGTTATAACTATTAATGGTACAAGATTAATATGGTATTATTAACTATCATTGTGTTAATGCCATGATGAACACTTATTTCCATCTCAAGAAAACCTTATTGGAATTCACAACTCAGTAGAATCCAAGCATTTATTATTTATCAGAATGATGAAGTGTAGTAAATTTAAAATTGCTTGAATAACTTTTTTCAGATAATGAAATTAATTTTCATATGAAGTCCATGGAGAATAGGAAAAACGTGACAGAGTTTATTCTACTGGGACTTACAGAGAACCCAAAGATGCAGAAAATTGTATTTGCTATGTTTTTGCTCATCTACATCATCTCTGTGGTAGGAAATGTGCTCATTGTGGTCACCATAGCTGCCAGCCCACTGTTGGGGTCTCCTATGTACTTTTTCTTGGCTTATCTCTCCTTTATTGATGCCTGCTATTCTTCTGTCAATACCCCTAAACTGGTCATAGATTCACTCCATGACAAGAAGACCATCCTATTCAATGGATGTATGACTCAAATCTTTGGGGAACATTTCTTCGGAGGTGCAGAGGGGATCCTGCTTACTGTGATGGCTTATGACCGCTATGTGGCCATCTGCAAGCCTTTGCACTATACAACCATCATGAACAGAAGGGTGTGTGGCCTGCTAGTAGGAATGGTGTGGGTGGGAGGCTTTCTCCATGCAACCATCCAGATCCTCTTCATCTTCCGACTACCCTTCTGTGGCCCTAATGTCATTGATCACTTTATGTGTGATCTGAATCCTTTGCTCAATCTGGCCTGCACTGACACCCACACTCTGGGGCTTTTTGTTGCTGCCAACAGTGGGTTCATCTGCCTGTTAAATTTCTTCCTGCTGCTGGTCTCCTATGTGGTCATCTTGCGCTCCTTGAGGACTCACAGCCTGGAGGGTAGGCGCAAGGCCTTGTCCACCTGTGTCTCCCACATCACAGTGGTTGTCCTGTTCTTTGTCCCCTGCATATTTGTGTACATGAGACCTTCAGCTAATTTGCCCATTGATAAAGCAGTTGCTGTGTTCTACACTATCATAACTCCATTGTTAAATCCTTTAATCTATACCTTGAGAAATGCTCAGATGAAAAATGCAATCATAAAATTATGTGGGTGGAAAGATATTTCAGGTGATAAATGATCTTCCTGATGCTCAATACTGATTCAGCTGAGGCAAGTGTCAAAGGACATTACAGATGCAAGAAATATTTACAGGATAAAGTAAAACATGACCTACTTTAATTCATAGACTAAGTACTGAGGGGAACAGAAATGGGTCCAAGAAAAGGGAGAATGTCTAACCTATTACTATTCTGCATACTTGGGAAATTCTACCAAATTTGGGCTTAGTTTTACTAGTCATCCAGTGTATTGATTCATAGGATTTTCTCCTCATTAAAAAGGAAGTGGCAAAATGTATTGGTATAGAGCATTGATATATAACACTCCAAAGAGGGGAGCCCTTATAGTATTCCCATTTATCGGTGAGGAATCTGAAAGCAAAGGGAAGTTAACAAAGCAGACATGTT
Source organism: Tamias sibiricus (assembly GCA_025594165.1). Classification (NCBI taxonomy): domain Eukaryota; kingdom Metazoa; phylum Chordata; class Mammalia; order Rodentia; family Sciuridae; genus Tamias; species Tamias sibiricus. The sequence goes on along the minus strand of CM046657.1, from coordinate 23,537,107 downwards.
AATGAATCAGCAACCAAAATATGACTGCTTTTCGAGACCACACTCTGATATGACAGAATTGATGATAAAAAGTCAAATATTTCAACTCTTTACCATTGGGAAGCAGACTGAACGGGACACATAATATGTATTAGCTAATTTTCTACTTCTAAAGCTCTTATAGTTTTTCATATATACCCTTTAATATATTATAATGGATGGCTGCCTGTTACCTGAAGCATTATGATATCTACTATAAGGCTCTGCCATCGATAGTCCACTGAACTACTACTGAGTAGATAATGTAATTTTCATCATTTTTTAAAATGTCCATGTAAATTTCAGAATCATTCTGTGTTAACAATGTCACTTATGCTGTGCTAAGAACCCATCAGAAAGAGCAATCACTCAAATAAAAGAACATCTGAATATCAGGCAGAAATTTCCATTATTAATTATAAAATTATACTCCCCAAAGTGTTTGCCTGCTAGAGAAATTGTTGTCACAAGGTAGCACAATGTCTGGTGCAAAATAAATGCTGACTGGATAAATAAAAATGTTAAAGAAGATAAGCAAATTCAACAAAATTTAGAGCAAAAAAGAAATAGCACTGGAGACTAGAGAATTCTTTCCTGCCCTTATATGATTTGAACTCCAAGGAGAAGTCTATCTAGACCCCTAGGGGGAACCATAATTTGTTTTTATTCTTCCTTAAACTGAAAAATGAAAGAAATTCTCAGCATATGAACAAATAATTTACCTTTAAATATTCTCTGCTCTCAACGAGTTGGCATTATCCTGATTGTGAGCTGGGTCTTTTTTTTGTTATAGTTTTCTATTAATCAGTTTACTTTGGGTAATATTTCATTATTAAAAGATATTTGTAAAAATATGTGGCGTCATCTATACACAAAATGCTTTCAGAATAAATGTATTCCTCGTATCTTCTATTCCTCATTCATTGATCGACAAATATTTTGTGTACAAAGAATGTATCAGGCACACTGACTTTCGCAAGTTTTTGTTGAAAAACATCTACTCATAATCCCATGAGGGTCCCCTTGCATGTGCCAAGTTGCTTATCAATTTAGCTTTCAATATTCTTTCTTTGTCCTTAACTTTTGACAATTTTATTATAATGTATAAGTTTATTATAATGTATAATAAAATCTATACTTCTATTTCCTCCCCATGATTTGGGAGGTTTTCTGTTCAAAAACTACAAGTATAGAAGGAATGGACTGCAACACAATAAAGGTGATACACAATAACCCCACAGCTAAAATCATACTGAACCCTGAAAAGTAGAAAGATTTTCATCTAAAATCAGAAATAAGACAAGTTTGCTCACTCTTGTCTCATTTATTCAACACAGTAATGAAAATTTTAGCTATAGCAATTAGGTAGCAGAAAGAAATAAAAGGTATTCAGATATCATAGGAATAAATAAAATTGTCTCTGTTGGTGAAGTGATTTTAGAAAGAGAATCCTAATGACTCCACTGAAAATCTGTTAAAATTGATAAATTTGGTTAAGTTTTGGGTTTCAATGCAAATTCAGTAATGCTATGGTATAAAATCAACATGCAAAAATCATAACATTTCTGTACATTAATAATAAACTATCCAAAAATAAAATTAAGAAAAGGATCCCATTTGTAATAACATAAAATATTTAGAAATAAATTTACTCAGGAAAGGAAAAGAAAGAAATACATGTATATTGAAAACTATAAGATGTTGATAGAAAATTTTAAAAAACACAAATAAATGGAATGATGTTCCATGTTCATGATTTGTAAGAATGAATATTGTTAAATGTCTTTTCAAAACAGTTCCTATCAAAATTCCAATATCTTTTTTTCACATAATTAGAAAAAAATCCTAAAAATTGTATGGAAACATGAAAGACCCCAAATAGCCAAAGAATTCTTGAGGGAAAAGAACAAAGATGAAGGCATCATATTCTCTAATTTCAAGATGTATTGTGAAGGTATAGGAATCAAAGCAGCATAAGAACTGGCATTAAAACAGACACAGAACAATGGAGTAGGATCCAAAGCCCAAAAGTAAACCCAAGAATATATGGTCAATTGGTTTTTGACAAAGGAGATAAAACACAATGGGTAAAGGACAGTCTCCTCAATAAATGGTACTAGTAAAAATGGACATCTACAGGCAGAAGAATGAAATTGGATTTTTGTTTCACACCATATACAAAAATCAACTCGAAATAGATAAAAGTTTTAATTGTAAGACTGGAAACTATAAATCTACTAGAAAACATAGAGGAAAAAAGTCCTTGACATTGGTCTACGCAGTAACTTCTTAGATAAGTCTCCACAACCACAGGCAACAAAAACAAAACTAGGCAAATGGAATTGAATTAAACTACAAAGCTTATGCACAGGAAAGGAAGCAATTAACCAAGTGAAGAGACTACTTAGAGAATGGAGGAAAATATTTGCAAACTATCCACATAATATCCAAAACATACAAAATCTCAAACAACTCAATAGCAAAAACCAATTCCAATTTTAAAATGGATGCAAGACCTGAATAAATATTTTTTTTCAATATAACATGTACAAGTAGTCACTGGGCATATGGGAAAAATGTTAAAAATCACTAACTATTAGTGAAATGCACATTATAGCCACATGAGATATCACCTCAACCTGTTAGAATGACTATTGTTAAAAAGACCAAGGATAACTAGTGTTGGCAAGGATAGGGCATCAAGGGAACACTTGAATGCTGTTGGGGAGTATACAAATTAGCACAGTCATTATGGAAAACGGTGTGGATTCTTCAAGAAATTAAAAGTACAAGTGCCATCTGATCCAGCAATCTTACTTCAAAAGATATGAAAGCAGTAAATGTGATATTTGCTTTTGTGTTTTCCTTTTTCTTTGGCAACACTATTCACAATAGCCAAAATATGGAACAACCTAAGTATCCACTGATGGATGAATGGATAAAGAAAATATGATACAGAGAGACAAAAAAAAAATACTATTTAGTATTTAAAAAAGAAGGAAACTCTGTCATTTACAACAACATAGATGAATCTGAATGACATTATACTAAGGGAAGCAAGCCAGGAACTGTAAAACACTACATGCTCTCACTTATCTACAGGAGCTAAAAAATGTCTAACCCATAGGGCAGGATGGTCATTGCCAGGAGTTGAGGGATGAAGGTAACAGGAAGATGTTTGTCCAAAGATACAAAGTTTCAGTTAGACAAGATGAATAAGTTCTGGGGCTCCATTGTACAGTATGGTGACTCTGATATTAATGCAATGTGCTTGAAATTTGCTAGGAGAATAGATCTTAAAGTTCTTGCTGAAGACAGTAACAATGTGAGTTGGCACGGTAATCATTTCATTATGTATACATGTATCAAAGAATAATGTTATATATCTTAAATGTACAATTTTTTATTTCTCCCTCTTACCTCAATAAAACTAAAAACAGCAAGATAATTTGTATGATGTAATTATTTTATAATATGTACTTTTTATTATAAACTCACCAATTTTGTAACTAACATCTTCATAAATCCAAACTGTCTGTGAAAATTGTAAGTTGAACATAGTTTGGCTTATCTATGACAGCTCCTGGCAATAATCAACACTAAGAAAAAGTACATAAACTTGCTGGAATAAACTGGAGGTGGGAACATGGTGATTTGAGAAGCATGGATACCAGGATACAAAGGGGTATGGACCGTGAAATATCCTGGATTACATGACATATTTTTTTATAAGAATTAAAATTGTCCTGTAATAGTACATGGAAAAGGGTTTAAAAACATAAACAATGAAGTGCAATGTGCATGTGGATCATCATTTATTAAGGCTATTTACCTAGTGAAAGTATCTGGGACCATTTGGATATACTCAATGAAGAATTTATGTAAAAAGTTTTGATAGACATTACCAGATTCATAGACCTCTTTTCAGTCTAAACTGTTTGGGTATCTGCGTCAATTTCCTCACAACTCTAGAATGACTTAGAAGACACTTTAGAGCTATACTGCAACAATTACTTCAGGTTCCATTTTTTAGCCATTCCTCTGAAATTTCTTGGGTATGTTGTTGTTGGATATCTTTCTTGTTGACTTATATATGGGCTTTACCTTTCTGTCAGTTTGAAGTTTCATTCACCTTTGGATATCAATTCTAGTTTTGTCCTGGTTGCTACTTTATATTTTTTCATAGCTCTGCCTTCTTGGTACCTTCCTATTCCCCACCCCAGTGCCAAAGTCTATTTCCTAGAGACACATCAACATTTTTTTATAAAGTAGCAGAGACCAGATCACTGGACAAGTGCTACTCTTTACTGAACCTGAAATACAGTTAAAAGTTTAAATAAGGGGCTGGGGTTGTGGCTCAGCGGTAGAGCGCTTACCTAGCATGTGCGTGGCCCGGGTTCAATTCTCAGCACCACGTAAAAAATAAATAAAATACAACTAAAGTGTATTGCATTGTGTACAACTAAAGCAAATAAATAAATATTTTTTTAAAAGTTTAAATAATAGTAATACTTCAATCTGTTCTACAAAACCGTCTCCACATAATTGTTCATCTTCTTTCTATATACCTTCAATAGAATGATTAATAAAATAATAGTGTACACCTAGTAATAAAATTATATGAAATTACCACAAATTAGGTTGTACAGAATCTTTCAATGAATGAGGCTCCTTTGGCTCATTCATAGCTACCTTGTCCCAAGTAAGAAATGTGATTTTTACTTAAAGCTATATATAATGAGTAGAAAGTATGTAG